>JAQFVV010006422.1:0-600000 GCA_028023455.1 Epiperipatus broadwayi | reverse complement strand
GACACACTGGATTGACTTTTAAAAATATTTGCTATGGTCTGATGTGCAGCTTCCTTGAATTTTCTTCTTTGCACCTTTTCCTCTCCAGTATTTTCTCAATTAAACATGTGGTCATTAGTACATACATGATCTACTATACTGTAGACATGTTTTTTCTTTTAATTATTAGTTTGTTCTTTCAATCCCTGTCCTACAGGCATCACCAATATACTTTCTTCTATATTCACATATTTCATAGATGCAGTTTTTGTTCTTCAGCATTTCCAGTGTAGGCTCAGTAGAATTTCTTGAAATGTGATATGGCTTTGGAAAGCTTCTAAAGTTATATTGATGGTAGATTTTCATTAATTTGTCTGCCATTCCTGGTATATATGGATACACTACAGTACTACTAATTATTTTTTGTTTTGGTGACTTTTTGTTGTATTCTTGGTGTCAGATAATGGATAACCATTTTTCATGAGAGTTTAATTCTAAGTGAATCTCTTCATTTTCCAAATCTCCTGGTTTCCAAACAAAATTCCTTTGCTCTGTTCCATAATGATAGTATAATTCCATATTTAGTGCTTCTGGTATGATTGGATATATATATACCAAATAATTGCCAGGGTGTATTGGTTTCCTATACACTGTTATTTTTACTTTGCCCTAAGGGAGCCTTGTCACAAGAACGTCTAAGTATGCCAATTTTTGTTCTCATTCTGATTCCATTGTGAATTTAACTAAAGGAGGTATGTTGACATGCATCCAAAATGACCATAATTGCACCTCAACATACAACTATATCACAAATGTATCAACAAGAGTATTTATGACTGTGGTTTAAAGTTCTTCCATGTAAATGTTGTTCAGCAATGGTGATCCCATAGCCATCCCTTAATTTATTGGAAAAATTCTGAGTTATATTAAAATATGTTGTTGTGCAGAACATTAATAATTCTATTATACTATCAATAGATAAAGTTGTTCTAGTTTATAGACTATTATCATCTAACCTTTTCCTTACAATAGACATTGCCTCATCACATGGTACATTTGTAAATAGATTTTCTATGTCAAAGCTTACTAATATATCAATTCTTTCCATTTTCATGTCTATGACTAATTCTACAAAGTGCTTAAAATCCCTGATGAAGATAAAGTCCTGTATGCCAATGGAATAAGAATTTCGAGAAGAAATCTTGACAAATTTTGACATGGTGAATTTCGAGAACTAACAATAGGTCTTAATAGAACATTGTCGTTATGGATTTTAGGTATTCCATATAAGTGAGGAATCTTGCTGAAATACCAAGTTAATTTTCTTTTTTCAGAATCACTGAAATACCCACAATACTGCAAGAGTAATATTTGTAATTTTATGTCTGCATTTGGAATTGGATTTTTTGCTACATTTTTGTATTAGTCTGCTGTGAGAAGTCCTTGTATTTTGTTATCATACTCAGTTTTATCCATTACAATCGTAGTATTACCTTTACAACAGGAAGAATAATAGATGTATCATATTTGAGAGATTTAATAGCTTTACTCACATCACATGAAATGTGTGATTTCTGCTTTTGATTCTCATGTGTCCTTTTAATTCTCCAGCGTAATTCTGCTGTTTCTTCCAGAGGCAATTTCTTCAGTGGCTGCCATTATATCCAATAACAGGACAGTAGTTGGTATAATGGTGAAGTTCAAACCTTTTCCAAGAACAGATAATTCAGCATCAGTAAGGTGTTTAGAACTAAGACAACTGATAGATTGCTAGTTGCAAGTATGACTTTTGACTTTCCCATGTAGATTTACAAGCTTCTGATATTCTTTTATCTGCCATATAATTTACAATATGATCTTTTCAATACTTGGCAAATTCTTGAGATATCTTCACCTCTAAGTTTATTTTATAGAAAACACATTTCTAATGGAGCACAAGGTTTGATATTCAGAAAATCATTAAACATTTATTCTTTCTCTCAATAAGGTTTCATTTGCTCTCTGAATAATTTTCTCAGCTCTCTTGGAAGAAATAGGTTTTAATTGCAAACCCTTAGGAATAATCCCTTCTGATTTATATTTACTTAGAAAGTTAAATGATTTTGTAGCAGCCACTTGCAAATGAGTGTGGCCATTCCAATTTTTAATAAAAAAAAAAACAAAATAGATGAACACAATGCCCATATATAGAATACATCATGTCTAACTATCCAATGCACTCCTTATCTCTAGCACATCTTTCAAATGAAAACAATACTGCATTACTTTTGAATGTCTGAGATAATCATTATAATGTAAATGTCTATCTTTCTCACAAAAACCATACATAATTGTTTTTTTTTTTGTCAGTCTTGTATTGTTATTTGTATCAGATGTCCAGTCCCAACAAAGACATGATTTTACAATAGTGGACTATATAGAATCATACCAATCGACTTGAAGTACATATTGACTGATATCATGATTTTGCTATTGTACTTTTAGAATTATGAAGAATCCCCTGGAATAAAATTTTGCTAGAGCATTTATGTTATATCGACAAGAGTATATTCAAATCTTTCTTCAAAGCAATAAATTATGCAAAGTAAGTTTTAGTCATACAGCTAATTAACTTGCAATAGTTTATTTATCTTTTAACTTGATAAAAACAGCAATAACAAATTGGAGACTTACTGCACTTTGACATCTAAGCTACCTTTCTACTTAAAAAGCTATAAAGATACATATACGTAAAAGTTTCCAAATGTTAATAGATTTTATAGATTGGCTTTTATATTAGCAAGAATAGAACTATCAGCATTATGTTTAATGCAGAATCCAAAAAAAATGAAATTGTTTCTACTTTTGATTCAAATTAAAAATTCCACAATCAAATGTGTGAGACATCTTAATCTCTGATTCATTTATCTGCCAATAATCAATTCCAAAGACTACATTTCTAAAAATGAAAAATAATGTTGGGGCAAGTATCATCCTTATTTAACACTAGTTTTCTGATTTATATTACAGTTGATAATAATGATATTCAACAATAATAACTTCAATCTTGTCAATTCCTTTTAATTTTAAAATTTAAAGCAATGCAAATATATAACCTGACAAATTCATTTATATACTTAAAAAAATTCCAATATTTATGAAATTAATTATATCATTATTCAAAATATAATTGCAATATGTCTACCTGTTCAACATATTGACATGAATTTTGCTTAAGAATTTAATAGGATTACATCTATCTTGCTTTCAATTTATCAAAAAAAAAATCTAAAGTGAATATGGTCAGTGAATATCTATATCTCCTTTGCAGTTTTAATCCACAAATCATTGTTTCACAACCCCACTACATAGATTTAAAAAAAAAAACTCAGTAAATGTCAAATTTGCAATTTTAATTTACCAATCATTTTTAAGCTTCTGCATTTATATCTTCCCAATTCATCATGTGATTCCGCTTTAGCAAATTCCATCTTTTCTTCTCAACACCAATGTTTTTTACACTTAGGTAGTTCTTTTGTAATTTTCTTCCACAATTCACAATTATATTTTCTTATATCATCATTATCTCTTTTTCATACCAATTTAACAGTCTGAACCATCTTCAAAATTTATTAATATTTTTAAATGATTCACAAGTTTGAAATGTTTCTGAAGTTTAGGAATATCAGCATTTAATATTGTCTTTCTTAAAAATATTTTGTCTATTTTTGCATTAACACATATGCTTACATCTCACCAATCAAGGATTACTATCTGTATTAAATCTATTAAGAACATTACACATATAAATTCATTAATAGAATGTATAGTGAAGTATATGTGGAGCATGTTTTCTATTTTTGATGTTATATTTGATAAGCTTATTTTGAAATTTATCTTCCTACCACTGCTGAAACTGAATTTCATGCATGTATGAAATAGTAAAAAGTACTCTTAAAAATCTATGATAGAATTGGATAGGTGCTTTCAATTGACAGCCAAAAACTCCTATCAGCTCTATAAAATAAAAATTCATTTTCTATTAAGTATTTTTGAATAAATTAGTCATTTCTTCACAGAAATCACCATTCACAAATGGATTGACAATCCAAGTATTTTTATCACAATTTTTCATTTCTTCACAGAAATAGTAATCAAAAGTTTATAAGAATCTAAATATGCAATTAGTAGAGATTAGGTTATCAGCTAAAGTTCATTTTCAATGATAAACTTTTTTTTTAGTAAAACTGAATTTTAATATATTCTGCAAATAGTTTTTGCAACTATAAATTCACTTTGTTCATTTTTAATATATTTGTTAAATAAATGAGCTTTAAAAACAAACTTTTTTCTACCCATAATTTTATTTTGCAAAATTCTGTTAGCAGCACTTTGACCTCAAATATGTAAGATTTGTGGAATCTTCCCATTATTTTGCAGGATTTCTAATTAGTATGATCTAATAGTTAATTCTTGTTGAAATCTATGATTTTCATGATAATGTTTATATGTTTTTAAATTGTCTTGACAGTTTTAGACACTAATATCCCTCTGTAAAGATTCAATGAGTCCATAACACATTCAGAAAGTAAAATAACATTCAATGATTCATCTTAAATCAAAAAGATTTTCTTCCATTAAGATCTAGTGTTAGTTTTAAAAATGTACAGTGTCAAACTTCTTTTTATTTAAAGTCTACCAGGGATTAGAAGCATTTTATAGAGTTCAAGAACATAAAAACAGAAAGAAATGACATTTTGGCAAGTCTTGATATGGAAAGTTTATTAGCAAATGTATGCAGTAATAGAAAAACAGCTAACAAACCAAAACAACTCAACTCGGTGACACTAACATATCTCAATTAAATTCAATAATATTAGAACAAAAACAAAAATTGGAAATTCTAGATGTTCTTATGGTAAGACTCTTCTCATGGAAAAAACATTACAACAAAAACACACAGGCAACTATTTATCATATATATCCAATATTGATAAAAACATAAAAAGTGAAATCATATAGTTACTGTGGAACAAAACAAAAAATTTGTTCAGTTTCTAATAACCTGGAATAAATAAAACCCAACATAAAACAAACTAACAAATAATTATCTATTAATTATATTTAAAAAATCTTGGATAATAAAAAAGCAAAATAAAATGATAGGTACTGAAGAATATCCAGAAATAACAAGCAAGCAAACAAAAGAAATCCAGCAATCAATGTAATATTAGTTTTCATAGCCATAACGTATCCTAAACATTAAATGCTGAAAAACAAAAACTGCACTTATAAAATACCATGTATTGATGAAACCAGCTGCTCTATTAAAATTTGTAAGGAGTGTATTTGGCAGGAACAACTTTAGATTATACAATAAAATATAAATTTATGTTGGGAAAAAAATAAAAAGATCAAACGCAAAATATCTGAGTGAAAAACAAGTATCATTAACACTTGAAGGAACAGAGACTGAAAGAGCTGGAATGGAGATATTATTAAAAGAAATGATGGGTATAAGTCTTAAACTGGATCCGAACAGATTGTTAAACTTAAGAGAAATAGGCCACGAGATGGATGAATGAAACAAGGAATTTTGCAGATGTATTGTGAAGAGATTATAGATCAGAGAAACTACATTCACCTTGAAGAATTGATAAAAATGTTCATTGTTCAATAGTTATACCACATAAAAAACTGACCAAACAGTGCAGGATGTTTGATAAGAGATCTACCTCATCAATTGCCTAGAATATAACCAATCATCCAGATAAATAATGCAATCTTATATCAATAATGTTAAATTAACAGACTTGATTTTAAAGTATCAATAGCAAGTTAACTTAATAGATATTGCTCGACTATTATAAATTTCAGCATTTGATAACGGTCAAAGCCTGTCTTCAAAGTATTTACATATACCTTCCTGTGCGCTTAATAAATAATTACAACTTTACAAAAAGGTTAGTATATTTGTTTTATTAATGGCATTCCAAGGTAGCCAACAAGAAAACTGAAGTATGATTGGTCAATTTTTTATATAATAGTGATCAAACAATGAATCGCTTCAAGCATTGTAATTGCACCTTATATCTATTCAAATTTGTTTATATGTAATTTTATGTGCATCGTAGATTTCTTTTACTATGATTAATTAATCAACCACATGACATATAGCACATCATGCTGCCATGTCCACTAACAGTATTTGAGTCAACTAGATAAATCTGGGAACTTTTTTTGTGAGCTCGCAAATTAGCCAATTTAAATAGTTATAAGGATTTAATTTCAGTAGAAATAATATCCCAGATTAATGAGTTGTTCAGATGAGTGATCAATGCAGTGACTAAAAATGAGATATGAATGTAGTGTCTTTATTATTAGTAGTGCAGATGTCAAAATTAGATCCTTACTATCCATAAATCAATATACATAAATTAGCAAACCCTACATACATTAATAAAAAAAACAACCCACAAGAATATTAGACAGAAAGGAAAAAAATTAAAATTAACTAAGTTCATTACATAATAATAGCAATAATCCCTTAAGTCTACATAGAATAATTCCATAATATTTGGAAACCATTCACTAACGTTGTTCTTCAAAAACAACAAAAATGGAAAAATCAGGAAACTCATTCTATTAATCTAGTTGGTTAGTCACACTAAATGCAACATTGAAGAATCTGAAGTTCTCTGGTTTGTTCCCATACTAGTATTGACAATGATTAAACCTGCAACTTCTGAAAATATTGAAAGTGTTCTATAATAACTTGTGTGATGTAAAACGTAAAATAAAGAAGGCTTGGCATATCGCCAACAATGCCAATGCTATAAATAAAAAAATTCTGCTACCTCTTTCTAAAAAGTGGGCATTTAAGCTTATTTGCATACAATTTACGATACTTATACCTTCCATCCATAATTTATTCATTCATCACCATGCTTAAAATATCGAACCAAAAATATTGCAAGCCTAATAAGCATACTATATTAAGACTGCTTTATTGTTAAGCTTTTCTTATTCGGTATGTCCAAGCACTTAAACGTCAATTATAATTGCTTAATAGAAGTAAATTAATGGAGTATAGAATTGTTTCATCACTAATATTCATACAAATATTATAAAATGTTTGTTTACCTCATGATCCAAGTTCATTATATTGCCAAAACTTTAGATGTGGATTCCATACAAATTCATAATGAAAATTTGCATCTTCTCCCAGGATTATTATTATAGAAAACACATGGGCATCATATCGCACCCAAAGAAAATCTATTGAATTATTATTTAAAAATTTCAAGGTAGATTAATTCCATTGGTTTAGCATTACTTATTAAAAAATATTAATACTGTAAAGGCATTTTTTTAAAGAAGACTTTATTGCTAGTATTTGTGAGAATCCTTAAATTTGTTTATATGACCAATGTTTTCTAAATAGATACATCCTAATAATATTTTAATTAAACTGTAACAAAGCTAATTTCTTAATATTAATTTATAAATATACATAATTTCATTAAAACAAAAAAATGCAAACATTTTCTATGGTTCCTCAAAACACAACTCTTCTAAAGGAGATTGAGTTAAGCATATAAAAAATATTAAATTAAAAATCGTATGACTAAACACTATATGTACATTCAATCGTGTAATACATAAACTGTTTTAAATTAGTATTCTAAAAATATTAAATTTTGATTATTAGTTCTTAATAATTGAAGTCAATTATTTTTTGGATATAAATTTTGTTTTGACATTATATATACATTCTTAATACAAACAACAATCTCAACAATTATAACAGAATTATTGTATTTGAATTAAAAGATCTCCATAGTGACATTATTTGATAATAATGATAGCCTTTATCTCAGCTGATATTGGCAAAATATTTTAATTTCAGATTTGACAGTTTCATTATTTATGGTAAAATGAGATGGTAACCATCATCATTAAGAATATCTATTGTATGTTAAATGCTGATTATGAAAGGTTTAGAATTAGAGTTAAAATGATTATTCATTGACGGCTGAGATGGCTATTCCCACAAGGTGTTTAACACAGACTCAATAAGTTACAGTTTCACTTGAACTTGATATTGTTTTTTTGTGTAAACACATAACCTAAAAAAATCACTAGTCTTCTCCCTTCATTTATTTGTGTATCAATGTTCGATTAAATGTTTGTTTATTAGTTGTTTTAATTCTTATTTGTTGTGCGCGTGTGTAGGTGTGGCTAAAAAGCTGGATTAACTTTAAAACGTATGGAATGGAAAGTGTACAGTTTCTGATCAAATTTTTGAAATACTGTATTTCAAACAATAAATAAAAAGTAGTACATGTTAGGCTTAGGTTTTCACTTCATTAAATCATAAACTAAATATAACAGTAATATTTTCATTTTACTTTCTTTCATCGCAAAGCAAAAAAAAAAGTAAGAATGCAAAAAGCCCCTCTCAAAGAAACTAGAAAGCGTAATGATTGAATGTCTTTTCTTTCATTTCTTAAATTAAAAAAACAAAAAATAACAGGAAATAAAAACCAAATGAAAAAGTCAACCAAAGGAGGTGCGGTAAAGTTTTTAATTGTATTAAATGTTAGGGGTTTTTTTTTTTTAAAAAAAAAAAAGAATAACAAATGCACAAAATCCAAATTTTTAAAAAACAACACATAAAAACGAAATAAAAAAGTCAATCAAATGAGGTTTTGAAAAACCATATTTCAAGCAATAAATAAATAGTAGCAAATGTTAGGCTTAGATTTTTACTTCATTAAATCACAAACTACAAATAACAGTAAATAACCCCCCCCCCCCCAAGAAACTAGAAAGCGTAATGATTTAATTTTCTTTCTCTTTTTCATTTCGTAAATGAATAACCAAAAAAAAAAAAGTAACAGCAAATAAAAACCAAATGAGAAAATCAATCCAAGGAGGTGTGTTAATGTTTTTAATTGTATTAAATGTTAGGTTTTTTCCAGAAAAAGAACAACAAATGTACGAAATCCCAAAAATAATATATAAAAAGCAAATAAAAAAGGCTTTGGAATAAATATAATGATAAAATATATCGAACAAAAATATATACTGATAAAATATGCCACACAAAAATATATATTGGTAAAATATATCAAACAAAAATACTATGCCGGCCCAGATCATTACATGTTTTTGTTTATGTAGAAACAGCATCATCAAGCAGCTTGTCCAGTGTAATGAAAAAGTACTAATTTCCATCTTTAATGATTGCAAAATCAAGGAAGAAAACATCAGTTTCATTCTGCACAGTAACGTACTTTGATCATGTACAACAGTTATTAATATTTAATTGTAAAATGTATATATTAGCTAATCTATATTCAAACTGTTTTATTAAAAAAAATTATTAATGAACATTATTTTGATAGCAGCAAAGGTCAAAGATAAGTTTAAATAAAATAGTATTTTCTTTTTCAATTTTAAACCAATAATCTTGCAATTTATTTGTGACTTATTCAAGACAATAGCCAGTTTTATTATTGATTGGCAATTAAAAAAAAAGATGTAATCGTTTACATACATTATTAAAACTTGTGCATTTTGTAAAATAAAAAAAATTGACTCTCTGATGGATTAATCACGCCAGTCACTTCGTTGCCATGGCCATGACAACGTTGTCATACAAAGATCGTCAATGCCTACCGGAAGGGAAACCGGTGGGTCAAATACGTCATCAGGCAAATTATCCGTAAGTACCAATTTTTTTTATATAATTTTAAAACGTACAAAGTGGTTACATTGTTTTTTCATAATTTTAATTCGATGAATCGTGATTCAGAAAATATTCTGCAGCTAGGTAAAAAGCAAAATGGCTGATTGGCAATGGGAAAAAAAATTTTTTTCTTTAAAAATTATGGCTACTGAATGTTTTTAAATAGTACATTTACACACAGATCAGTATTTTTTTTAACAATATAATGAATAAAATGTTTTTTATTAATTAGTTTAAGGGTTTTTTAATTGATTTTTTAAGTGAGATTTTACTTTACAAGGCATTGTGGGGACAAATTGTATACATTAACCAGACAAAAGATGCTATTATTGTGTTGTTTTTTAAATATAATTATACATATATTTTAATCTGGTTTTCAATGTAACAAAATTTGACAACTATTTTAGAATGCTTTTGTGCTACAAAAATATATAGCCTAAAATATTTGTAGTATTTATTGTAAAACTGATTTGTTAAAAAAAATCAGGTCAAAAAGAGTTTATCAGTATGTTCTGTAAATATGTGTGCATAACTTAAAAAATCAAAAAATTCTCAACTCAACACCAAAAATGTAGTCTTGCATTGGTGGTCGAGAGATCAGCGCAACTGCCTTGCACTTGCAGGCAGTTGCCAGGGTTGCGGGTTCGCGTCCCGGCCGATGCTATGACACTTTAAAAAAAAATGTAATTTTAAAACAAATGAGAAAAGAAAAAATAAAGCAAAAGCTTGTAATATCAAGGCATTTTTAGGCCAGTAAAATAGTTTTCACAGCAATCATTTATAAAAAAAAATAATGCTAAGTAATTTATTAGTGATGCTCTACTATATATGAAATTTAAAAGCATAAGTTCACAATTGTAGAAGCATTTACCTTAGAAATACATATATAACTTGAAAAAAAAATCATCTAATATCCAGGTTTACATTAATAAAGTAAATGAAAGTTACAAAGTTAAAGTAGGGAGAGGGTTTAAGACCACCCCTATGGTCCTGACTGCATACAGTCCAATGTAATCTTCGCCTATGTCAATCATCCATTGATATCAAGTTCCATGTTACGTCATAGATAAATGCTGGTGCTAGTCATTTGTCCCTTTTTCTAATGATCCTGAACTTTGCAGTGAGTGTTTGTCGTGGGTTACTGCTGGGATTGTAAATTAGCATAAATCTTGTGGCTTAAAAGGTGAACAGTAGAAATGTTGAGTTCCTAATTAAGGGGAACTGCCCATCAGCAATACGGGAGCTGAGTGTATTTAGAAAAGGTTTGTAGATGGAGGCTATAACCTCTGTAATTTTGCAGTGCAGAGCAATGGTCAAATATATGTCCAATGGTGTCATTCTCTCTATTACATAAAGGGCAGATCAACCCCTGCGGATGACAAAAAAATGGCATGTAGGGAGAGCATTTACGTTTGTTTACTGTTATTAGGAAGTCCAGGTATTTTGGTTCCAAGTACCACCGCTTGAATTTTTTGATTATAGAGTGCTTAGTAAAGGTCAGGATGATAGGACATGGAGGGGAATCATCATTGGTGAGGTAATATGCTTCACAATAATTGATTGGATAGATGGCACAGTATATTTTGCTATGAACTCTATTGTGGTAGGTAACCACCTCTTCTCATTAGACGGAGGGGTGATGGTCGCGTTAACAGAGGTGAAGCATAATGCTCCAGTTAACACAATTTTCGATGATGTTATACAAGCTTGGAATTGGAATGTCTTTATTGAGTGGAGGGACAGTCCATTGAGTTTTGATTGCCTTTGTAGGTTTCTCATACTAATAGCCAGTCTTACTTTTTCAAAATAACCTTGAACAAAGGGAATTTATTATTTTTCCTGTTAAATCTTTGGGAAAAGTTAATGAATAGCATAAAGTAGGAAATCCTAGGGAACACCAAGATATTAAGCATCGATGTTTTGATATATACATATGTACACTTTTGACGAGGTGGTAATCTTGTTGATGGAGAAGAGGGAATCCTGAATGGTTTTCATCATTGCCAGAGGAGAGTTGGGGAAATTTCCAAGAATTTTTGAGATTTGGCAGTAAAAGGGGATACGATTGTGTTCCCTGAGGATAGCTTCCACGCCGATGATTTATCTATGTTGAACTTTAACCTGGATGTGGCTGTACATGTCCACAGTAGGTTGATTAATCTTGGTATCAGCTTATGCAATGGTAGAAAAACTGCCAGGTCATCAATGAATGCGATATGGGAGATTGATTTGTTGAGAGCAGGTATGTACACCCCCAGAAAGGTCCTGCTCTATTTTGTTTAGTAAAAGGTTTATGTAGATTATAAACAACAGGGCATTGAGTGGAGAGCCCTGCAGAAAGGATTTTGTTGGGGGTAAAAGATGAAATTCTCCCATTTAGTGTAATGGAAATGTTCCTGTTGTTGAGGAAATTCACAATTACATTTATGATACCCGATACATCAAACTTTCCAAGTTTGTTAAGTAGGCAGTCGATCTGGACAGAATCAAACGCTTCCACTATATCCAGCTGGACTACCACAAGCCTGGATTTTCTAACTGTTCTGGTGTGGTCAACTACCATATTGAATAAATCAACTGCCTCAGCTGTTGCAATATAAATATTGGCAATATATATATATGGCAATATAAATGGGAGAATCTTATCCTAAATCTTATCTTTTACTATTGACTCAATTATCTTTATCATTAGGGGTGCCATAGAAATGGGTCTGAGATTCTCAAACAGAGATGATACTATGTCTTTCTTGAGGAAAGTCACCATCCCTATAGAGTACAGGCAGTCTATTTCTTGAGTTTTGGTTGAAATTAGGTTGACCATCCCAAGAATGATTGCTGCAGTGAATTTTTCTAGGTGAAGTAGGATAAATTGCGGATGGCATGGAGACCTGGGTGTATTTTATCAGGCATTGAGGATAATTTGGCTTTAATATCATTTTCGGTGATGCTATGGTTTGGTGTTAGCTTTGTTTCGAAGTAATGAAGGATTTGGTTAATCATGTTATCACCAGAAAATAGGATATATCCTATTTTTATCGACATAGGGGTGTCTAGTTTGTCTTTGTGGCCCAGGGCCCATATTGCATATTCCCTGGAACAATTGTAAGATTGGCTTAGCAATATCTTGGACTTCTTAGTAGACATATTCAGCGATAATCCGTAGACTGTCTTTGTATTGTTGCTTTAGATTTAGGATTATCTCTATTGATGAAGAGACTGAATGTATGTTTTTAGAGGATTATTTATGGATTCCATCTTTTGAAGAAGTGAAGTCGGACCCTTGTTTTTGACTGTGTAGAAGAAAATTATTGTATTGAGGATATTGATGAATGTGAATCATGCCTCTGCCAGATGGAATGATGTCTATTTTCCTAAAATATAATGTCTTAGAGTATTGCCTCTGGAGTTGAGTAAGATCCTAGTGGTAGATTTCAAGGGTGCACAAGGTAGAGGGAATTGGTCTACGGCTAGGTTGATTACCTGCGCTAAGTGGTTGGAGAATGCCCAAGTTGAAGCGAAGGATCTATTATAAAATGGAGGTCAGGGGAATAATATATGAGGTCAATGAGGGTAGCATATTGTCTTGTGTAAAGGAGGTTTCAGTGGGAAAGTCCTGCATACACATCAGACGCATATTAATCGGATATACTTGGAGTTAAATTGATGATAGGTTGTATTGAAGTCCCCAAACATTGTAGAGTAAGAGTTACTGCTAAGGATTAAATTAATTTGATTTATTAAGGAGTGAATCAAATGTCTCTCTTTAAATAAACAAAGATATTACGGATTGATGAAATAGACTTGCAATTAGGTGTCCATGAAATTTATCCTATATAAATATGAATGGGGGACTTATTAGGTGTAAGGATGGCTACCCCGGCAAAGGGTTGGGTTGATGTGGAATGGTGGAACGATCAGAGCTTATTGAGTTTAATTGATATTTTCCGGATTTGAAGTTGTATGTAATTTTGTTTCTGCTAAGCATGTTATGTGCGGGAAGTATTGTTTTATCCAATTTGTAATAGCATCTACTCTCTTGATTGAGTTTAAGCAGCAGTAGAGAGCAACAAGTCATTGCTAGGTTAAGCACGGGATCTCTCTTGTCTTGCCTTGGGTTTTTTGGCTTCCTTACCCTCTATCCTGCATTCATGGCCACTAATGTGAGATTAATCTGCAGACTTTTATTTTTCATTGTTTCGACTGCTTCAATGATGCTATTTCCTTTATATTGATTTTAGGAAACACTTCTGCACTGAGATCTGTTGGTAGCTAATTAGGATCTGGATCTTTACCACTCTGCAAGTCTTTTTTTCTTCCCTCCTGGAGAGTCATGATCCGATGAGCTTTTATGAGATCCCTTGGATTTTGTATGTGTATATCGTTCCAAGAATGGCTGTTCTGCTTTCTTCTTGTTTTTCTTTTAGTTTTTTTTAATATTGATAGTTGGGGATTCTGTGATTGTGGAGTCAGATTTGGGGGATGTACTGCTATTTCTCAATGATTGTGAAGAACCATTGGTCATCAACGGTTGGTATGTGGCTGATCAGGTTATTTTTTGGAGAAATTGCTCATGGTACGGGATTGGTGTGTACTGCTTTGAGCATTGAACTGTCTACAGTTGTGTAGCCTTGTCTTTTTCATGTTGCAGGATTGGCAAAACCTGGCAGGACAGTCTATTACCAGATATGTTCGTAATTTGCAGAAGCACTGCAGTGGGATGCCACGCAAGTTGTTGGCCTATTCATGTCGATCACGCGTAGCATTTTATTCCCTATGAATTTGATTGAATTTTGAAATATTTGCTTTTGGGAAGTATCGTGAAATTCAGCAATCATGTATCTGCTATTTGGATGATTTAGCAGTTTGAATACCTGGTTCCATAATTTTTCTGTGATCTCATTGCAGAATTCTTCAATTGGAAAGAAAAACAATTCAGTTTGTTGGTCACTGCTAAGATTAGAGTCTTTTCACTGCTATAATTCAGGAACAATCTTGTGCTGGGATTGTTGCATTGAATGTGTAGATTGTCATTTTAATACCCACTTTCATGACATAGCAAACACATATACTGATTATAATTTATATAGAAAAACTAATTTATGAAATAGTTGAAATGTTAATCAAGTCACTTTAATGCTGAACTGTGTATAAAAATTGTTGCAATTTTACATTAAATGCTGATCTTTAAAATATCAACAATAAAACAGTGTAAATGAACAATGTAATATCAAATCTCCTTTATGATAGCAAATATGTACTAAAGGATACAACTTTCATTATACTTTGTTATACAGGCAATATAAAATTACTTTATAATCAAAAAAATTTAAGATATTAATTTATATTTATTTTTTCTTTATTTTTAAGCAATAATAATTGAATGATTTATTGTTCAGGGATTCAAACATTTAAAAGTTTCAGAAAAAAGCTACAATCTGCTCCAGATGCCACTTCTCGATCAATGCATGGTCTACCTAAAACTGGCAAAAAAGTTTGTAATAACAAAATAATAAGATTTTAAACTTTTAATTAATATAAACAATTTTTATTTATTTTTACATTGCATTTTTACCCAATTAAAAAAAAAAAGAAACAGAACGAAAACAAAATCTAGTCAATCATACATAAATTAATTTGTTTTTCTATTAATCAAGGTATTTATGGTGGGGGGGGGGGTGGAATTAAATTTTTTATTAATTTTCTAAAAAAATTCAAAATTAAAGTTTTTTAATATACAAACTCCATATATAAATATAACTTCATATTGTATATTTAAAGTTAAATACAGATATTATGTTTATCATAATCATGTAATTACACTAGCTGTGATATTTCCTAACATTCAGGTGAATAACATTTTATTCTTGCATGTTTTAACAATGAAATAAAAAATGTAGAAATGCAAGCCCATTAGTGAGAATGAATATAAACAATTTTTATTTATTTTTACATTGCATTTTTACCCAATTAAAAAAAAAAAAAAGAGAACGAAAACA
Source organism: Epiperipatus broadwayi (assembly GCA_028023455.1). Classification (NCBI taxonomy): domain Eukaryota; kingdom Metazoa; phylum Onychophora; class Udeonychophora; order Euonychophora; family Peripatidae; genus Epiperipatus; species Epiperipatus broadwayi. Next base: position 584,292 of record JAQFVV010006422.1, on the reverse strand, counting down.
AAATTTAGTCAATCATACATAAATTCATTTGTTTTTCTATTAATCACAGATGTTTATGGGGGGTGGGGAGTGGAATTAAATTTTTTATTAATTTTCTAAAAAAATTCAAAATTAAAAAAGTTTTTTAATATACAAAATTGTATATTTAAAGTTTAATACAGATATTACGTTTATCATAATCGTCATGTAATTACACTAGCTGTGATATTTCCTAACATTCAGGTGAATAACATTTTATTCTTGCATGTTTTAACAATGAAATAATAAATGTAGAAATGCAAGCACATTAATGAGAATGATTTTTATTGTACTATTTTCTGTAGCGGTATGACTGTGTGACTCCAGAAAGTGTTCAGCATGTGAAGTCAAGCAACATCATTACAATACACAGCAACAACTAGTGTGCTGTTTTGGTCAGTTATAACAATTATGCTCATCTAAGGCCAAGCAGTTTACATCTTTAAAAAAATTTATCTATTAACATCTGTTGGTCCGCGAAATCTTATCCTTATTTTTGCTGGTCCGCAAATGTGAAAGGTTGAAGACCACTACACTAAACCATGCAGGGTGTTTTAAAGTAATATTTGCAAATATATTAAGTTTAATTTTATATAATTTTTTAAATTGTAGACAATTATATGAAATATTTTTTATGCATTTTTTTCTTTTTACTACCACAATTACTTACAATTGACTTTATTCATATTTAAAATATTTATAATTTGCAATACTCAAAAACCAATGACTTTGGAATAATGTATTTAATATGTATTATACATTGACACAGTAAGATTGAAACTGCAAATCTTACTTTCACCTTTCCTCATTCCTCACCTACCCTCATACCTTAGTTTGAACCCAGTCTATTGTAATGTGTATGTACTGTGCTAACCGGCCGAAGTATCGCAAATGTGAGGTACTTATAGTTATGTGATTATTATTAATATGTAAATTAATAATCCAGCAGAAGTAATAATAGATTAATTGTTAAAAAGTATGTTCAAGTGTAGGTATATATATAAGTTTAAGTCGGGTATGCAGAGATTACACACATATTCCATGATTACATATAAAACAATTAAAAATATTATTTACTCTTGTTTTCAATCTTCAATATTACATTTAAAACTTAAAATCAAGGATAAAGGTATTTTGTTCTTATTTAAATTTGCAGTTACAGTGTATATTTAAAAAGTAATATCAATTTGCCCTTATTTAAATCTTTAATATCAAATTTAAACAATTGGTTCACTAATTAAACTTTGCAGGAATGCACTAATGGCTTAAGTAATTAGCTATTAAAAATGAAAACAAGTTATTCGCTTTAAATATTTTAATCTTAAACTAGTAAAATTTGTAACAAAAGCAAAATGGTAATCAAAATATCTGAATATAAAATAAAAGCAAATATGCTTACAACATCCTGTTATACTCTTTAGATACTCAGAAAGATAATAAATGCATTAAGCGGAGCGATATTTGGTAATGAATTATTACACTGCAGGGCAAATTAGATAAGAAATTAATTACATGCTTAACTGGTAAATATAGAGCAAGAAGTTGAAGAGAAAAAAAACATTTGTTTTCAAGAACTTGCAAGCCAAACTTTACGAAAATGAAAGCAAGCAAGACGTTATTTTCCTACTTGGAGAGGCGGCCCTGTACCAGCTTCATACCTTCCCATATAAGAATAAGCCTATGAATTGTTGCTGCTGAAACCAAGTAAAATGCTGCCGCCGTAAATCTCAACTTAATGAATGGAAGCCAAATACCTAGTGTAATGGATTCTTGTAAATAAATCGTATCTAAAGACTATAAAGTGCACTAGGACTCTCCAACTGACCACACGAGGTAATCGTTTATCCGAGCTCTTGAGTACTCTGTATACCTTCTCTTAAGCTAGAGCCATTCTGTAATTAATGTATTTATAATTTAAATCATACTATAAATTTATAACTATATTTCCATTTTGTACACAATCTTTAGATTTGTAATCTAACTAACCTATTTTCTCTCAGCTATATTTTCATACTTGGGTTAACAATTTTAAATGTTTTATTATATTATTTGATTTGTATTTCTTACATTATGATATGCCTGGATAACTTTCGACTGGGCTAGTAACTCTCCCTCCTTCCTTTTAGTAATCATGCCGCTTCATGTTCATGCGGATTAATTACGTAAATGGCCTCTATTTGCACCAAATTTATTGCAGACGCACTAACTCGAATGCTATCTTCTCGAATATATTATTACATTGCATACACATAATCTTTATTTTTAATAAATGATTTATGCTAGTTTATACCAACATGTGCCATTTGCGATGGTGAGTGCAAAATAATTATGAATATATTACGTATTAACTTTCTAGAGTCCTTTATCACGCACTCCTACCCGCATAGTCATTTTGCTATTACAATATTATATAACTTTGCTTGTACTTACATAACATTTAATTTGAAGTAAGAAATATATAACTTCTTTAAAGTGAATACTTAGGAATAGATTAAGCTTCATTATAACATCATGCATGATTTAGAGTAAGCCCGTTAAAATTTTATAATTTAATATCTGTATACTTGTGTTGCCGGTGCAAATGCATAGTGTTGTCATATGCTTGATCGATCTTTTTCGGGGTATATATGGCCAAAACCGCCCCTATTTCTTCGATTCCCAGACCAGAGGGAACATGGAAGTCTCACCTGGGAATTAAGTACATGCATATTATTTGATTAATGTAATAAATCGTTGTAAAAACAAATTTGTTAATAAAATAAATAATTATATTCATGGTTATAAAATGATTATACAATTCTCGTACACCTTCGCAGCTACATGTTATTGTGAAACATTTCTTTAAGGCTTATTGTTATAATGTTATATTTCATATCCTTATTCTCAAAAGTATAGATTACATTAGTTAATATTTTGTTATAATGAATTGTATATTGTTTAACATATGTAAATGCGCAAATATCAATTGTCACCTTGTCGATGCCACTGCTTAATTAACACGGACAATGCATCATATTTTATATCTTTCATATATCTATTAAATCTTATATTAAATTGTATCTGTCAGTATTGTTTGTCCATGTCGTCTATACGATGTTAGTTGTCTCAGATCAACACTTTACACCATATTAACCTTAGTATTCTTTTCTTTATACCGCCTGTAGAAAATCTGTTAGTGAACCTAGGGCATATTTATTTAAATTAGTCTCTTGTTTCTTCGATTCCTGGGACTAGAAGGTTGACTATTAGTAGCATCAGAAGCGTTGGTCATGTAGCTTCGGTTGTAAAACACAGCCAAATAGGTTCAACTTGGTTTCTTGGGAGGCACTCCTGCCCAGAGGTGGTGTTTCATATATTGTGCTTGAATTCTGTGTGTTAGCAGGGCATACAAATCTGACTTACAATATATTGTAACCATACAGAATTGGTTAGCAGATTCCTTTAAATCTGCTTAATTCCCATGATAAGTTCAGTTTTAAATGGACAGTGCTTGTGCTAATAATGTATCATTAAATGAACCTAACCAAGACTCGATCACTTGTTCAATGTATATTCCAGAAATGAAGGATACCGTTGATTGAATCTAGACTATACTCATGATATAGATATTTATATATAATTATTCAAAATAATACAATAATTAATACAGTAAAAAATATTTTAAAAACAAATATATACCATAATTTAACAGAAGTACTTTAGACTGTCTATTAACTAGATTCAAATTGTATTACAAAAAACCATTACAAATATACAAAAAGAATTACATCATACATCAATTTTCCCACATTTCATTTATTTTTATATTAGCAGCCTGTCTATTTATCAAATGTTGCTTTCCATTTTTTATTAACATAGCTTCTTTAATTTTACACTTATTATTTCTTTCAATACACAAAATCTTAACTTTATTAAAATCAAAACCTTAATTACATGTAACATTATGATCAAAAAATAATGAATGTGATGCATATCAATACCATTTATTTGTAATGAACAAGTGAAATTTATAAAACAGATATATAAAAATATATGTAGAGTTGCATTTTATACTACTACTAATTTAAATAGATTGATAAATAATTAAAAAAATAGATGCATTTTAACTCAAAGTTGTGCAATATATAGATGGCTGTGTGTTTGTGGAAAGGCATATATAGATGAACTCGATGTACATTGGAGAAAAGATCAAAGGAGCATTGGTTGTTATATAAACAAGTACAAAAATCAAGACAAGAGAATGTTAGAAATGATGTATCACCTTCAGTATTTTTGATCAAAATGTTATATGTAATTATGGTTTTGATTTTAATAAAGTTAAGATTTTGTGTATTGAAAAAAATAATAATAAACATAAAATTAAAGAAGCTGGAAAGCAACATTTGATAAATAGACAGGCTGCTAATATAAAAATTAATGAATTGTGGGAAAATTGATGTATGACGTAATTCTTTTTGTATACATTTCTAATGGTTTTTTGTAATACAATATGAATCTAGTTGATAACAATTACATAGATAGTCGAAAGTACTTCTATTAAATTATGGTATATATTTGTTTTTAAAATATTTTTTACTGTATTAATTATTGTATTGTTTTGAATCATCATTATGTATATTTTATTATAATTGGAATACAGACATTGATTAATAATTTAGATATTTATATATGTATGGTGTTTTAATTTGTTTTATACACTTACAAAGTATAGGTTATAAGTAACTCTAAATTTTAAACCAATGATCCTAAAACATTTAAATATTCTCAGGGTAAGGTACATGTGTATTATTAAATTCATAAGCTGTATTCTGATCCAAAATGATAATATGATGTAGTTGTGAAATAAATTTATAATACACAAAAAAAAATCAAAGTTAATTTTTGAATAAAATATTTGCTTCATCTTTTATTGTGACATAGATGAGACACAACAATAGAATCAAAATAACAATAAGATGGTAATGGTCCTTTTCTTTAATTAAGCTTTCAACGAACTTATAAAATAGATAGTAATATTTCTTATTTAAAGGTTTTTCAAGTGCATGAATATTAAAATGAAGACATTTATGTACTTAAATAATACAGTTATAAATAATAACAATATAACACCCATTTGTATTAACAACAAAATAATGAAGGAATTATGTACACAAAAAAAATGAGGCTTCATTATAACAAATATTAAAAAATTGTAGTACAGATTAAATCTCCTTTATATATATATTGTTATATAATATCCAAATAAAAAAAATAGCTACCCGTTCTTATGGTTCTGCTACATGTGCTGCCTGTGGATGCAAAATTCATATTATATAGCAAAACGATAAAATGGTTAGAAATTAATTTATACTTTGGTTAAATTATGATTCATCAACCATGTTTTATAAATTATATATATGTGGATTTTTCCATTTGTTGTTTAGCGAGCAAACATTTTTATTTGACAGTTTCTTCTTGCTTCAATGTTTAGATTATCATCTTCTGAAGCAGTTAACGAAGAAACTTGAACTTAGAAAGGTTTTTATTGTTTTCCTTAAATATCGTTGGCTTTTTGACAATTGCTTTTCAGATTTTTAATATTGGTTTGTTGCTTCTCCAGGTTGGGATGAGTTAATTAAATATCAATTTCCTTACATAGCTATGCATTTTTATGTCCACGGTGTTCCACTGATGTAAAATAGATCATGCATACGAAAGAATGAAAAAATCCTTAGATAAGTTGTTTGCAAAACAAAATGGAAATTTATCTTGCCATTGATAAGAGCAAAATTAATAAGATAAAAGTTTTATAATAATTTTCATTCACTGCACTTGACAGCAAAAACAAAATATTTTTTTTTTTTTTACATATATATTTTCATGCCTACATATTACCTTTTATTGTTGAAATAAATAATAATGGCATAAGTTATTATAACATTTTAGAATGTTTATATACTCTATAAAAGATTTAAAACTTAGTTAACTAAGAAACACAGACATATTTCTCTAACTGGTTATTAATTTTACATCATTTAATACAATTCACATATTTTATTTTAATCTTGTAACCTCTACACTACTCTTAGATAAAAAGATTACTCTGATAAATGTCAAAAAAAAAAAAAGGGATACTCATAATGAAAAATGTAACTTGATACAAAATCTGAAATATTTTATAAACAATTTTTTTTTTTTGATAACTGAAAATAAGGCTTGGATTATTTCAATCCTTACAACATATATAAATTATCTATTTTTATATTTTTAAAACAAATTTAGTTTTTTGTGTGTTACTTTTTAATAAGCTCTTATTTAACTTGTTTATTAATTTAATAGGATAAAATCTTGTAACAGAATTTTCACCCACTTTCCAATTTCTGATCAAATTGAATTTTTGCATACACATGTATTCATATTTTTTTTAAATTTGCAACAATGTACATTTTTAATTTTTATATATAATATAGATGCCAGTGGCATTCCCAGTAATTTAAAATTGAATGATCCACTGAAAACTTTTTGGTAATTCAGCATTACATGAAACTGTAAAATATAAATTTTCTTCAGTTTCCACTAATAAAAACTTGGCAAAAAATTACTGAAATAAACTAATGTGAATCTGTCAGAAAAATTGGCACTGATACACGAAAATAGGTATTAGTTGCAAGTTTATTTAAATGATTGTTGGGGAATAATAAACATATTACTGTTTCTATATTTCTAAACATGACTGCACTGCACTTTTTATTTTAAGAGGATGTATATGCATGCTTCTTTTACACAGTAAGGCCTCAACTACACTATATTAATATAAATGACAAACTATACACTATTGAAAAGTATAAATATTAAAAAAAATCATTAAATTCACGAATTTACTCTTAATGGCTACTGCCAAAATATAATAACGTAAAAAATGTTCACTCCTTATAGAACTTGAAAAATTGAATAAATGCTCCTTTCAGTATCTTCCTTAGAGGTATCTCATACTGATTGTAGTCTAAATGTAAATTTTATTTCTCCATTTTTTAAAATCAAATGTTATAATACTTGTAAACAAAGCTTATAATAATAAAAATTAAATTTCATTACTATTATAATGAAATAATAGACCCCCCCCCAAAAAAAAACAATAACGATACAAAAAGCTCCCTTTTTGCAATCTAAGGTTATATTTTTTTTATATATACAAATATAATAGACCCCCCCCCAAAAAAAAACAATAACGATACAAAAAGCTCCCTTTTTGCAATCTATGGTTATATTTTTTTTATATATACAAATATTCTAATATTTATTTTAAATAATGCTTACAATAAAAAAAATCAAATTTGGAACCTTAAAAATATAAAGTACTTTTCTCATGAGCTCTTTCAAGATATAGTTATAGCTTTCATGTTACAAAATTGCATCATAAATGTTGTGGGTTAATACATTCTTCAAAAAATAATATTTACACAAGTGATTTTTTGTGGATGATTATTATCATATATATTATTGCTGTTATATAAAGATATATCAATTTATTCTACAATATGCAAATATCAATTTTTCTGCTTCTAAATCCTCGTGTTAAAAAAAAGGTTTTTAAATAAATTTTACAATATACCAGCAATTGTTTTCTGTCCAGTACGAGATCATATTTAATATTTCTTCAGTTCACATTGAAAGAACATACAGGGATCTATCTCGGTACTTTTCTAGGTTATGTCTGTATTTTGCAAAAATCAAATGTTTGAATTGGTTTTAGGTCTGGGGGGAGGGAGCTATATCACATACTGTTTGAAGTCTACATAGAAGTAATCTTCATTATTTGCAAATTATGGTTATTTTATTTCCCTTTTTTAGCTAAATATTATAATTATTGAAAATAGTGCTTGCAGCAATAAAAAGCAAATTTATAACTGAAAACAATCAAATGATTCCAGTTAGAAGATATGTAAGCAAAAGTAATTTTATTTTTCCGTTTTGTGATTTTATGGTTATATTTTTTTACAAATATTAACAATGCTTATAATAAATAAAAAAAGAAATTTAGCATTATGCAAAACACTTTTAAAACTTAGAAGCAATATGAGATACCATTTGTAGCATTTACATTATAAATCATTGTAGCTGTTACATGCAAATTGTGAACGAAAGTTAAAATTTTCACCATTTACTTTAACAAATTCGTGTTTACGCCCGCATAATGCAGACAATGATTTTCAAATTATAAACATGCGTGTTCAGGTTAAGATTAATGGAAATCTATGCAGGCTATGCATGCACTTTTCACACCATTTCCATCTTTGTCTCTAGTTTCCAGAAAGGTAAATTTTTTCTATGATAAAAAATTTATGAAAATTTTTGTGATCAAGTACATTGAATTTTTTTGTCTTTCTCTCATTTTTTTTTTGATAGTTACTGGAAAAGCATTCAACGTAAAAAATACATCAATAAAAATAAAACTTTTTACCCATGTATTTTGAAGATGTTATAGGGGCCTAATGGAAAATATTTATTTTTCTATATATTTTTATTATTAAAAGTATTTTGCAAATATTATGACCCGATTTAGATTTTTCTATAATGTTTGGTCTGCATTTTATTAATAATAAAAATACGCAAACGTTAAAAGTAAAGATTTTGACAGCATATAAACTTAGGTCGATTATACACTACTGCAATGTAAATTTCAAAGCTGCATATCAAATGCAAAGAGAGGTGGCAATTGATGAAGCTATTACTAAATTTATGGTCATAGTAGCATGAAGCAGATGCCTCAAAACCTATAAAGATAGGAGAAATAATACATCGCACTAACTCTAAACTATTAACTTGTGTATCTCAAGCTTAACTCTAATGAATTTAGTATTTCATTCACATTTTATTTTATATATAGTGAGTATTTTAGGAGTACTTTTTAATAAATTACAAACTGTATTGAAGTTCATTATAATATTCAAATTATACTAATTATTGATCAATATTAACCACTTGTTATAAGGGGTGTTATTAGGGATGGCATATACATCACAAAGGTACTAATGTCTATTCTACAAAATTTTCAAGTGATGGATTACCTTAGGTGTTATTATATATTAATTTTTTTAGAAATTTTATGATGAATCCAACTAACTTACTAACAAAAATATAATTTTAAGTTGTATGCATGATAATTTAGTTTTATGAAATAATATGAAACTAATTATTAGAAATATTAACTTTTATTCTTTTTTTTATTACTTACGAATATCAGTGAGTATATTTTTTTCAGTTTAATTACATTCTTTGGTGTTTGATCTTTAAAACAATATATATTATGTCATTTTTTATTAATAAAACTTAAAAGCCATGATAAAATTTGTGGCTTAGCATAATTTTTTAAATATTCAATATAGCTGCTTGCAAATGAAAAGGTTAAAAAATAAAACTGCAGTACTGTTAAGTTTTTTCTTCTTCAATGAATGAATAATATACATGTAAATATGAGCCACTGCATCTCCCTCTCACTTTATTAACTAATTTTTAAAATTTTCTTGATGCTATTATCAATTTATATATATACACTATACCTGTTATATACATGTGATTGTTGATAAATACACCTGGGTCTCTTTTTACGCGGACTTATTTAACACGATTTTGAAGTTACACGATTTGTGTTTCACCGGAAGTCGAACTCCGATAATGCGCTATTACTTTAAATAATAAATTTCACGCACTTACGTTATATTGAAAGTAATAGCACATTATTGGAATTCGACTTTCATCTTAGTAATTTCAATATTTTCAGTGCTTTATAATACTAAGATTTTATGCAATAATGAAATTAAAATCATGATTTCCACATTTTATGTATACACACATTAAATTTTACAAGATTATAATGTAAACTTGTTCAAACATTGTGCGTGTGAATTTTGCATTTTAAATCACATTCTGTTTTTGCTTTTTAAAAAAGAACATAATCAATTATTAATCATTTAGTGTCCACAAGTTTATTTTTAAAAGGTCAGTAATAGCAGTGGGCACAATTACATTTGACAATTAAAAATTAAAATCTAATTTTTAATTGTAATTAACAATTTAAAAATTACTTATGCCGACTTGAAATTAATGTGATGTAAAATTTGGTTTTTAAATGGAAATGAAAATTAAAGACAAAAATAAAAATTTAATTTTTAGTTTCATAAACAATTAATAAAATCATCGTCTCAAAGATTAATTACTAATTACGTTGTCACCAGAAAACCATTGACACAACATGAGTGTGAAGTTGGCGCTAGTTATTTGCAAACGAACGTGTTTTTCGGCAAATAGCTATAATAATTAAAACGTGTATAAAAAAAATGTAAATTACTGTACTGTAAATTATGCATAAAAATATATTATTTTGAATAAAATTAAATATTATAGTTAAAAAAAGTTTGTCTTGTATCAATTTTTTTCAAATTTGAAATTTTTTATTAGTCATATTTTATTTCCTTATTTTTTTTTTTGCGCGAATTTTAAAGTAATTTTATGTTGGTGCTTTGATTTTACCTGAATTTTGAAAAATCACAGACCACCCACCCCTTTTTCAATGTAAGTTACGTCTATTTTTGCGCGATTTCGTTTGGCGTGTTTTCTGAGGAACCTATCTATCGCGTAAAACGAGACCCAGGTGTACTGTATTCTTGCAGTTCAATAAACAATCTATTCTATTTTAATCAAGGTTTATCAAGACATGAGGTATTATACACAAGGAGTCTTGGAATAAAATATATGGATTATCATGACTCCTCTGTATGTTATATTTAGATGGTAAATATATTTGCATCAGGAAAATATGCAGATATATTAAATATATTGTGAATATTCAGATGCAATCAAAATATTAAAAAAAAATTAAAGAAGTTTGTTGATCTTGTTTGATTTTTCTTTTACTTGATAAATGGATAATGGGAGATCTTGAAAATATAAGTTTTAATTGATAACCATGGCAACTTAAAGCTTTTTAAATAATATTGTTTACTGCTAATTCTAGCTTCAAAATACTAAATTAGTTATAATCAAACTCAAAAAAAAAACATATAGGCAAATAAATAAATTTTGGAAATAATTCAGTGTGATATAAAAGTTTACTCGAATAGGATCAGTATTATTTTTACGTATTTTAATTTCTGTTACTGCAGTCACCATAGTAACATTATTACACATAATAGAATGTTTTTTGTCAGATATTTTTGTTTGTAAATTAATTTTAAAAACTTAATATTAAAAAATATTATTAAAAAACATATGTAAATTATTTATATTTATAAAAGGTATCAAGGCTGTAATATCAATTCTTTATTTTGGTTTAAAAATATTAGGAAAAATATCGAACTTAGTTTCATTTCAATGTATCCATTTTTCTCCAAACTGACATCGCACTTGCAAAACAAAGAGGGAAAGTTACTGGAACATATCGTTTGCCATTGAGCTTTATTTGAGTGAATTTCAACAATTGTTATGACAGCTATAACATCAGAAAGAATAAGATATAAATAGCCAGTAAAGCCTGTAATAGGGGTTCTCATTTTTTTTGTCATTGCCAAGAACAGACATGTTTCTGTGTTCTTTTAAATAAAAATTCTTCAATAATTTTGAAACTGTTAAACTATAAAATATGAAAGAATAAAAACTTAAATTATCTGCTCATTCATTCGAATGGAAGCTGGTGAAGAAGTCCCAAAGAAGACAGCAACAAAAATGTGAGAAGGGAAACCTATTTAAAAAGAAAAATATGTTGTATGAAATCGGCTATTTTTTTTTTAAAAAAAAAGATTCCAGGTTTAAAAATCTGACTATAACTACCAGTGTATTGGATGGATACTATATTTCAAGCTAAGAAAATATTCAGTATCAACTGAATTACTTTATATTATTAAAAAAAAAAAAAAGCTAATTAAACTCCACTCTCCTTCTTCAATAGGAAAAAGAAAAAAGGGCCATTATTAAAATTCTTCGCAGGATTTCACGGGATTATTCTATCTGAACATTATCACCAATGAAAGAAAACATTGAAAGTTCAACTTATCTTTTCTCTATCAAAGAAATAAATCCATCTCTACATCTTAGGACTAAGAATCAAGAAGCTACGATGATCAATGAATAATGAAAATGGAGACTTACTTAGGGTATGATTTTTTTTTTATGCATGTGTCCATATTTATATATATTTTTCAAAAAAATAATGTTTTAGTTTATATCATAAATAGTGTACATTTAAATTTAATAGGGTTTACAAAATGAAGGGCTCGGAGAGATTCATTTACAGATTATTTAAACTCGTGTTAATGCGCCCGATGTTTTTAAATATTAAGGTTAAATTTTGTTTTAAATTTTATCTTGAAATATCGGACAGAAAAAGAAGTTTAAATAGTTTTATTTTACATTAGTTCAATTATTATGTTAATGAACAAATAGTTCTATTTTATTCAAAAGCATATATTTGGTATCTGTTATCTAGTAAATTTAATTAAAATATTCAAAATCTCTCTTTCCATTCATTTTTTTTAACGTGTCATTATTGTTTTCACAACATCATTTAGAGTTACACACCTAGATTTTCTCACTTTTATTAATTCAATCAATCACAAATATCGGATAATCTTATGTTGTATTTGATTAATGTTAGTTTTTTTTTTTAAGAATCCAATAAATTGGGTTGATTTAAATGCTATAAACCTGTTTAATTATTTTTTTTGGATTGCGTAAGAGGATTTGGGTATTTTAAAATTCGGTTCAAGATTCAATCCCAACTTGTTAAGTGAACTAGAATATAAAATATGGTATGTTTTGCATATTATCTTTTTATTTTATTCACATATAAATTTTTTTATTTATTTCTGCATTCGAATATTATACATTATATTTTTAGTTAATATTACCGCTAAATCATATCATTAGCTTAGAGTTGATTATTTCTTTGCTTATCTAGTCCCATCATAAAAATCTAAATAGATCGTATTTTGTCATTGGTTTAGAATGGCATGTCTTAAATACCTTTACAATTTCTCTGAAGTGAAGAGTACAAACTTCATTGACTGCTTTAATTGAATATTATCTTTGATAGGAATAACTGTCAATTATAGTTATATAGTTCAATTGTTATCAAAACCAATTTCATATTTGAAAATTCAAATAAATAATATTAATAATTATAGGTTAATAAATATCGAATGGAAACTTAATATATCTTTTATATAATGTGATTGGGCATTGTAAAGTTAGAAATTAACTAATAGATTTGTTGATAATAAATTCTCATGGAGTATTCTATTTTAAAATATAAACGAAGCAATAATTAAGTATCGCTTTATTGGAAGATATGAATAAATTATTTATACATTACGTTATAGTATCTTATTAAAGTACACGTAGATTAATTTGTTTAAATATTTAAAGGAATGCATAGGTTTTCAAAGTGTTTTCCAAAAGGAAATAAAACTAGTTGATTTCAATAGAATATTATTAATTAAATATTAAATTTATGTATCACTTTATGGGAAGATACAAATGAAATGTTTCTATATTGTACACCTGAGTCTTTTTATGCGGACTTATTTAACACGATTTTGAAGTTACGCGATTCATGTTTCACCGGAAGTTGACCTCCGAAAATGCGCTATTACTTTAAATAATAAATTTCACGCACTTACGTTATATTGAAAGTAATAACACATTATTGGAATTCGACTTTCATCTTAGTAATTTCAATATTTTCAGTGCTTTATAATAGTAAGATTTTATGCACTAATGCAGTGTTTCCCAACCTGTGGTACGCGAGTTGCTGGTTGGTGGTACACGAAAAATAATCAATAATGACGGACATAAAAAAAAAATTAAATCATAAAAATATCATAGAAACGTTTTTCCCTATAATTCATAAAAAATATTAAACAGTAAAGTTGTTAATATGTAGTCGATAACGATCTTTAATGTTAATGATAAAATTGAAAGTATGATTAAGTAATTAGATTTTTGGAAACAGTAATATATATAAGTATCGAAAACAATCAATTGGAAGTATTCGAAACTCTACATATTTTTTTTTGTTAGGTTAGTCTGTCTCAAGATATGAGAAAATATAATAGCACATTTAACAGAATTAAAATTATCTTTCATGGAATATTTTCCAAAACCTGGAAACACAAATGATAAGTGGATTTCAAACCCCTTTTATGCAGAAAATTGAGAAAAAGCTACATCATTATCAATAAAGGATAAAAAAAATTTAATAGAATTATTATGTGACAGAACGTTACAAGTAGAATTCAAACGACACAATCTAATTAATTTTTGGTTAAACATTAAAGAATATGAACAACTTTGTGAGAAAGCTCTTAAATTATTATTACTGTTTACTAATACGGAATTAGTAGGAAGAGCTTTTTCTTCATATATTTTTTTTAAAAAATAAGTATCGAAACAGATTGAACGCAGCTGTAGACTAAAGGGTAGACCTCGCATCTTTTGAACCAAATTTCAAAAAATTATGTTGTTCGAAACAAGCACAAAGATCTCATTAAATTTATTTTATAAAAGTATTTGATTATGATAAGAAAATATATTAATTGATTTTTTATAATTTTGTGTTTTTATTAAAACCATTTATTAGTAAACGAAATATGAAAAATAGTAGATAAATAATGAGTCGGCATCAAGGCAAATCAATCTAAATTATTTAATTTGAAAGAATGTATCAGAAAAGGATCATTTCCAGAAATTAGACTCTCATTAATTCTTGATCATCTATTGTGGATTACTAGATGTAAACTAGTATTTAATCATCAAAATTTTAATCCTATTAACTTCATGCTGATCAGTATACAGAAAACAAGAACAAGAGATAGCCTGATAACCCCTGAGGTTATTTTTACCATGACTTGGGACATGCTGGATTTATCCTTTCCATGGCCCAAACAATAGCAAGATGCTCCAAAAAAGAGAAAACAGACTCAAATTCGGGAAAACCAAACGAAGGAATGAGAAAACATTTTGAACAAAATATGTACCAAATAATCTTTAATGTAATAATGTAATCTTTAATAAATTATTTTTGAAAAAATATGAAACTTTGAACAAGCACATACATATAAATATGTTAAAGTGAGTTTATAATCTGGAGTGACATTTAGGCATGTTTCAATATAATTTGTCTCATTATGAGATGTGAATACATACATGGTCAGTCTATAATATTTATAAAGCAAATAAAATAACACTCACAATAACAAATTTCACGAAATATAATCATTTTTACGAAGTGGTACAATTTAGCGTGATGTGTTACCAAATGGTACGTGAGCCAAAAAAGGTTGGGAAATGCTGCGCTGCACTAACGAAATTAAAATCATGATTTCCACATTTTATGTATACACACATTAAATTTTACAAGATTATAATGTAAATTTGTTCAAACATTGTGCGTGTTAATTTTGCATTTTAAATCATATTCTGTTTTTGCTTTTTAAAAAAGAACGTAATCAATTATTTTCTTATTAATGACACTAATCATTAACGTGCTCTTAAATTCCAACGAGAGCTAAATGGTTGTATGTCTGGATATCGCGAGCTTCGTAAACAATTAATAAAATCATCGTCTCAAAGATTAATTATTAATTACGTTGTCACCAGAAAATCATTAACACAACATGAGAGTGAAGTTGGTGCTAGTTGTATTTCCTCTTGAGAAAAATCTGATTTTTTTACCAGTTTGCAAACGAACTTGTTTATCAATAATAATCAAAACGTGTATAAAAAAATGTAAATTACTGTACAGTAAATTATGAATAAAAATATATTATTTTGAATAAAATTAAATATTACAGTTAAAAAAAGTTTGTCTTATATCAATTTTTTTCAATTTTGAAATTTTTTATTAGTCATATTTTATTTCCTTATTTTTTTTTTTGCGCGAATTTTAAAGTAATTTTATGTTGGTGCTTTGATTTTACGCGAATTTTGAAAAATCACAGACCACACACCCCTTTTTCAATGTAAGTTATGTCTATTTTTGCACGTGTTTTCTGAGGAACCTATCTATCGCGTAAAACGAGACCCAGGTGTATTTAGCGTTTTATTAAACTAGATATACATTTGAGTCAAAGATTATTTTGTTTCAACATTTAAAATAGTGTATATATTTAAAAATGTTTTGTAGAACGCAATTATAGTTATTTAGAAGCTCATCTGTTTAGATAAAATGCAGTATCATTAAATATTAAAGTAGATCTGAATTACTACAATAACAGTAAATTAATAAAGGGTGATGGAATTTAGTTTAGTTATTGATTCGAATTGACTTTCATTAAATTACTAATCAAATATTTAGCTTAATCATATATTATTGTTTAGGGCAATGACATACAATTTCACTGCTTATTGCAGTTTACTTTGTAATTGTACTAGATTTGCTGATGTCTGGAGCAGACAATCTCATTGTTATTTCGTTTTACATATAGCTTAAACAAATTAGGTTTCAGTAGAGATTATTAGTACTGTATGATGGTTTATTACATAATGACGACTCGATTGAGCTAGATCAGATTAAATTAGATTTTTTTAAAGATTTTGATCAGATCAGATTGATCATTCTCCCCAGCACATTGACAGATTTAATCCGTTATAATATATAATCCACATGTAAATTACCTTTTGCTGAAGATGACATATAATGATCAAAACAGAAAAATTAATTAAGAACAAAATGGAATAAAAAAGGCATGGTATGAGCTGTACATTTTATTTTCCCAATACAGAATCAAAGAAAAAAAAAAGCAAGTAAAATTCTATAAAATATTTTCAGAAACATATTTGTGTTCTAATTGCATCTTCACCCTGGTTAGCATGGTCAATTGGTCTCCTAAAATAATCTCACATAAAAAGCAATTGAGTTCTTATGAGGACAAAAATTAATTCATTACTTTGAATGCAAAATATAATAATTTCATAAAAAAATAAAGCTTAAATTGCAAATTAGTATTAATTTATAAACATTTTACTAAGAATGCTACTGAAAAAAATTCCTAATCTGCATGTAAATATACTGTAAAAAAAATATCTCTGTACATATTAAAAAAAAAAAAAATTTCTACTTGACAATCCGCCACTTTGCTTCTTACTTAGCGAAAAAAAATTCCTCAACTCATGATTGGTTAAATTAAAGCATACAAAAAACAATTTATATTTTAAAATATAAAAATATTAATCAAATGTGCATTTAAAATTTTTTCCAATATTTGACCAAAAAACAAAACTTTTTTTTCGCGTGATTAATTTTTTATAAAAAGAAAACACAAATTTATTTATTTTTACATAAATGCAGTAAAATTAAATTAAAATTTGATAAAGCAATGCAAAATGCAATCTATAGTTGATTGCTGATGGTTTAATAATATAAATGATTAATCTTTTTATAGTACTATTTATGATAAATGCAGCCATTATTTGGAAATAAATTACAAGATTTATGTAAAAGTAAACAAATATTATATTAAGCTTATATTAAGTAATTATGTAAAGATGATTATATTGCATATTGCACAAAATCATTTTTTTCCTCAAAATAATTTACAATTTTGATGACTATTTTATGATTACAATTAACAGATTTTTTTTTTTGCCACAAGCAAAATAAAAAGAATTTTGATTCTGACTGAAAATATTTTACCTAACATACACATTTTAAAATTTACTAGTTGTGTACATGGGGTAATGTGGCTGCTTGATGGCATTGTTGCTTGCAAAAATAATAAAATGTATTTCGCTGATCCGAAGATTGCACTAGTCTGAGCAAACCAAGCTCATGATTTCCAAAACAAATATTTTCTAAATTACATTTGTTAATTACATTATACATTTCAGCGTGTAGCGCTGGCATGTGCAGGGAGGGGGACTCTTGGTTTCGGTCAATACGTGCACTAGTCTGAGCAAACCAAGCTTACGATTTCCAAAACAACGTACAACCACAGCCATTTTATTACTCTCGTAGCTGTTCTCCTGCAAACGTGCCTTTTCATATGACTTAAGTGAAATATTGCTGGGACCTAGCCTTTTGCAATTGGTTTTCACCTTCCAAGATCTGTAGGGAAGCACGGCGATGGGCTTACAATTATTAGTATGTAATAGTACATCAGGTAAGGTGTAAGATCATTACTTCAAATGCACATTAAAACACTTGACAAGTTGAATTCCATTCACCATCACATCATATGGTAGCAATCTGTGAAGTGTGCGCTATTTCCAGAATGACACGAAGCATATCAGCGGGCTGCAATATTTGTGTGCAACACCATCTAAGTCTGCTTACAGCTAATATGAACAGAACTGTTCTATAGGCTATAAGTTGCCCACGTAAATGGCATATTTCTGTGCTTTTGCAGAAAAACAGCACCATCAAGCAGCCACATTACCCCAAATACACAATTACCTAAAATTTAATATTCATAAACTTTATTATACATGATCAAAGTATTTTTAGTAGTTTCTGAACTGAATGAAAATATTTTGACTATATCATAAATGAAAGCACCGATTACTTTGCAAAAACACTGGATGAAAATCAGGTAAAACATTTTAATTCTATAATCAAAACTTATTACTATATACTGTATGATGCATATTCCGTAATGTACTATATATTTTTAACACCAGGTTCACCATTTTATTTTAGGTGAATCTTAATGAAGTCATCAATTTTTACAAAACAGCTGCCATACTGAAAATTAAACTAGGTACAAATTGAGGATCACTGGAAAATTCTTACATAATGGTTCATCACTAACTGAGGTAAAGTGTAAAAACAAATAAATAAGAATATCAGATTTTTTTTTAAATTTATTTTATAAATGGTGACATGGATTAAATTTATATAAACAAAATTTTCCACATTACTTACGTTATTATATTTGTTAGTTTAATAGGTTATCAACAGTAATTAGAAAAATTTTGAAAACTTTCAAAACTAAAAAACATTTTTACTGTTTAATCACATCTGCATTTCTGATTTTCACATACAAGTTCAAATTATTCAGATGGTTAGCAAGTCAATGCAATACAAAATATGGTAATCATTTAGTATGCATGCCCTCTGCAACTTTTTTCATACCTGGAGGAGCCAACAAACACCAATGAAAATACTAAATAATTTTTTTTTTTTATTCAATAAAGGAAAGAAAATGTTAGATTTACTTTTGTTGAATCCCAAAAAACTATTTTAATTAATTTTATAGTAATAAATGCCACCTCCCCTCACCATTTTTGTGATTCTAAATAAAAAAAAGAGTAATGGTTATCATATGTAGTCTTTTATTTGGCAATCGAATGATGTCAAATAATTTTGTATATAATCAAAATAATATTAGTGGAGGGAGTGTGAAAAAAACTAGAAACTTTTGATGAAGGAAACCAAATTTTTTAACAAAAACATGAATGAAACAAAATACCCCCTCCCCCCAAGGAGTGGGGAGAGGTGGCGGATTAGCATTGGTTAACAGAAATTATTTTTTAAGATGAGCATTTTTTCCCACTGATTTATTAGATTATTATGTTCCTAACTTTTCTTATGAGGATATATTACTGCTGCCAAATCAAATATCCATTAGATTTTCACATACTTACACAGATGATAAGTTTTGAAAATTGATAGTGTGGAAGGTTTTTGTGAGATTTTAATGAGGGAGGATGGATGGATAAAAAATTATCATTTCATTTTAATGTTGGACCAAAATGAAGTGAAATAATGCAATTTTCTCTGTTTTAATCCAAGTAATATTACATTAGGCTATAGAAAGAAGTTTGCTATTAACTGAAAGGAGACCCTTTAATTTCTCTTGGAGGTCTTAAAGGAACAGAGCAGGGCAAATTCCTAATGTCCATTCCATACGTTCTTGTCGTTGCAGCTTTTATTACTATGTGATTATTCCTATAGTATACAAACATGGCTAGGCTGCTCACCAACACGCATTGGCCAGCGTGGTGAGTTTATTAGCTTTTTACCTCTGAGTTTAAGATCAGGAAACACCATGGTCTTTCTTATCAATTGTCTGATAAGGCAGAATGAATGTATGTGTAAATGATAAATATTTTCCAATTATTATACAATTACAACAGACAAAAATAAATCATGGCCCTTATTCCCAGGAAGCTGTAAAGAAACCAACGAAGGCAGTGGTTGGTGGCCAAAGGCGGAGGTTGCTAAGAATCCCCTGATTGCGGATCCAGGTTGCCATTTGATGACTTTTTTATTTAGGTACTTACTACTGCAGATCACTTTCAAGTGAAGAAAGATTGCAAGAATTAGAAAAACTATCTTATATTAAATGGGACATTATTGGACTTTGTGAAGTTAGAAGAAAAGGTGAAGAGACAATTGATTTAAAAAGTGGACATGTACTCTATTATAAAGGTACAAATATTGGAAATACAAGTGGAGTAGGATTCATTATAAATAAAAAGTGGAAGAACATTGTTGAGATTGATGGGGTATCGGACAGAGTGGCAAGATTAGTTATACAACTTAATAGCAAATACCAAATGCAGATAATTCAGGTTTATGATCCAACAAGTTCTCATAACGATGAAGTAGTAAAAGCTTTTTAGATGGATGTACAAAAGGCTTTTGATCCGAGTAAACAACATTTTAAAATTGTTATGGGAGACTTTAATGCTAGAATTGGTAAACAAATGAAAAATGAAAGTGCTGCAGGTAATTTTGATTATGGTAATAGAAATGAGAGAGGACATAGACTTGTGGAGTTTGCAGAATTTTGTTTGTGAGAAAAATGTTAAAAGGAAATGGACATGGAAGCATCCAAATGAAGGTACAGCAGAATTGGATTATATTTTGACTAACAGAAAATACATATTTCAAGACTGTAATGTTCTTAATAAATTCGACACAGGAAGTGATCATCGATTTGTAAGATACGTGTTAGTGCAAAACTAGAGACAAAAATTATTACAAAAAACAATATTTACAGTCGATATTCCTACCTTCAGAAACATTCTAATGAATTTAAATTAGAAATCAGTTTCAAGCATTAGTAGATTTTGAACATGATTCAGATTTAAATGAAATTAATATGAAAATAACTGATACGCTTTTAAAAACTGCAACAAAGATAGCTGATAAAAAAAAACAGCAATTGACCAATAAAATTTCTACTGAGATTAGAGAATTTATGAAGAAAAGAAGGAATATGAAGATATATAAAAATGATGCATTAAGGAATTTTGTAAAATGGTGCGGAAAAGAGTTGAAAATGATACAAGAAAGTATAACTGTGAACTAGCAAGGAAAGCTGTAGAAGAGAATAAAAGATGGAATTATTACTAAAGAGATGACATCATGAAACAGGTAGAAGACTTTTATCAAGAATTATATAGTAATAAAGAACAAGTACCTCCTATATCTATTGCATCTTCTGAATTGCCAAGAATTTTAAATGAAGAAGTGAGACATGCAATTAAATGTATGAAGAAAGGAAAGGCTCCAGGTAATGATGGAATTATAATTGATATATTAAAAAAAGCAGGTGAAATAGAAATTTTTTTACAAAGTTATATACCAAATGTCTAAATGGAAAGATGTACCAGATGATTGGAAGAATGCAATAGTAATATTAATATTTAAAAAAGGCAATAAAGGAGATAGAAATTACAGACCTATCAGCCTTTTATCAGTTTTATTCAAAATTTTTACCAAGATAATTACAACTCGTCTACAGAGAACATTGGATTTCCACCAACCAAGAGAACAAGCTGGATTTAAAAATGGTTTTAGTACAATAGATCATATCCAGGTGTTGAGAAAAGTTATAGAAAGGACAAATGAATATGAGTTGCCATTATGCTTTGGATTTGTAGATTATGAAAAGGCATTTGGTTCTATAAACATTTCTTCCGTGATTAAAGCATTGAATTATCAAGATATAGATCCAGGATACTGTCACATTTTAAAGAATATTTATAAAAATGCAACAGCAACAATTAGATTACATAATGCTACTGGGAAAGTCAACATTGAGAAGGGTGTAAGACAGAATGACTCTATATCTCCAAAACTTTTTATAGCAGTGATGCAACAAGTATTTTCTGGATTAAAATGGGAAGCTAAAGTAGTGAAAGTAAATGGAGATTATTTAAGTCATTTAGATTTGGCAGATGATGTAGTTGTTTTTGCAAATAATGCTTTAAAGTTGCAGGAAATGTTGCAAGGGTTATCAGATGAAATTAAGAAAGTAAGACTAAAGATAAATGTTAAAAAGACTAAAGTAATGTTTAATGGATTTTCTCAAAGTATGAAAATAAAGCATTGATTATGATGAGTTAGAAGAAGTTAACAGTTACAAATACCTTGGTCAGATTATTAATACAGATGGAAACATAATGGAGGAAATTAATCATAGAATTAAACTTGGTTGGAGTGCCTTTGGTAAAAATACTTGATACTAAAAAAAAAATATGCCTGAGTTTGAAAAGGAAGGTTTTTAATAAATGTGTTTTACCAGTTCTTAGTTATGGATCTGAGACTTGGACACTTAATAGAAGAGCAATGCAGACTTCGGACCACTCAAAGAAGTATGGAGAGATGCATGTTGGGAGTAACAAGAAGAGATCAAAAACGCAATATATGATTAAGAGAACAAACAGGTGTTACTGACCTCATTGAAAAAATTAAGACTGGAGTTGGACTGGAGATATTGCTAGAATTGATAATAGATAAACAATTGAAATCTTAAACTGGATTCCAAGAGATTGTAAAAGACCCAGAAAGAGACAACATGTGAGATGGAAAGATGAAATAAGGAAGTGTGCAGGGGTGATGTGGAGAAGAGAAGCTAAAGATCGGAAATGGATTGAACTTGTAGAGACCTTCATCCTGCAGTGGATTGATAATGGATGATGAGTATTACATTAGAGATAGCAAAACTATTAAAAATTTTAGAATAGAGAAAAATGGGATTTCCCCCAACCTCTTTACAAAGAGATATAAAGAAAAATAGTCATGGGGAAGAAAAGCATAGTTTTTTTTTTGATCAAACCAAGTAAAAATAATCAGTGTTATTCTTAAAATAGTACAATGAACAAGATGTTTAAATAAAACTTGATACAATTTTAATGAACATATAATAACTATTTTAAATATTTTTGCAAAGGAGTGGGGTCACTATTTCTATACTGCTGTTTCACAGAAATGTGCAAAATATCTGATTTCAAAAGTACAAAGCATCAAATTTATTGAAATGAACATCTGATTTCTAACTGTTGTTTAACTGATATTCGCAAAAGACCTGAATTTAATATTTCCAGAACTGTTCAGACAATTCAATAGCTCTCCCAAAGCATCAATAAGTCCCAGAATGCATACTAAATGATTACCTAAAACATAAATTCATTTTTCTTAAAGAAACCCATATAAAGAATAGGTACTTTTCTAGAAGCTGTACGACAGAAGTTCGCCACCTGTGTTTTAGTTATCTATTTTCAGGGGCCTCAACTATATGTATTTATTTTCTAAAGAATATTTTACTAAATATGTATTATTAAAATTAAATAATATTAAGAAAATGAATTATAAATTACTGTTATCTTTAAAAAATGTTACTAAATGGTTTATAAATTCTATTTCAACATATAATTAATTTTTTTTTTTATGTATATGATAGTGCGAGTTTGTTTGAGAAAAAAGGAAATAGGGTGAAAGGATAAAGTGGGGAGGTGTGGAAAGGTGTGGGGGAATGGGTGGGAAAATATGGGAAATCAGAGGGTGTGGGTGAGGAATGGGGGGGTTGTGGATAGATGGGAGAGTGGTGGTGGGTGTGGTTGAGGAATTTAGAAGAATAAAGGGTGTGTGGGGGGAGGTTGGGGTGTAAAGTGTGGATGTTGTTATTTATTAATGGAATTTTCTGATTGTGTTATGTGAATATTGAAGAAGTGTTAGGTGGGGGGGGGTGGAGGGTTGGGGGGTGGGGGGGGGGGGGGGGGGGGGGGGGGGGGGGGGGGGGGGGGGGGAATATAAACATAAACACATTGCAAATATTGTCATTATTTGGCAGTATTTTATTACATTTAGTGTAATATTACTTTTGAGTTTTTCTTTTGTTTTTTTATAGAAATGATTAAAATTTGGGATCTTCCACTGATGGAAGAAACAAAAAGCACAGGGGAATTGAAACAACACATCGATTCCTAGACGCATTTGTGTAGCCATGATAATCACTATTAAGGATTTCTGCTCACTGACATGAAAAACCCAAGTTAGGGCACCCCTTAGCTATACTTTCCTTGACCAGCTTTTTCATTTGTTATTTATATTAAATTTCCTTTAATTAAAATCATTTGTAGTTCTATGTATTTTTTGCTTTTTAGAATATTAAAAAAATATTAAGTACAATAGCTCGTAGTCAGCCATATTATTTGTAATATTTTTTTGACACATGTAAATGGATAAACAAGACTGGCGAACTTCCGCCATACAGCTTCTACAAAAGTACCAAGGAACATTTTCTATAAAACAATAATATTCATTTATATATTAAAAAAAAAAAAGTTTAATCATTAAAATAGTACAGTACTTAAGATTAAAATCCACATTATAGTTATGACTGTCAAAAGCTAAAGATAATCCTCCGAAGTCATCAATGACATATTAAGTTTATTATATCATTCTTTAATAAAATGAAGACAAAAAACTTACAAAATACAATTGGGAGGCTTGTAATGTCATTCTTTAATAAATTTTTAAAAATTTACTTAGTAAGATATTAAAAGAATTAAGCGAACAGATATTAGTTTAATACTAATAAAAAAAAAAATCATTCATATTCTTTTGAGATTATAGTCTTGCATTTCCAAAATTGAAATCATAATTTTAATATATATGCTTATATTCTGTATATTGAATTTAGCAACAAAATTTTCTGAAGAAAAATGCATTCATATTCTTTTGAGATTATAGTCTTGCATTTCCAAAATTGAAATCATAATTTTAATATATATTTATATTCTGTATATAGAATTTAACAACAAAATTTGGAGCCACAAAATTGGATAATTTTCAATATTTCCACATAAATATAATTCAATCTGAATACCAATAATAGATTGTAATTGTTAGTTACCAGTAAAAAAAAAAAAGAGAGATGAGATGAGATGAGATGGAGCACTTTTTTAAGCGACAAACTAAAATTCACATCTTTTCATCTTTGTATTTAAATTCTAAAAATATTTTATGGAATCAGTAATCTAATTCAATACAGTATTTTACTTCAGATTTATTTTAAAAATTAAATGGAGAATAACATACTCTTTATCTCTAAATGGTATAAACAAGCATCACAATTATCAAAGATCTTAAGCTAAAATTTAGTCTGGCATATCAATAGAGTACCATAGGATAGGGATATAAAAGCTCTGCCATGTAGTTTTGATTCTAACACTATCCCTAAATATTTTTTAAAAAATGACAAATCGTGTATTAGTTTCTATTTAACATAATATGCATTCAGTAAAAATCAATTACTAAAATTAGAATACAATTCAATGGAATATAATACATGTGTCCCACTTTTATTACGCTTATAAAAAAAGCAAGGCTTTCCTCTCCTTGATTTTTAATTTCATCAACTTAAGATTTAAAACCAATAATTACAAGCTGAGAATGATAAGTGAATCTTAAGTCTACGCATGATTATATGTATTCAGATTGACTTGCATAAATTATAATCTTGAGTCTGCTCTCTTTAAATATCATAATGGTCACTTTGTAAATGGTGGTAATTACAGTTTTGCTCAAATTAAATTAAGCAATAATAATTCGGGGGGAAAAAAAAAAACTTTTCTAAGATTATTAGAAGCTGCCAATACTGAATCCTGATAATCACATATCATTTCACTGGTAAGGTTCATCACCTGATTACTTTTTTATGCTAATCGAAATTGGATTATTTTGAAGTCATCCCATCCAGTTCACTGTTGATCTTATTCATTTTTTAAAGCATTGTATTTTTTTTTTTTAAATAAATTTGAACACTTATTTTCCTTTTCGCCTATATTCTCAAAAATTCCTTTCAACATATTTAAAATGCATCTTTTTTAATATCTAATTTCACACGTACAGGAAGGAAATTTCCCTACCTAAATAATTTTCAATATTCATTTTTAAACATATGTTCTTGCATCTAAGGATCTTTTTAGGCTTTTACCTATATAATTCTACAATATTTATCTACCAGAAAATTCTTGACTTATGGATTCTTCACCATTAATTTAAGTCAATCTTTTGGCTGTTCATAAATTTTAATATCTTCAGATATCCATTTATTTTAGGCAGATTAACAATATAATTATAATATAATGCAATTTATCCAGCTTTCTTTGAACACTTTTTAGCAAAAAATTTTTAATTTCTTAAAATAGCAGTGGCTCTGAAGATTACAGAACAGTCGAAACTTACGATTGTGTGTACATATACACAATAAAAAATTTTTTTGCTAAAGTGTCAAAGATGGATAAATTGCATTTACATATTACAGTAAAATAAAGGATTTACTAATATTTGTGGAAAATAGAAATTAACATGGAGTTAAAATTGGTAACAGTTGTTTAAATTGATTTCTATCAATGCTTGCTTAATTTAACAGAAACAAAAATCTAGAAAGTTTTGGGGATAACGAAACTTGCTGTTGTTAACTATTATCAATAAACGTTCCGTTTTTTTTAAATTTGATCAATATTTTTACAAGTAATCAATAAGTGTAAATACTGTAACTGTATAATTATTAGATTTTATACGAAGCTGTTAGTATTGTGTTAAGTGGATAACAATTAAGAACAAACTATTGCCAAGTTACACTACCTCCTTTTGAGCAAAGAACTTAACATATGTACCTTCTAAAAAGATTACGAAAAAAAAATGTAAATTGAACGTTCGTAATTTTCATTAAAATTAGTTTTCAAAATTGTGTTTAGATATTATTTTTTTGTGTTCCCTTCCAACAAAGTCATTAGTAAAGTAATAAAAATATTAAATCGTAACTTCGCTGCAATATAATAACTAAAGAAATATTAAAAATGGGATAGCAAAATTTAACCCACCATTACAATTGAATAGACAAACACGTGGAATAAATAAAATCATAATATAAATTCTATTTTAAACAGATTTACAAATAAAAATGTTTATTGTCCAATTCGCAAGTATTTTTTTTTAAACAGGGGTTCACTTTACAATTTAAATAAATACATTTTTTTCTACTTACTTATAAAGTAGGGCACTTCCAATGAATCCGCAACAATAAAGAAAGATTTAGACTTCAATAACAGCTAACGAAGATACAACGAGACTTATTTACTTCTATACAAATATAATAATTTTTTTTTTTTCTAATTCTAAATGTTAAATTATTTTTTAAAGTTATAAAAGCAAATAAATATTATTTAAGTTTTAAACTACCGTCATAGTCTCATTTATCTGAAATTTGCGAAAATAGACTCGGTTAAATTCGTAACGAGTCGATTTGTTTTACATCCCCGTATGTGTCATGGCGCCCATCTCAAGAGTTCCCAAGGCGTAGTGCAATCTTGCAAATTAAAATAATTTAATTGTAATTTTTTGGACAATAGGGGATTGTAAAACACATCCAAAAATACTAGCATTAATGGTAATGCATGCAAGGAAACTTCCGAGGCTCAATGATGGGTACATATCATGGTTTTGATATTTCCCATTTATCTGTCACTTATACAAAATCCGCCATGTTTGTTTTCAAGAGTGAATGAATTCAGTTTAATTATATGTTGATTTTATTTTATTTTCACGACGATTAAAATAACGCTTGCTATATATATGTTTTATTTTTAGGTATTATGAAAGAAACCAAACCCATCCGTATCAGGTTAGTAAAGTCTATTCGAAGAACAAAGACTTTATTCCAAAAAAATTGCCGGTGATGCAGATGACACGATGACAGACTGAAAATTTTCATTTTAATTAAAAAATAATGTGTTATTGTTCTAAGTTGTATCTTGTGATTTTATCTTAACTGTAAACATAGAAGTAATTTAACTTATTTTCTATGTACTATAACTGTTTTTATTTGCTACAAATACGTATAATTACGTTATAAAAATCATTACGTATTTTGTACTTCAAATAATATATTTTATTATTAATAGAATATATTTTTAAGTTGATTTAATTATTTTGCGATCAGTTATATAAATATCATTTAAAAATGTTTTGGAGTACTAAAATTTATTGCATAATATGAAAAAAAAAAAAGTTAATTTAGAATATAAACAAAAAGTCATTTTCTGTTTTCGTTTATGGAACGTAAGAACGTTTTTGTTTCTTACACAAATGCTTTTGCAAATTAATATGTATTTAAAGTGATTTATTTGTTATCGTATAAAAAATATTAAAAACTTCATATCACTTAGTTAATATGTATTCTTTTTATTTGTCAATCAGTTTCTGATAAAAAAATTTAAATTTCAGATTTGTTTACATTCATTTCAAAATAACCACGCAGCAGCTATTATGAAATGGTAATATATACATAATATTTATATTTTTTGTTTTTAAAGAATTCCGGAAAATATCCCTCAAAGTCCAATTACTATGAACGTTATAATGATAAAATTCGTGATTCGCCGTCCAACGGCAGTACTGTTAGAAGTGATAGTCCAGGACGACAAAGCCCACGTTCCTACCGCAACAAGTCTTCACACATTCAAAGAAAGGAACGTCATGAAAGAGGTAATAAAGTTATGTTAATAAAACATCACTTTAATAAAATGTATGTTTTCCTTTTTAAAAACTTAATCTTGTAATTAGCATTCATTATTTAAAAGACAACTTTTCATTATTCATTTTAATACTTATAATTTTAGGGAGAGTAGATTTCTCTTTGAAATTATTCTTCCTAAAGTTACCAAGTTTTCGATTTTTAAATAATGCAAATATTGCCAAAGATTTATCCTTTCGAATGAATTTGCAGATTGCTGAAGATGCTATTTGAAATTAAACTTTTTCTATTTATTTCCATTTGAGATTTGCCGAGATAATATTTTAGAATCGATTTTCAAAATTTATAATCTTAAAACAGGTAATTCATGGAATATTTTACCCATTTTTTATTTGGTTTACCATATATTAGAGCTAATCATTAACCTAGTCCTAGAACAATTGTAGAGAAGGGGAAAAAATATCCGGAAAAATTTCAACTAAATAATTTAACTTCTTATCCATAGAAATTGTTAAAATTCATATTGTGTTACCTAAAAAGATATTTTTTTATTTCAGTGGTAGCTTAAGGAACTCTACATAAATATTGTGGATCTGTGACTTGTGATAGTTAAATATCATCACCTCTTGAGAACTAATTTCATTTTTTTAATATATATTTAGATTTGTTAATAAACCAATCATATTTATTATTACAACAACATTAATATGTAGTGATTGGGAAATGTTTTGAATCCTGTTAACTTTTTTGCAATCTTGTTGATTGCCTTAAATCTTATGAATGATGTGAAGAAATGTATTAGGAAGAGATTTGCTGACAGATTAATTGTTTTATAGTAGAATATATAGCACTTACTTGTTGATTTATGTTTTGGTGTTACTAATTCTTTAACATTCACTAAAGTATCATAGTTTATTCAAATAGGAAAACATTGGATAATCTTAGAAAAGGCTCAGAGTTTATGGTTATAAATATTTTTTTTTTCAGCAAGTTAAGACTACATATTGCTAGAAGTATATTATAAATGAATAAAAATATAATGGGTATACTGCTACATTTATTTTTATCAAAGGTAATTCATCTTAAACAACTATCACCAAGCTAAATGGAAATATTTCTCAAGACTTTTATGACGCCAGAAAAATGTACAATATTTTGGTTTATGCATAATTAGTTTAAGATTTCAAGATAAGTTATTTATTAAAATAAAAAAATAGTTAATAATTTCACATTTTCTTTCGTAATTTTAAATCATTTACAAGTTAAAAGGAGAAATCTTTATTTGCAGTGGAAATGAGCTTGGAAAAATACAACTCGTAAACTATTCCAATAAATGACCTTTTTTCTTAATCTACCCAAGGTAATTTGATTAAATTTGTTCAAGCTATTGTCTCCATGAATTCTTACTAAATGTAATTGTATTCTGATACAATTTGGTGTGGAATTATTTAAATAATTGTTTCAACATGTCATTGTGTTATATATTATTACATTTTATCAATTTTATTAAGAATCATGTTAACACTTGGATTTTTGATCATTTTCTATTAATACTATTTCCCTTGATGGCAGTAACTCTAAAAAATAGTTATTGAATGTGTGAAAGAGCTTTGGTGCACTCCCCCCTCTTTTTTTTTGTCTAAATATAAATATTTTTATGTTGAGAAGTTTTAATTGGAAACTAGATTTGATTCCATATTTCTATGTTAGCATATACATTATTCTTATCTGAAAATATGTTATTATATTAATTCTAACTTTATTCATTGAAATCTATTTCTTATTATGTTCATTTATTATTCTATTGCATGTCAACAGGTTCAACATTCCTCCCCTTTTTAAATTAAATTAAAAATTGTTTTTTTTTTTTTTCATGTGTTGGTATGTATTTGTTGAATATATTAATAATTTTAGTATGATGTAAAATATTATAAAATTTTAATATAAGAAATTGAAAAATTGTTATGGAATGCCATATACAAAATTATGTTTGGACTTCTTATTTTTATTTATTCTGACTTTTAATTTATGTAAAACATCTCTTTTTCATATTATAGTGAAACATATTTAGAGACTTCAGTTTTCTATTTCTGTAAAGGATATTTTAGATAAAAAAATATATATTAAATATAGATAATACTTATTATTTTTATTAGTGTTTAATCTTATACATATATCATTTTCAACCATTATTCTTCTTCTCAGAATGAAGATCTAAGTTTAATTCTGTTTGTCCAATTTATCTTATTTTCTCCATATAACTTTGGTAAAGTTTTTTATCTACTTATTTCTTGTGTGATTTCTTTTTACTTCTTTTACAATTTCTTGGGGTTTAATGGTTCTCAATTTCTCATATTTTTTTAACAATATGTCCAGCCCAGCTCCATTTCAGTCTTAATTTTTTTCACTGATGTCATTGATAACTTTTTCTTCTCTTAGCTATTAATTTTTATGTTTTGTTACTATTAATATACATCTCTCGCCATTTCATTATGTGGTCTGAAGCTTTATTTGCTTTTTGTTAAGCATCCAAATCTTGGATCTGTATATAATGGACAGCTAAGATGTCGACCAGTCGATTGCAAGGTCTCTGGAAGTTGACTGCAAAGCTGACATGAATATTGACAAATTATAGTGATAAATTCAGAGCTGATTTGAATATAAAAAATAATAAAAGCTAAAAAAAAAAGTAAAAATTTAAAATTATTCTCATTTAAAAATAGTTAAATTTAAAGTAACATCTATTGTTATTGTTGATTTCAAAAATAAACCCAAGTTGGAAGAAACCGGAAAGAATTAAAATTATTTTTGTGTAATGCTAAAGCTAAAACTTTAGAAATATTTAATTGCCGTTTTCCCGAGGAGAAATGAAAATAACTTGTTCATGAACTGATTTTAAAACAAAGAAGTTGTGAACTTTTTAAAACTCTTTGTCTAGCTAGCAAATAATTCCCAAGGAGATTTAAAAAGAAAATAGGGCTTTTTCCTATCTATGAAAAAAAATAGGTGTCAGTGCAAGAAACGAACTTTGTCTAATTATTGTAAAGAATGTTATATGGGGATATTCCAAGGTGCAGAAATAGAGGACCTTTGTAAAATATTATTTTTATTGTTGTCATGTATTTTTTTCTCTCTAATAAATTTTTGATGCCGTGCTTAAGAGAGGGGTGATACAAGTGAATCAAAAAATGCAAAAAAAAAAACAAAAAATTTATAAAAATCAAAAAATGAATTCAGGATTTGTTATATTTTGATAAAAATATTGATTGATTAACTTTAATTTTGTATAAGTTATAAAGCCATATTTAACTATTCCAGAAAAAAGAGACTAGGAAGAAAGTTAAATGTAGAAAGATTTTAAGTAAAGAGTAATGAAAAAAGATTACTGATGGATAAAATAAAATGGGAATGATAATTCAATAAATGTCTATTAGATTAATTGTAGAAAAAAGATAACATTGTTTAATTAGAGCAGAAAGCTATTTTTAAAACTTAATTAAACAAAAGAATAAAGAAGAATTGGTGGTACAATTAATATTGAAAAAACTAATTATGGTGATAGAAATGTGCACATATGCAATTAAAGCTTAATGGAAAATTTTGGTAAAAAGCTTAATTTTATCATGGGATAGCTCTAAGAATAATAGTGATCATCAGTTATAATACTAATATGGGATATGAAACAGTGATGCTGTTACGTATATTGGACTTTTGAAAAAGGATCCAGAGTAAAAGCTATCCTGAAAGTTATAGCGATTTTCTGCCACGAAGGAATTGTTCCCAAAGACCATGCCTCTGTAGGTACCAATAGCCAGATAGGGCAAAAACAAATCACATCTTTTCATTAGTGTAAGCTTGACAGGCTCCAGTAAAATTGTGCAGAGAAAGACTGTGAGTATCAATAATTTGTAATTATTTTAACTTGGACCTAAAAGCAGTGATGATTGATGTTAGTCTATTATCAGCAGTGAGTATTAGTATTTATGAAAAATAGTAATTAGAATCAAAGACTTATTGATCACATTTGTAAATGCCAAACTTTTAGAGGAGAGCTGTGTTTAAAGTTAATAAACATTTTTTCATTTTTACTAATGATAATTTTTTTTAGACGAGTATTATTTTTTGTTATTTGTTGGCAAGTGAATACACAAGATGGATTACAATAAATAAACCAAGTACAAGTGTGAAAAAAATAAAAACTTATCACTATCATAAAGAATGGGAAGATTATTTTTTATTATGATGAAAAACATGCGTATATATTATTTGTAGCGCGCATGTGGATTTACCAAAGAAAGCCAATGTTGAAAGACATTTTTGCACTGTTCATAAAAATTATGAAGATTATTATCCACGAGGCACATTTTGCACTGTTCATAAAAATTTTGGAGATTATTATCCACGAGGCACTGCATTAAGAAAAGCTAAAGTACAATAGCTAAAATCACAACTCACTATGCAACAAAATTTTTTTGTCAAGTACAATATGAGCTCAAAAACTGCTATGATTGCATCATTCCAAGTTGCTGAAACTTTAATTAAATACAAGCGCTTTCAAGATGGACATATATGAAAGAAGCCTTTATCAAAGCTGGTAAAGTATTATTTGCAAATTTTAAGACTCTGAAATAATGACTTCTATCATGTCATCATGAAGCACACTCATACATAGGACAGATTTTATATAAAAACATAAACAATGGTAACTTTTTATCATTACAGTTTGACCAATTACTGATTATACAATACTGTGCAATTATGTATTTTTATTCGCATGGTTTTTGATATGTCAACCACCGAAGAATTATTAACAATTATTCCAATTCAAGAAAAGACAAGAGGTCAAGATATTTATGATTTATTCAAGAATTACATTGTACAAACGGATTTTCCATTCACAAATTAGTACCAACAACTACTGACGGAGCTCTGCAATGATTGGCAGTAAAATTGTTTTTGTTACTTTGTGTAAAAATGCTAATGATATACCTAGTTTTATGGACTATTGTATTATATATCAGCATGTCTTTTGTTCAAAAATATTGAAATTTAATTATGTTACGAGTGTTGCCTTCAAAATTGTCAATAAAATCAAAAAGCTTGTTACATTGTCAATTCTGGGATTTGTTAAAGGTCTGTGAGAGTGAACATAATGAATTGTTATTACATACTGACGTAAGGTGGTTAAGTCGGGCAAAAATTTTAATCAGATTCAGAGAACTTCTACCACAAATAAGATCATTTTTGGCAATTATAGGTCATTCATATCCAGAACTGAATGACAAACAATGGCTTCTTGACCTTGCCTTTTTCTATGATATTACAGAAAAACTAAGTAACTTAAATATAGAACTACAAGGAAAAAAAGGACTTTGAAGTCATTCAAAGAAAAATTAAGTATGCTTGTAATGCAACTGAAACATCATGAGTTAAAACATTTTAAAAATAAGGCTGATGAGTCTTAAGATAGAAAGAATTTAATCTAAAACACATATATTGAAAATATAATATTCCCCGTAAAGGAATTTGAAGGAAGATTTGTAAAATTTGACAAACTTTGAAGATATCGCTAAGTTTTTGTCTTATCCGTTTAATGTTAGCATCTATCTAAGACATCTCTATGAAATTAAATGAATTTGTACGTACAGATTCAGCGGGCCTCGAAGAAGAAATATTAAATGTGATACATTTAAAATCAGTAGCTTCAAATGAGAGCTTCTGGATATTAATAATCGGGGATAAAAATCCAAATATTTGGAAAGTTGCTGCTTATTTCAATGCATTTTTTGGTCC
The DNA here is from genome assembly GCA_028023455.1 of Epiperipatus broadwayi. Classification (NCBI taxonomy): domain Eukaryota; kingdom Metazoa; phylum Onychophora; class Udeonychophora; order Euonychophora; family Peripatidae; genus Epiperipatus; species Epiperipatus broadwayi. The sequence goes on along the minus strand of JAQFVV010006422.1, from coordinate 549,736 downwards.
AACATATTTGCGAATCAGCATTTTCTTGCATGAATGTGGAATTAGTTTAAATTCATACGAGTCAAATTTTGACAAACTTGCGGAAACTATGCAATGCCAAGTGTTGGCAAAATAATTTTTTTTGTAACATTTGCATCTCTAATTTATTTTTATACAATTCTAAAACAATTTTTTTTTTCTCTATATTTTCTTGAATTTTTTTTAAAATCAGGACCAGCTCTAGAAAATAATTATTTATAGATAATTTAATAAATATTTTATAAAGCAACATGGACAAATTGTAATACTAGAGGGGGCTGGGGTAGTTTAATAAATCATAGTAAAATACTTTTTCACAGTTCGTATTTTATAGAAAAAAAAATTCTTCAGTTTGTAAGTATCTTCTAAAAATGTCATCAATATTTGTGAATACCTAAAAGCCCTTACAAAAAATAAAACGCAATTCATAAGTATATTCTAAAATAACAGGACTTCGAATTGCTATTTTTTTTTGTTCCAGCAAAAACAGTTTTTTCCTGGTTTCCAGTTCGAAGCCCTGAAAAAAGCAGGTAACACTTTCACCAAAGAAAGTCGCTCCCATCTAAAAGTTCGACCACCCCTGGTATATAAGCTGTAATAAAACGTTTATTAAAGAATTTAAAATGTATTGGCATGTTTTTGTTAAGTATTCTCTTAACCAACAGCAATCCATCCATTACTATTAATAGTATGCTTTATGTTTGTTTTTTTTTAATTTAATAATCTCACTAAAGTATTTGTAGTTATCTTCTTATTCATTACTATTTATTTTTTTTTTTGTGAAATGCCATTGAATGTTATTTTAGACTTAAACATTTATCTTTACTTTCTTCCGTACATCTGATATCTCTTATAATAAATATGTCCTACAGCATATACAAAAATAATCACTTTTTTTTTTTTTTTTTTTTTACAAAATCTAGATAACTTTCATTATATAGCTAAGTTGTTGTTGTTGTTTTTTTTAGTTATTATTTACTTTTTAATTTCTCTATGCACAATTTCTTCATAAATTTTTAGATCTTTAATTTTCTGTTTTTATTCATGGAATACTACCCATAATATTGCTACAAAATATTATGGCAATATGGAATCATCTTTATTAATCTTTTTATTGTTACCATCTACTCATTTCCATTTTAATAAATATTTTTTTAGAATTTGACAATTGCCTGGGTCTATCTGATCTCCCAAAAATTTATTCACCATAAGAATATATATAGTCAAATATCTTTTCATAATTTAAAACTTCAAAGCATAATGCCAACTCACACTTACTAATTCTTTCTATAACTTATTTTGATATCTTATATGTGATCTATTTTATAACCATTTTTAAATCCAGCTTGTTCTGGTGATTCACTTGATTCATGTTCTGAATAAATGATTTGAAATAATCTCTCTAAAATTCTTGTTTATATTTAATAGAAAATTAATTGATAAGTTTAATTGCAAATATGTTTTTAAATATCATTACTGCATTTTTCCAATCATCTGATAATTTTTTTGTTATTTAGTATATAGCTCTGCTGATAGTTTTTTATGTTTCTAATATATTGATAATTTTATCATACAGTGAAGCTATGAAATCACTCTATTTTATTCCAGCCCACTTCACAAATATATATAGGATATAATAGCTCACGTTTTGTTGATAAACATTGATTAGAATAGAATACATATTATTTATTGAGTTACCTATATATATATATATCAATGAAATATAATATAAATCTTTATTATATAATAATAACAACTTGTAAATACATCACAGAAAAATTATATATATAAAAGCCTTTTTCGGTAATTCTCAATTTTTTTACCCTTCTCAATATGATACCTCGTACTAATACTAACACGTATACGTATATAGCGACATCTATTGACATTTCCTATAATTCACATTTTATCATTTTATTTATTTCCCCTTATATTACTTTCCATTCTTTATCCATTACCCAATCATTCATTAAATCAATTGACTTTTTGTAAATGTTCATACATGTATTTATATTATATTTTATATAATTTGTTTCATATATTTTCCTTCTATTCATTTCCTTTATATAATTTAATGGTCTTATGTTTTTAATACAATCTATTTTATGTCCAGATTTTAAATAATGAACATATAATGCTGATCTATCATCCCTCCTTTCAATAGCACTATTATGTTCTTTTGCCCTTTGTTCTAATTGTTTTGATGTTTGTCCATAGTAAACCATTTTACATATCCCACAAGTAATTTTATATACTGTTCTCTTTATATATTTCATATAAAATTACTTGTGGGATATGTAAAATGGTTTACTATGGACAAACATCAAAACAATTAGAACAAAGGGCAAAAGAACATAATAGTGCTATTGAAAGGAGGGATGATAGATCAGCATTATATGTTCATTATTTAAAATCTGGACATAAAATAGATTATATTAAAAACATAAGACCATTAAATTATATAAAGGAAATGAATAGAAGGAAAATATATGAAACAAATTATATAAAATATAATATAAATACATGTATGAACATTTACAAAAAGTCAATTGATTTAATGAATGATTGGGTAATGGATAAAGAATGGAAAGTAATATAAGGGGAAATAAATAAAATGATAAAATGTGAATTATAGGAAATGTCAATAGATGTCGCTATATACGTAATATACGTGTTAGTATTAGTACGAGGTATCATATTGAGAAGGGTAAAAAAATTGAGAATTACCGAAAAAGGCTTTTATATATATAATTTTTCTGTGATGTATTTACAAGTTGTTATTATTATATAATAAAGATTTATATTATATTTCATTGATTATAAGATAAACAACATAAAGGAGTATTATTTCTTAGAATTAAGTAATATATATATATATATAACACTTATATGTACAGAATGAATATATAAATTAAGATTATAGTATAAACAAAATTTTTAAAAAATAATATAATTATTAATAATAAATTAAGAAGATACGTTTATGTATATTTTATTGTGTGTTCACTTACATTCACTAAAGTAATAAGGATAAGAAGAAAAAAAAGTAATTGTATCATAATTTTATTTTTAAAATAAATAATGAATTGTTTGACTTTCATTGCTATTAAATTCACTTTGGGCGATATTATTTCCCCCCAGAAAAACCTTTTCTTATAGAAACATAATAGTGGTCTTGTTATCAAAATTATTAGGATATCTAATTTTTTTTTTTTTTATGTTTTTAAATCTGTAACAACTTCTTAGATGTTCTAAAATTTTATAAAACTTTTAGCCTTACATTCAGAAAATATTTTATTAAGCAAAATATTCCACGTCAAATTTGGAAAGGTTAATAAAGAAAGAATAAAATGTACATACTTTCAACATAAATCAAAGAAATTTTGTTAATAAACATAATCTTGTAAATTACTGAAATGGAAAAAAGCTACTAGCATATTTTAAAATTTATTTACAAATTTTACTTCTTTTTTTTTAATGAGATCATGTACAGAATTCTGAAAGAAAAATAGCTTCTTGAATATAAAATTTGCAAATTTTATTGTTTTATTTTGTTGTTCATGTATATTTTTATTTGTTTACATATTTCTTTGGATGGCATATAATTGAAGTCTTGTAGTTAGATACAATGTATTTCACGGCTACAGTGTGTATCTCGTCCTTTAAAAGTCTTGACATCCAAAAGATATAATTATGGGGCTGGTTTTGTTTTTTATTATAATTTTTTGTGGAACTCACATATTTCATGATGTCCCACTTTTTAATGATAGTGTTATCTTTTACTGTTAAAACAATTTTCTTTCAATATCAGGATATTTTATTTCATTGTAAACTGTCATATTTTATAGAACTCCAGATATTCTTATAAATGGATTATTTTTTTTATTTATTTTTCCATGTATTACCTTATCTCAATTGAAATTTTTTTGACAAATTATGGTTTTTTTTGTCATTTATTTAAGTCTTAATATTTTAAAATTTCAAAAGTTTTACCTTAAATTTGTTAATTCATTTCTCAAAATTAGAGATATCAATCTTTGTATTGTCCCATAATAGTTTTTGTCTCTAGCTTTGCATTAATGTAGCTATCTCTTTCATCACACTGAACAAAGTTCACTTGCTCTATTGAATTTGTTAAATATGCCATAATTTTTTTAACATATATTTTCTATTTAATCCAAATATAATGCAACTCTCCTATAAGGTATTTTTATTTGGATGTTTTCATATTTCCATTTTGCAATTTTTTCCCAAAAAAAATTGATATGGTTTTTTCCTGTACTTTCACATTTTTATCTCTGTAACCAAATTTACTTCCAGAATTTTATTTTTCAATCATTTTGATCTGATTGTCTGAATAAAAATTCTCCACTTCATCAGAATCATAACTTTTTGGAGTATAAACTTGAATTATTTGCATTTAGTATCTTCCATTAAATTAAATAGTCTTATAGATCATCAATTTCCACAATGCCTTCTGTATTTTATTTATAGGGAATTCCACTTATGCTTACAATGTTTGTTCCTTTCTAATAAATATTCATTTTTCAGATCATTTTTTCACCTTCTAACTTCATGAAATCTGTCGTTGTCTTATTTAATATTAGATATTTCCAATTCATGTAATCTTGACATTGAAAGCAATGGCATAATTATGAAGTAAATTAATGTATATGAGCATCTAGGTCTTAAGGGTTTTTGTCGATCATGAAATTAAAGGATGGTTATAAATAGTCTATAATTAAACTCTTTAGTATTAATGGTAATTAAATTATAAAATTTATTATTATCATTTTTTTATTATTTTGTTTTGTATATACAAAAAAATATCAACGGTTATAATTGTTTAAATGGAACCTTTTTCAAAATTATGCATAGAGGTCCAAAAATTCTAGCTTTGCCATTGATGGAAAGTAATTATAATTGTAAGAAGCTAAATAAAAGGTCATCATTGAATAGCAACTTAGATCTGTGCATTCTCTTTCATCCAACTTTTTAGAAAATTCAGCTGGTGTCCTAATTAAGAATTATCAGGTATCTGAGAAGAAAGACTTTGGGTTTTTTTGTTTTTAAACCAAAAATATATTAGTCTATAAACTCACTTATTATGTTTTTTTATGTATTCATGAGCAACTCATTCTTGTTAGCTTACTATATGAATAATTACTTAATAATAACAGCTTTAATTATAAGAACATGAAATGAGCATGAAAAGTTTATCCTGCTCTTTTTCTCTATCTTAAACCTTTTTTAATATGCTTATATATAGAGAGAAAGAGAAATGAATCTATTCATAATTAAGATCAGATTGCACCTTTTATATGTAAATACCTTTTTTAATTTTTTATTATTTTTTTTTAAATTCTAGTTGCTAAAAAAAAATAATCTAAAAATGCACATATCTGATGGTAAATATGTTAATAATGAATAAAATTATATTAAATGAAAAAATTAAATACAAATTAGCAAGACTGGGAATTATTACTTTCATATAAGTGATTTTTTTTTTTTTTTGCAATTTTATACAAAAAAAAAATTCTTAAGATTAGTCAATTATAAGCCATCTTTACAAAGTCTTGAAATTTATAATGCATCTCTAAGAATATGGATAAAGATTATAATATTAAGAGTTTGCATAACATTTATATATGCCCTCTTAAGCATTATGATAATTTTTTTATAACTTTAGAACTGCAACTGATAATTCTAACGATTTTACTTTTAGGCTATTTTCATGTAGCAAAAATTGTATTTAAAAGGAAAAATAGATATCAGTACATAAGTAAACATTACATTGAAATTGATTTTAATTGATTTATATATGAAAATGATATAAACAAACAATTCAAGATATGATTTGTACAAGTTTCATAAATGGCTCCCAAGGTATATTAAAGAAAAATAGTTGTACATAATATTTCAGTGAATATATGCAATGAAAATATAAGAACTTTCTAAGTAAATTGATTAACATTGACTTTACTGGAAAAAACAGTAAAGATACTGAACAACTTCAATACAAAATAGTGTTTAGGTATACAAGCTAAATCATTAAAAATTAGAAGGAAAAAGAAATATTAATAATTATCAATCTGAACTAATAGTTAATAAAAATACTAGCAATCTCTTTTTAATATAACAGCATAGTAAAAGAACCTCTTTAATTTGCAATAATAAATGTAACTTCAATTTTTTAAAAACTTTTTGGAACAATGTAATTCAAAATAAATACAAAATGTATATTTAAAGAAAAGCTTGATTTAATTGTTTAACAGTATGGTAACGCATGTTTTTGACTAACTAGTAGCCATATTCATAACTTTGCTACGAATATGACTACCACTTAGTCAAAAGCATGCTTTACCGTGCTGTTAAAGTATTAAATCAAGCTTTTCTTTATATACATTTTTTTATGTATTTATTTTGAAATGATAATAAATATAAATCACTGACCAATACTTATTTCAAATTGTGACTTGGAAGATTGGATATTTGGGACTTTTTCTGCATCAAGATCACTTTGTGTTTTTTATAAACAAAATTTTAATTTGTAATTATTATTTAATGGTAATTAATTAGTTTGTCAACCTTGAATTTATAAAAGTATTTAATTAGTAATTTGTTATATATAAATCACTAGAGAAGAATATTAAGGAAACAGTTTAAAAAAATAAAAAGATAATGAAAGATTGTAATAAATAATTGTTTTCTCTACATTTTCAATCGAAATTTGGAAATATGGACATTGTGATTGGATTTATATCATTTTTATATATTTTGATTAAGCTATTGTTATAAGATTTGGAAAGATCTTTTAGCCCTATATAAAAAATTTAAAGATGCTTTAATTATTCAAGTCTTTGTCAGACACACTAGTTGAATTCTATTTTAATTGGAATAATATGCTTTACAACCATTATAAATGCTATTAATTATAGACTTAGTTTAACTAAAAAAAAAAATTGACAAATTAAGGTGATAAATAAAGCTATTTAGTAATGAAATCAAACAGAAAGAATAAAGTTACATTGTTTTTATAATAAGATGGTAATGTCATAAAAGTTTAGTGGATGCTTTCCTGGAGAAGGTCATTAAGCCTGTTACTTGTAATATATGCGATTTAAACATTAGTCAGCTTTAGTAAAAGATATATTTAAATATATAATTAATTGTGAAATTGATATTAAAAGGTGTGCATTACTTTTTAAAAAAATGCAATCTGTTCGTGATAATATTCAAAATAGAATAAACAAAACAGGAGAAGTAAAAGTTCTATAAAATTTGCTTATAATTATTCATTTTTTTAAAACAATGGCTTCTCAAGTGAAAACAATATATAAATATATTATGAAACTGCACACAATTCACTATTAATACAATCACTTAACATCTAAGGAAGCTTTCACAAGATTGATAAAAATATAAGCAATATTCTGGATACAAAATTTATCCTGATAGTAAAATCATTTAACTTGCCTTCATGAAAATTAGTGACTTGTTTATTATAGCTTTTATTCTAAATGCAATTCTAAAGGTGCTATTTTAAAAAAAAAAAAACATTTCTATATAAGAATATTTTCTATTTTTTTGTAAATGGTGATACGTCAATTATTTTTTGTATTTTGAAAAATATTAGAAATTTGTTGACTATTATGTTTTGATACAAGTAATATTAGTAATTAGTAAAAAATTGGATTTAGTTTAAAGTGGCTTGTAAAAAAATATGACAATCTAATAATTAATCATAATCTGTTTTTTTATAAAAACATGTTTCTAAAGAATTATTATGTAAAATATTCAATTGTATTGCAAAAACTTGTATAACATCAAAATTTAAAAAAAAAAAAATTATAAACGTAATATAATATTTATTATAATTATTTTCAGTTGTGAAGTAATCTACAAATAGTCATTATAAAATAAATATATGCATTGATACATGACTTTTTTCTAGTGAATAAATTGCAGTGAAATTAATCATACTAAAGTTTAAATATTTTAAATTATAACATTTTTCATTTTATGTATTTACATTAATTGGCATTTTTTCCTCATATTAAAATCTTTTTTTATTATTTTGTTATATTTACATTGTTATGAAGCTGCATATAATTATATAAAATACATAGATATTCTGTTGCTGCATTATATATATATAATTATCAGAAAATAATTGTTTACTCAACAATTCTATTTATAAATGTAAATTTTGCTTATGATATTCCATTTAGCATATTTCTACTGACATAGATCTCTAGAGATGGTTCCAGTTAGAATTATTATTGTAAAAGATTTTTTTATAAAATATATTGTCATTTAGTTACATTTAAAGATTTTTTTTTTTTTTTTTTGTAATTAAAGCTCAAAAATTATTTAATTTTTGATGTTTCGTCATATATTTTGCTAAAGATGATCAAAATTTCTATTTTTTTTTTTTGTTAATTGTTATTTAAAAAATGTAAAATTACTTCAGTTTACATCTGCACAACAAGCTTTAGTTGTTTGAACGTTTTTTTTTTTTTAATTGTATCCAAGAACATTCATTCATATGCAAAAAAAAAAAAAAAAAAGAATATTAAGAAAATGCATATGAAGATATTGATGTATTCAGTAAAATTAATGTTAAAAAAGTATTTATACATATTTGATATTTAAAAATGTATACAAACTACAGAATTTAAATTAAAAAAAAAAAGTGTTACTTCTCTACTGTGTACTCAGGGGGAAAAAAGTGTAATAATTTTTCTGTTAATTGTAAAACATTTTCTTTATTCTCCCCATTATTTTTTTTAAATTTCCTCATACAGCGGTGTTTTGGGTTGAATTTGGGAATTTTAAAATATAAATTAATTAAAAAATACATATGTATTTTCAAACATTTTTTTAACTTACATGTTAATATAAAAAAAATCCCTTGTATATGTATTAAATGGATTATGTCCTGTACATGAGAGGTCAGATTGACTTTAGGTCAACATGAGTATGACAAGAATCTCGGCCTCAGGGTGGCTTTTGAACGTTCTATCATCAGATTTTCAATTGGATGGACGGTTGAAGAGTTGGAATATGGAGTGGATTGAAGCCTGTCCATTAAAGTATGCAGATTGGCTATCTTAATATATATCTGAGCACTTATTGCATATATGTGTAGAGATGATAATCTGGACCAACTGATGATTGCTGGTTTAACATGAAATACGTATATTGGTGATTATCTTTTCGACATATGTGTTCAAGTGTATCAATGTTATGAGATAGAGTGGAGAGTGGTGGATTGTGTGAAAGTCTGTGCTTATATACCCTATATATTATAATTAAAAAAGGATAAAATTTTGATAAAGAAAATCACATTTATTTAAAATATATAAATGTCATCCATTACTGGATGATATATAAGAAAATTACATTTATTTAAAAAAATATGCATACCAAAGATTTTATTTTTTAAAAAAAATTATGTATAATGTGAATGACATCCACTACTCATTAAAAAAAATAATTACCTGGTTAATTATATGAGACTATCCATTCAAGCTATGGGTTTTTTTTATTCATGATAATCATGAGAATCAATTGGAATCTTTAGGATTAATTTGCAGCTGAATAATAATATTCATTATCATGTGCAAGTGTATTATGATATTTATTTAAACATTTTAAGTGTTATTAAAACTGGACTAATGTGAACAAATGATTTTTATTTTTTATTAATGAAATAAATAAAAGCTTCTTTCCTATTTAATCAAAGTTATTTGAGAAATATATTCTAACAGTTAAAAAAAAAAAAAACTCATTTGTAACTGTACCTGTAATGGTAATAATTGTTGTGTTTTTTTTTTTTGCTTTAATCCTTTATAATGCAAACTCAAAATATATACTTAAGTAATGGTTATTGAATGTAATAGAAATGAGAAGCCAATAACTTTTTTTTTTAGCAATCTTTCAGGATACTTATTTTTACATAAAAAATAATATAATTTATTCTTATGTTTTTTTTTTTTTTGGTTTTTTTTTAACACATTAAAAGTGTATTTCTTAAAGAGGAAGTCTGGCATTCAGAACACTTTATTTCTTGTACTTGCTATTTCTATAGTTGATAACTAATTGAAAACTTGAAATGTTTGTTAAAATTTTCTCATTTTTTTTTTTTACTAATGCTCTACTTGTAATCTTAAATATACTTTTAACTGATCTACAGTCTTTATCAAAACTACAAATATTTTAATGTAATATAAAATATTCTTTTTTAATATAATATGACAATAAGCACACTCATAATTGTTAAAGTTAATAATTTAAATAATGTGTGTATTTATTTCTACATACATAAATATATACACATATGTAATTGATATTTTTATTCAAGCAAATTAAATTAGTTATATTTTATAAATATTTCATATAATTACAATTATTGAAATCAATTTTATATAAATACTGGCATCAGTATATATTTAATTTGGATGGTTTAGATATAGAGTTTAATTTAAAATATTTAATTAATAATTATGTAAGTAAATGTTCTATATTCGTAGGTTATATATATATGTAGATTTGTAGATATTAAGTTTTTATTAAGATTATAAAGGCTTATAATTGATATAATTAAAATTTTAACTTGTTAATTGTAAATATAGTTATGTAAATATATGTAGAGACAAAATTAGTCATATGGTACATACCCTTGTAGCATGTCTGTGTGCATTATATATAAAGTTTGAAAGAAAAAGTAGAAATGAACTCGGTCACAATTTACTGCATATATTTATTTATAAAACATGGAATAAACAAATAATTTTTGATTTAGTAATAATGCTAATTGATATTTTTGGAAATCGAATATTAAAAAAGAAGAGGTGAATTGAATGCAAGTATTTTTACTAAATTTGTTTGGGTTTTCTGATTTTGATAAAATTATAAAATATTTGCTGTAACCCCCCCAAAAAAAAAAGGGAAAATATTTTTGAGGAAATGAAAGTTTTTTTTCCCCTCTTATAATGTATCTTGATTATAGTTAATTCTTAATTAGAATATTAAGAAAATTTTCTAATCAATTGTAATGAATGTATATTGAAAAACAAATATGTAATTAAATTATTAAGATGAAAATATTTAATTACTTTGTTTTTAGCTTTCTTTATATTTCTATAAATAGTGGGTTTAGATAAACTGAATTATTAAGTATTAGATTGAAGGGAAAGCAGAAAGGCAGCTACTAGTTCCACATTGGTCAAGTTTGAATTCACATAGGAGTAAGCTGAAGTCCATTAAATTATCAAAACTGAATTGAGGTTACATTACTGTAACTAACCATATTCCAGATCTGACAATGAAAAGTCGGATCATTTGGAGATTTCAATGCTATGAAAAACTAACCTACTGATCTTATAATTCCAATGTTATATTTTAGTCATATAAACTACTTCATATGTGCATGAGAAACAAAGTTACCATCAGGCATGTTTATACTGCATGCGTGTGAATAAGTATATGCACATCTGTATTGTGTATATATGCTACATGCAGAAATGGGTAATTGGTTAAACTATTAAATTTATCTAAATGTAAGGTTAAGCATTATATGTAAAACTAAAACTTAGTAAATTTTAATATCTTTTAAAATTATATTTGTATCTTTGTCAAAGACTAGATCAATCAAAACGATAAATAAAACGATTATAAAATTATTGTATTCCAATGCTTATAAGAAATTAATTTTTTTTAAAAATATTGAAACTTCAAATGTTATTGAAATTAGACTATATGTACAAATAATTATCATTTTAAATTGATTTTTACATCTCTTATTCTGGAATAAGTAAAAGCCCGAGATTATTTGTTACCATTTTGTTGACATAATTCAATTGCTAAGTATTTTCTAACAATACAAGATAATGGATTCATATTTTCTAAAGATTTTTATTTTTTTAGGCAAATATAATATATATTGAAAATATTGTTGAATGTGATAGAACGGAGAAGTCAATGATTTATTTTTATAATTTTTGTTTGATATCGATAATTTTTTTTTTTTTTAATCCCTTGAATATTTTTATACAAAATATTTTAATCTTGTGTTTAATGTTTTTAGTCTTTTTTTTTTAAAAAGTTTTTTTTTATTATTACAGCACAGAGTTTACATTCAAAGTATTTTATTTTTTGCTTTCTATTACTGTAGATGATGTCAAAAAGCCAAAATAAATGTAATTGTCTTCTTTAATTTTTTCACTACAACAGCCCTGATTATGGGATAGAGAAATAAAAGTGCTAATTAAAACAGCATTTTAAATTGTTCTTAAAATCTTACTCTTGAAATTTTTACTTAATTATCAACATTTAATTTGTAGTCTATTTTTTGCTTTTTGTAATGCGCTTTTTTTTTAAAAAAAATTCTAAATGAATATTAAATGCTTGTATTAGGTTTTTTCTCTAGAAGATTGGGCTTTTGAATAAGCCTTTGTTCTGTAGTGGACTGTTTACCTATTTTATCTATCTTATTAGCTTTGTTTTTGTTTTTTTAATTATTGCTCTTGAAAATTCTATAATGACAAAATGATAAGAATTATTAAATTTTGAATTGCTTACTGTCAACTGAAATGAGTTTTAGAATTTATTACATTTTGTCATTTCTCTTTTCTATTGGATTTTTATTTTATTTTAATAATTTGCGACTGTATTGGTTCATTTCCATATACTTTTTTTTACATAATATTCATTGTGATGAAAATGGCCAATTTTAGTATTGAAATCTTCCAAACTCCCTTTTATAGTATGCTTATTTGAACCCCCCCCATCCCAATACTGGGACTTTAAATGTAAATATATACAATTTTAAAAGGCTTACTTGAAAGTTAGGCTCATGTTTGAAATATAAATTATATTTTTCTCCAATCTTTGTGTTCCTTTTTTTGTGTGTGTGTGCTGACTTCTAATATCTCTGAATCAATTTAATAATTTGTTGTTTTTTTTCCTATGCTCTTCTTTATTTAAAATATGTTGATATTTATAAGGATCAACTATTTTCCAATGCTTTTTTTTGTTTTATTAAAATAAGTTTGTGTTTATAAAGACAAAATTCATTAATGAAAGTTATTGCTGATAATTTATAACAAGATAATAAATTGTAATCACTATTTTGCTTAAAAGTTTAAGATTAGTTTATTCTTTACATGTTGATGACAGACTAAACTTAATCACATTGCTTTACAAATGGAAAATATGAGAAATTTGAAATAAAAACTGGTGTCAAACAGTGGTGTATATTTGCTGCAGCATAGTTTCAATTTTTATGACAGTTAATTTTGGATCAGTTTGTAATGACTTAGTAAAAGAAGGATAAGAATCAATATGCAATACAGCTTTGATAGTATAATTTTTAATGTGAGTCAAAAGCAAAAACGACTTCTTAGATTCTGGATTTATAGTATGTTGATGATTGTGTTATTTTTGTCAGTTCAAAAAACCTCAGATGTTTGAATACAACATTAAAAAACTTTGGTTTAATAATTAAATGTTGAAAATCTTAAGTTCTTTATTAGCCAATGATAGAAGGAAAATACTTTACAATTTTTAGCTTGGATAATTATCAACTTGAGAATGTAAACAATTTAAATAACTTGGTAATTTTATAAGTGGACTTAAGTTAAAAGATAAGGTATTTTATCATAGGAAAATAACTATTGTAACTAAATTAGCTTTATATAGAGCTGTTATTTTATCTAATTTATTATTTGGAAGTGAAATTTAAATACTATTGCTGAAATATAAAGGCAATAGAAAAGATTCCTTTAAGGATGCTCCATTAAATTTAAAAAATATTATAGCAAGGTTATAAAACCAATAATGTTTTTTAGTTTACTGTATATAATATTGTAGTTCATTATTGTTAATTAACACCTTCCTTGGATTGGACAATAAAATGAATCATGAAAGATTTCCTAAAAGGTGTTGTTTTATGGTGAACTTGAGCATAATTTCCACGGAAGAAGAATTCCCTGTCCATATTATAAGTATTATCTTAGTCATTTTAAAGAAGTGTGATATTGATTGTTTCTATAAAAAGATATGACAAAGAATAGATTACATTGGAGAGCTACAATTAGACATGGTTTTGAAATATTTTGAAAAGAAAAGTTTTTTGGTTGAAGAAATTAAAAGACAGTGTTGCAAAATATCAAACAGTAAAATGGATCAGCATGGTCTATATGTGGAAGTATTTATGATTTGCAGATTGATTTATATAGACATTGTAAAATTCATTTTTCTAGAGCAATTTTTTTTCCCCCTTAGAATTGGAATGGCTTTGCTTACTAGTGATTGCTATACATATGTAGGCATGTTTTTTTTTTTTAATTATCGAATTCATTATGTGATTAAAAATAGCCTAAATTAAGAAATATTAAAACTACAATATTGATGAAATGAAACATTGTTTATAATTGCATAAAGTTGTCAGCAAGATTTTTCGTTGTGATAAATTAAATGATTGATAATGACTAGTAGAATAATTCTTTAATATCATTTCAAATTAAGAAATTTTAAAGTAAAGTTTTCTGCTGAAGAAATTTTAAAAAAGTATTGCAAAACGTCAAACAGAAAAATGGGTCAGTGTGTTCTATATGTGGATGTAATTTTGTGATTCTCAGATTGGTTTACATAGATATGGCAAAATTCATTTTTTACAGCACTTTTTTTTTTCTTGGGAGTTGGACTGACCAGTCTTGTTTAGGAGAGGCTGCTATACATATTTCTTTTTAACTATTGAATTCATTATATGATAAAAAAAAATAACCTCAATTAACAAATATCGAAACTGCAATGTTGTTGAAATGAAACATGGTTTACACTTGCATAAAATTGTTAGCAGGATTTTTCACTCTTAAAAATTAAAAGAATTTATAGTGACTAGAATAATACTTGGTTATCATTTTAAATTAAGAAAAAGTTTTGAGTACTGTTAATTGCTTGATTTTATTGACATTGACTACTTACCAATTGTAATTATTGAAAGGCTATTTTAAGTAGAAGTTTCATGTGAAAGTTTTGTCTATATATAAATAAAGAGACTGATTTTATAAATAAGTAACTCACAGTAAACTTGCATTTTTATTAGTGCATTGAATTTGTTAATTATAATAAAATCTAAACATTCATTTTTGCTCTCATTGAAGAAAATAATCTTACAGTAATGATTTGCAATTTGTTAGAAAAAATATGCCATAAACCATGTTGCCTTATTTAATAAGCATATTAATATCAATTATGCTCAGATCACCAGACAGTAATATGCTGATTCACTTGTTCATTTTAATAATTATCAATGTGTAACTTATTCAAAAAATTTCATTCATTGATCATGGTTAGCTTCACTAAATTTCTCTAAAAAGTAAAGCTTATTTAGATAGACATTTTGAAGCTAAGCTGGTTAAATTTTAAAAAAATTCAACAATCTTAAGATTTTTTTCTTCCATCCAATTTTCATCAGTAAATGGGTATTAGTGGTTTTTTTTAAACTAGAGGATAAAATAAGGGGGGGGAACCCCCTCCAATTCTTACTATTCTACTTTTTGATATTCCCATTGGTAGATAATCGACAGAGATTTCTAGACTCTTCTATGATAAGCAAAGACTGCCATATTAGTTAATCTGTAAGATCCAATAAGTGTATATATTCTGTTTCTTTAAACTTTACAATAAATTTGATAATCTAGCTGCTTTTAGTTTATGATCTTAATGTAATCTGTTTAATTTGTCCTTGGCTTTTTTGTTTTTTTTTTTTTTTTAATTATTTTTTAATATTATAATAAAAAAAAAAAATCAATTTTTAAACTTTTTTATTTTATGGTATACTTTATATTTTTAAAATTTTATTTAAAATATTAATTTTTTAATAATATAATATAAAAATAATAAAAACTGTGATTTGTTGCAAATAAAATTCTTATTGATAGATTTTTGTACAAAATATGTTTTAAACATCATAAGCTGCTTAATGAATTGAATACATTTTGATCTCACTATCTTCACAAACACTTGTCATAAGATTAAACAAAATTACAATGGTAAAAAAAATTCTAACCAGTGATAATCATGTACGTAACTAATTTGATCATAGTAATCTATAATTTTTATTTTTTATTTTGGCTTTGGACAAAGAACTTAAAAAAATAACATTATGGACATTTAGGAATCAACAGTCAAAAAGTAATAGGTGATAATTTCAATAGAGAATTGTGGTTCAATTCAGTTTATATTGCAAGTAAGTAAATAGTTATATGCAAAAAATCAATAGGGAAAGAAATTTCCGTGATCCATTAATAAAATATCCTTGAATTTTTAACTTTGATATTATACATCAATTCCCTAATAATCTTCATAAAAATTATGAAGCTTACGTATAGATTCAGTTTAACAAAGAAGAAACAAATTTTTCTCATTGAATGTAGGGACTTTGAGAAATTTGGTTAAATTTTTCATTATAGATAATAGAATGTTTGCTGTCTTCCAAGCTATCCAGTATTAATTGAACTGGAATATGTTTTTAATTTTTATTTGTTTAAGTAAGATGTTTTTTCATGTGTGTGAATTTTAGCTTCTATTTCATGCTAATGTATGTTTATATTCTGATGCATTAATAAATATTGATAATTTTATTTATAATCATTTAGGCTTCAAACATTTTTATATTTATTATTATTTTAATATAAATTATATATTTTTAATGAATATTATTACTTGTTAAATATTTTTTTTAAATGAGGCAGCATTGAAATGATCTTGGATTTTTTTTGCATATATCTCTATATAAATATAAAATTATATTTATCAATATTACATAGATTTGTTTTTTATTTTTAGGTTCTAGTAAGTCACCAAGTGAGAAAACTCCCCATCCAACATCTACTCATAATTCAAATTTTATTAGTGCCGATCATCATGATAATAGTGAAAGAAATAATTCAGAGGTTAAAATTTTATATACTTTTTTTTTTTTGCTTATATATAAAATATCTCTTAGTGAATATATATATGAATAAGGATTATATGGAGGAATGTAATGTACTCCTAGCAGATATGCAGAATAAATATAAATTCTTTATCATGTAATTTAGCCACTACTTTGAACACTTTATCAAAAACCTTTTATTGTACCTATATGCATACACAATCTTAGGTTTCGATTATCCTGCAGTCTTCTTCAGAGCTATGATATAATGAACAAAATAAAATACATAACTATTGTAATGGTCAGATTTGTACAATCATGTAACAAAATCCAGAGTTCCAGGCAAAATACACCAATGCTGATTGAAATGAGATCCTGAATCCGACCAAGCTTTAACTCATTTACCAGTACTCTGTATGTTAACACCTTATGAATGACATTTCTGAAGTTACACTTGGTTTCAATTTCTTCAGCGAGCTGGCTCAGAACAGAGAAACATGAGATTCAAGGGAAATTAACAATCTAATGATAACTTAAAAGAGTTAAACAGACTACTTATCCACTAATTAACTTAACTAAAACAATGCATATTCAACATGTAAAATCGTTAAGGAATTGGAATAAGATAATATGGATTTGATTGAAATAAGATTATGAGCAAGACAATAACATAAAATCAAGTAAAAGAAAAGAACAACGATTATATAGTGATTTACAGCAGTCTCCTTAACACATTAAAGTAGGTGTATTTGCAGTTAATAAATCATGCCTATTAATATGCCGAACCTATTCTTACAATGTGATTTGATAATTTTACAACGAAATATACCAGCCCAAGATAGATTTCTAATTACAGTGTTCATATAACTGCTATTTATATACATTAAAATATGAGTGCTTAAGTAAGCTCAAAGATAATACAGATTTAGCTTGGTTACCAAAGATTGGATTTCAGACCAATGCTGAACAGTTATTTAATAAGAGGAAAGAACTGGCTACTCTAAATCCACACACAGGCTATGGCGCTGACTAAACATTAAGAAATAAGTTCGTGGTGCAAGTGAGTGAGTATTCACGGGCTTCAGCATCAAAATGCTCGGTACCCTCAGATCGGACAGCTTGCTACAATTAATATATGAATAGATAAGTTCAGGAACTGGGATAGCTTTAGAAACATGGTCTGGATCCTCGTGTTCCAGTTTTAACAAAGATAGCCACACCCGAACTAAGGAATGAGATGACCGATCACCATGAGCCTATTTAAAAAGGTGCAGCAAAACATAAACGTACAAATATATATTTCATAAAAACACACTCAATACACAAGAATACAAATGTATATCTAAATTAACTGTGTCTAAATAGATAGCTACTATTTGTAGAGCCAATAGAATCTATTCTTCAATAGCATTATAATTATGCTAATTAAAGGGCTAAAACTAAATTATAATCTCGTTTAAAATACTAAATCTGCATTTTAATTATTAATTAAGAAGGGGAAAGTATATTTAGTAGCAATTGATAAGATGTTAATAAATATACTTTATCATTATCTTTAAGACTAGTCTATTACTGCGTTAAAGCAATCATAGTCTCATAATAATCAATAATTTAAAATCATAGTCTCATAATAATCAATAAAGCAAGTCATATATAGTGTGACATTGCTTTTATGAGCTTGTATTTACAAATATGTAATAGAGAGAGCATACTAATAGCTCAAACAACCTCTTAATTGATAAGTGCTGTAAGAGAAAATATTTAAAGTCTCTATCTGGAATATTCTTATTCCCGGACCAATTGTTTTCGGGCTTATGGCTCACCTCAGTGAGGAGCTAGAACATTCAGACACTAGATCTAAAATATCAACTCAAAACACACTACTTACGTAATATTTAAGTAGAAACTCTGAAATTTTCAGACATGAAAATGTTGTTAATTTTAACTATCTAACTTAAATAATTAAAGAATTTTTATTTCAGATTTATATTTATAAATCTCATAGATGCTTCTCAGAAACAGATAGTTTATATACATGTGACAAAAAAAAAAAAAAAAACAGGATGAAACATGGATTGTGGTAGAACAGTGAAACTCGATCTTGAACTAAGATCGCCTCTTTCAATATATTTATAGATTTTTATAAGTTTTCAAAAAAAATTGAAATATTTACTGAAAAAAATTGGATATATGTTTTATATATATACACAGTATATGTGCAAAAATGTAATTTTTTTGATATTGACTGCAAAGATAATTTGTAAAGATTTAATACTGCATAAAATATATATATACCTAGATATATCTGGAGGAAATACCTTTTTTTTTTTTTTTTTTAGAGGACTTTTTTATTTTTATTTTACGTATAACTATGAAATGAGGATTTTGTACTTATTTATGAAACAAAAACATTAACAGAAGAAAATTGATAATTAAATGAGTGTGAAAAGAAAAAAAGTGTTTTTACATAGAAACAATTTAAAAGGACCATTAAATTTAATGAAAAGCCAAAATAAATATTGCAGAAAAATAAAGTAGTAAAAAAATATTGATATGTTGATTTTAATGATTCACACACGGTCAGTCTGTCTATCTTTGAGTCGTTTTTATTTTAGGGCAAAAGTCAGAAATCAGTGCGGAGATGGGAATTAAAAGAATTGATTATTATCTGGTAACTATTGATAACTCAAGCTTACAATAGATAGCACTAGAATACAGAAAGATATTGTTTGAGATGAACATTATTACTACTATCAGTGTTAAAATTATCCATACATGATTATTTAGACTTGAAAAACATTAATATCAAGTATCAAAACATCTTATTTGTAATAAAACAAATGTAAAGAACAGATGAGTTTGCAATATATTTTTGACTTACGTTGAAATTTAAATCCACCATTTTTAATGTAGAAATCACTATTAAGAAATACCATTCACTTTTTTCACTCCAAAAAAATTAATTTATTATCTGAAAATGACAGTTGGTTTCTGGATCTTTTTAGCTGATATTGCATTATATTAAAACTGTCTTTTAAAATGCTATGGAAATATATATATATACAAGTGCTATCAAATTATTTATTGAGAGATATAGTATTTCTGCTTGCTTCTAATTCAAGTGTGGTAATGTTACTGACAAAAGAATGGGAAATACTAAATAATTCATCCTAGATTTCTTTTCAGATTCTCGCTAAGAAATTTTTGAATAATACATATATTCCTTTATGTAATTTGGATTAAGGAAAAAAGTGTTTGTACTTTGAGAGGAGATTTTAGAATGAGTGGAGTGCTCATTTCATCTGTCATCTTAAAATATTGCATTTTAGTAAGAAAATCAAAACTGCGTATGTATTGAGTAGGATTCAAATCCTGATTAACAAATTAAAAAATGAAAATATCAGTTTAAAATGGTATTTTTATGCTTATGTAATGTCAATGCAAATTAAGCAAAAATAGCTTAGCTACATGTAAGATCTTTCAAATCATATATCATTATTAGATAGCCAGGAGAAGGAAAGGACTTGCAATAGTTGGTTAAGAATTATTGATAATGAAATCATTTTTAACTTGTGTCATAAAGCATAACTAAATTCTTTTATAAATATAAAAACATTGTCTAAATTCATAATATATTTAAAGAACTAATAGTAAAGCGATTGGGGGGGGGGGGGTAATTTGTTACTATGTAATTTTAATATAGCTATTAAGAAAATGCCAGTAATGGCAAACTATTACTGATCACTTATTTGATCATAGCGTTCTGTCACCTAGTTATTCAAACTGCCTCTATTGTTTACTAGTTCTTTGTAAAGTTAGTGGTAAATATTTGTTTTGCATTTAATTCTATTTCTGTTGTTACAAATTAATTGGAAACTAGGATTACATTGAAAATTTTACAAATAAGCAGAGAATTCCATTCACATGCTCACATGAATCAGCATTCACTTGTTGGTACCTAATATGATATTTCTATATGATTTTATATATGTGTGTGTGTGTAGTTTTACTGTTGCTTTAAAAAAAGAACTTTGCCTAGTTAATAATAATAATATTTAATCCAAAAAAGTTGAATAAGGGAGAAAACAGATTTAATTATACTCATTACAACAAAACCTTTTTGACTATCCATCCAATTAATTAAAAAATTTAAAACAAAATTTATATATATCTCATTTTAATCAGTTTGCTGTTACAAGTGATTTTTTATAGCCAATTTATTAATGATTGCAATTTGTATTAGTTATCTTTATACAAATTTTGTGATGTTATTGAGATCATTTATAAATTATTTATAATATATATAGCATTAATATTTTTAATATGTTTTACTTCCTGATGTTACAGATGAATGAATTTAGTTTAGCAAATTGTATGGTTTTGGATTAAAACATGAGCATTGTATAAATCGAAATGATATTAAGCTCTCTGAAGTATGAAATTTTTCATGTTAATAGATGTTTAGTTGAATACCTTTTGTTATAATCCTGTAAAGTGTTAGCATTTTTAGAATGGAAAGAATTGTTTCTTTTTTCTCTTGACGTAGATTGCATAATGATTTAGTCTTATTTTAAATCTTTGGTTTAAGAAAGTTGGAATTGAACCATGTTTTTGATAGTAAACTTCAGATGTGTTTGTGATAACCTGATAATGTTTTGCAATATTTCAGAATTTTTGCAAGACAGGTTTAATCTTAAGATAATTTTTAGAGATTTTATTATTATTTTTATAGCTTTATATTTGATATTGATGAGTTTTGTATATTTGTATTTAGTGATATTGTGGGAATAACAGTAATCATTTAGAATGCACTCTGGGAATTTTTTTTTCATACCTGAGGGAGCCATTAAACAATCTGTCACTATTGGAAATACTAAGCCATAAATTTGATGTGTATTTTTGAATTAATATGTCATTTTGCAAATTTCAGTTAGACAACATAAAGTGATCTTTTCGTTTTGATTTTTTTTTTTTTTTTGTTTCTACTTAAAACCTCAAAAATTGTTACTATTATTTGTTCATTGAAATTATCTAATTTTTCACCACATGTTCAATGTAGTAATATTTTGAAAATGCACATAGAAAGTTATTTTTTGGGGTAATAGTATGAATATTGAACACTACCATCTTATGGCGCTCTTTCGCCCAATTCACATCAATATACCGATTCACGGGCCGTCTGTTTGTTTACATAATATTACGGTAAAAGATTTTTTTTTTCCAACCGGTTTTTATTATTTTTTCGGCGTCAACAGTAAACCACCAAAGTTTTTTTTTTTTTATTCCACCTGGGTTGTTTTTTTTGTTTTTAATAAACAAATACTTTGTTTTTAGATGGTCTAGGGGTATTGGTTTGTTTGTAACTTAATGACTAACTGTCCGTAGGTTTCTTTACATAATATTACTTACGGTAAACCAAAGTGTTTTTTTTTAGTTCGTTTTTTTTTAAGAAACAAACACTTTGTTTTTAGATGGTGTAGAGGTGTTGGTTTGCTTTTAAATTATCGATTAACGCTCCGTCGGTTTGTTTACACAAAAATACGGTAACACTTCGTTGTTTTTAGATGGTGGAGAGGGGGTTGGTTGTTTGCTTTTAACTTATCTTCTTTTGGGGGGGGGGGTTGAAGTTTTGATTTGCTGAAAGACTTCAACAATTCGGTACTTTTGAATAAACCAACACTTGGTTTTTTACAGAATGGAGGGAGAGGGGTTGTTTTGATTTTGAAATTGTCATCTTTTTTTTTTTGTTAATTTATTACGAGGCTTTTTTTTTTTTTGTTTCACATCTTTATGCTACAGAAAGCTTTATATGATAGCGAAAAGTTCTTCCTTAATGTTTTGGGCCTTTAATTTTAAAAAAAGACAAACAGTTCGTTTTTAAAGAACACTTTTTTTTAAGCCGGGGGAGATGGGATGGCGGGGAAGGTTTGTTTTGATTTTTAATTATTGACTTCTTTTTGAACATTTTATTATGTTACCGCACAGTTTTTTATTATTTTATTTTATTTTTTTTTGGTGGGGCCTTTTGAATCAACTCTTAAACACTTCTTTTTTTTTTTTTTGTATAATAAAATATTACCTACTTTAGCTGTTAATGAAATTTATCCAAATATTATCTACCTACTTTATAATCATGTGAACAACAAAAACAACAACAAGTTTCCCTATAAAATAATTTATTGAATCAAAAAGAAACGAAACTTTGGACAAGTTGTGAAGCAAAACAAGTAAAAAAAAAAAACACAACTATTTACGGAAGCATAAAAAACAGCAGCCAAAAGTAACACGGAAATAAAATAACAGGGAAGCCTCAAAGCTGTAAGTAATGGGATTTTGGAGCTTTCGAACCAACAACTTCCCTTATGCAGACCTACATAGGAATGCTTGCAGGAGTTTCTCTTTCTGGAAAAACACAATATTGTGTGGCCGTCCGGCAATTCACTCAGCTTTGACCAATTCGGACAACTTGCAGACGACATTTGACAGTTCTAGCACGGATTTGCGGATAAACGGGCATTTGTGCATGAAATCTGAAAAAACTCTGCTGACAAGAAGAACCTTTTTAAGTTGTGTGCGGTTGAAAAGCGTATGGAAGCATGTGTGACGACATGACAATTCTTAATATGGAATACTAATTCCACTACGCTTTCTAAAAAATTTCCGACAATGAATCTTTGTAGAGTTTCGTCTTTTTCAAATACGGCCACCATCAAATTAGACCGTAGCGAGAGTTCAAGAGCGCTCACTTGACGAATACTGTCGCAATACAATGGGCGTAGTATTTCATTACGTAATCGTAGAATACATCGCCCTCTTGTACTGTCAGCCTAAGTTAAGGCCGCTAAAACGGTATATTGATGTGCGTTTTGTGAAAAACAGCGCCATCAGACGGTAGGGTTCACTTTTCATACTATTACCTTATTTTGATTTCATTTGTTTAAAAAAAAAAAACTATACCAAACACATATTTAATTAAAACATGTAGAAAATTATTATTTTCATTTCGTTTCAGTCAAACAAATCAAAAAGAAATTGATTGTTCCTTTATACAATCCACACTCTGTTATAAAATCTCACAAAAATCCTCCACTTACCAATTTTTAATGCTTGTCATCTGCATAAAAAATCTAGCAATCACTTGAGCTGAAAGAAATCCCCCCAAAATTCTACAAACTAACAAATGCTCCTTGTTGCTTAGGCCTTTTTGTATGTGTGATTTTTTTGCCAACAAAAAAATTACTATTATTTAATTTATTAAAATTGCCAAGATTTTTTTCACACCATCTGTAGTAATATGTCGATCACAGGCTCAGAAAATTATTATTATGACTTCATTTGGTTTCCAAAAAAAGTACGTCATCTATTTTTCTGTATTTTCATTTGTAAAACAAAACCACAAGAAAAAAACATTAAAAATAACACATTTTTTACTTTACTAAACAACTACCACCATTAATCTTAGTATTTTTAATAGTGTTTAGTAGCTATCCTAGGTTTTTAAAAAAATCCCAAAGCTCATACTAAATGATAGTTGCAAAGAATAAATTTTTGAAAATATTTGTTATTTGAAAAGATTGTAGTTGTTACGTCCGGACTAATATACTGCCGGACATCTTATTTGCGAACTTAATGTTCCAGACTAATTTAATGATAGTAATAGTCCAGTTATGATTCGACATTATTAGGTTGAGATTAAATGCAATTTAATAATAATACTCTTAGCAAATATACATCTATATACATAGGTCCGTAGGCATATAAAGTAATAATGAAGATCAATATGACTTGTATGAGCGAGTCCTAGCTGGCTGTTCACATGTTCGGAGGCCAGCTT
The DNA here is from genome assembly GCA_028023455.1 of Epiperipatus broadwayi. Lineage (NCBI taxonomy): Eukaryota > Metazoa > Onychophora > Udeonychophora > Euonychophora > Peripatidae > Epiperipatus > Epiperipatus broadwayi. The sequence goes on along the minus strand of JAQFVV010006422.1, from coordinate 524,939 downwards.
TTCACACTTGAAGTCCCTGTGCATTTGGGCGATGTTCTGCACCCTCTTATAATTCTATATGTGCAGGTCAAACTCCGAGAATCAAGTGTCCTTTTGGTCCAATTTCCATTGAGTCCATTCATTGTTTCATTCCCTAAAACTGTTTGGCTCGTGTTCCCATCCATCTGCTCAGGTGATTCTTCCTTTCATTGCTTACATGCTGGATACAAGAATTTAGCCATTATATCTCTGACTTTAATTGAGATATTTTTTTTTTACAGTTTGTAATCATGAAGGAAATCTAAATATTGAATTCTTTTAATTGTTCTATATCCTATTATCATATGCATTCTACCCATTAATTTAATTGCTTTTACTTTTAGAAAATAATCTTTTTTTCAATCTTAACAAAGTTATAAATAACTTTTATTTCATATTTTAAAAGAATCAGTCTTTTAAAATTCTTTAATTCCTTTATAAGTTATTATTTATTTCCATTAGTAATTTATCTCTTTACATGTATGTTCATTTGAAGCATACATATACATATCATTAGCGAATAATCATTTTCCAATGTTTTTATTATTATTAAAGGAGAAGAAACAAATTGGAGATTGGACAGAACATGTTAGTTCATCAGGCAAAATTTATTATTATAATTGTAAATCAGAGGTATCTCAGTGGGAAAAACCTAAAGAATGGATTGATCATGAAAGGTAAGTAATGATTTAATTAATTTTAATTTCCTTTCTTTTAAAAAAAAAAATCAACTATTATTCAACAATATATATTGTATTTTTTTTTTTAGACAAATGGGAATTTCAAAATCAAATGAGTCCAATAAAAATAAAGAGAAGTCGCAAGAAAAACAATCCTCTAGTAATAAGGGTAAGTGCAGAGTTAAAAGCATTTATTGAATGTATAATGAGTGCTAATTTGCAGAAAACTTCATCTACTATGCATGTCTTTAAAGTTTTTTTTCCAATTTATTTTCTGAAAAATAAATAGGGATGGGACCTAAGCTCTTAATTAGTGGAAAAAGAAAGTAAATAAAGCTTGACCCTATATAAATATTTTTTAAAAGGCTCATTTTTTTATAATTTTTTTTTTTTACATCTAATTTAATAGCTGTCCACTTGTGCTTGCAGTGGATTATGTAGTTAGATAATTATATAGCCTTCATTCTAATTCTAGTTATCTAATTTTCTCAAAAGAAATTTAAAATAATTTGTGTGATGCTGATCCAATTAAATACCTGACTACAGCCTTTCTTTGTCTCGTTATTGTCTCTGCGATCTTCTACAATGAAACTTCTGTTCCTCTAGCAGCAGATAAACATTCCAGTACTAGTGAGAAAAGTCGGACTTCTACCCAACATAGAACCAAGCTAGATGACCGGCCACACAAGACAAGGTCCATCACTAATGAACATTTGTTGAGGAACAGCAGAGAGCAGCAGCCTGATAGCCAGTTGTCAAGGACGCACTCGTCAGAACATTTGCATGCTTCACAAAGTGACAATTATAAATCTCCCAAAAAAGAAGTGGACAGGACTACAGAGAATTCAGGGATAAAGAACAATGGAGAAGGTATGGAAATGTGCTCTAACTTGTTTAAAATATTTCTTAAAAGGATATGTAAGGATTCTCATTGGCTGGGCATTTTACAAAAAAATAAAACACAAACCTTGGATTATTGTGGAAATACGCTAGGAACTCCAGAAGGTAAGACAGATTATGTTACTTTGTAATTGTTGTTTTGTTTTGTTTATTTTTTCCATAGCGTATTATTCATAAACTGTCACTCAAGAAGAAGAAAGTATCAAAACATTGTTAATGGTACAGTTAAAAGAAAAATATTTTTAAAACTCATTAAATTTTAAGTGGTAGAAGTGAGTGATATTATAATTTTAAAATAAAATCTTTTAAAGAATGTTTGTGTATATATGCATATGCTGATACATAAGTTTTTAAATGATCAATAGGTTTAATTATAAATAACTTGTTTTCATTTTAAGAAAATTTATATTATTAAAGAATCTTACTTATAAATCATACTTTTGAATAATTAATAATAGTAAATAGAAGTTATAATTTTTAATAAATAATGGTTATTTTATATTCTGTTAACAAATAATTCTTGTATTTTAAAATGTTTTTCTAATTAATACATAATAAACATATATTCTATTACGTAGAATATTGTTATATCCATTTATTGGGATAATATTTATATAATGTTTGAGAAATTTTTTTATTAATTTGATATACACCTGGGTCTCATTTTACACGATAGATAGGTTCCTCAGAAAACACGCGCAAACGAAATCGTGCAAAAATAGACATAACTTACATTGAAAAAGGGGGGATGTGGTCTGTGATTTTTCAAAATTCGTGTAAAAGCAAAGCACCAATGTAAAATTACTTTAAAGTTCACGCAAAAAAAAAATAATGAAATAAAATATGACTAATAAAAAATTTCAAATTTGAAAAAAATTGATACAAGACAAACTTTTTTTAACTATAATAATTAATTTTATTCAAAATAATATATTTTTATGCATAATTTACAGTACAGTAATTTACATTTTTTTATACACGTTTTAATTATTATTGCTATTTGCCGAAAAACACGTTCGTTTGTAAACTAGTAAAATATCAAATTTTTCACAAGAGGAAATACAACTAACGCCAACTTCACACTCATGTTGTGTCAGTGATTTTCTGGTGACAACGTAATTAGTAATTAATCTTTGAGACGATTTTATTAATTGTTTATGAAGCTCGCGATATCCAGACATACAACCATTTAGCTCTCGTTGGAATTTAAGAGCACGTTAATGATTAGTGTCATTAATAAGAAAATAATAATTGATTACGTTCTTTTTTAAAAAGCAAAAACAGAATATGATTTAAAATGCAAAATTAACACGCACAATGTTTGAACAAATCTAATCTTGTAAAATTTAATGTGTGTATACATAAAATGTGGAAATCATGATTTTAATTTCATTATTGCATAAAATCTTACTATTATAAAGCACTGAAAATATTGAAATTACTAAGATGAAAGTCGAATTCCAATAATGTGCTATTACTTTTAATATAATGTAAGTGCGTGAAATTTATTATTTAAAGTAATAGTGCATTATCAGAGGTCGACTTCCGGTGAAACATGAATTGCGTAACTTCAAAATCGTGTTAAATAAGTCCGCGTAAAAAGAGACCCAGATGTATATAAAAAATTATTTGCTGTGCGATCATTTTTATAGATTGCAAGTACATTGGATTTTTTTTAAGGCATCTGAAATGTATTAATTATATTCAATATAATTAAAATGATAACTTTAATGGGTATAATAAAATAGGTATATATATATGTATAACAAATGTTCTAATTTTATGCATTTAAAAATTATATTTAAAATATACACAATAGTTAAAATTACTCTGTTTAAACAATAAAAATATTGGACCAAATCAAATCATACTTAATTTTATTTTTCATCATACAAAATGCCTATTTTTCAAAAGCATTAAAAAAAAAAATTCATTGTTTTTTTTTTTAATTCCATTTTATTTTATTTTACCTTACAATCCATTACTAGAGTAATATTTCCATATATAAATTCTGAGTTAATATTGGTTATTTGTTATATTGTAAATTAGTCTGGTCTGAGTCACTATAAAAATTATTTCTAATTTTTTAATAAATTTTTTAATTTTTTTTTAATCTAGTATATCTGCAAATATAGTTAGTTAATTTTATGTAGTTTAAGTAATGTAATTGTGTTTTGTAATGATCAGCCTACAAGGAGTGACTGTGGTTACACAAACTCCAAAGTAATGCTTCTGGGTTAATGTCTTGAATTCAATGTGACCTTATTATATATTATATTCAAAGGCTTTTACATATTCTATTTATAAAATGTTATGAAATTTACCTGGAAAATGTCCTAATCTTGGATCTTCATAATATCTTCCAACACTACAAATATATCTTTTAATGCTGGTTAGGTCAGAAAAACATGAAGCTCTCGTATCTGATTATAATCAAATCTTCCCTTCAATACTCGATTAAATAAATACAACTTCAAATGTTAACATATAAACAAATTAATATTAACAAGTATATCAAATAATATATTTTATAACTCGATAAATCAAGAGGTAGTTTAATTTTTATATATATATAAAATAAAACTAATATATGTAATGAGTACTTTATAATGCACTCTCACAACTACAAAATAAAATACATTATTTCAAATTTCCTATTTGATTATAAAAGATATTTTATTATGACAAAATAATTTTAGCCATCTTGCTACAACAAGTTCCCATTTAGATGAATTTCATTATTATAGTTGAGCCTTTTTGTATAATATGAGAATATTATTATTTTTGAGTGTTTTACATAAAACATGAATGGGTATTATATCATATAGTTTAGAGTCGATTTCTATGCATTCAAACATTGTGATACAATAAAAGTAATAACTGGTTACTAATTGTGAACTTTGAAAAGAAAAAGTTTTTGAAATTAAAAAATAACTCATCCTATCCATCATCCCAATCCAAAACCTTTACAAAGCATTCAGAAATCTCTAAAATATAATTGATTGATTATTAAAAATACAGTTTAAACTTACTTAATATTAGTACAAAATACATTTTTTTATGTGAAAGAAATTTCACTTCTCATTAGAATAAATAAAGAAATGTTAATTCTAATTGGAAATTGATTATTAAAACATCATTCATCTAAAAATGACAGTTATCCATACCACAGCCACTTCTCCATTTCCAAAAAAAATTACTGTCTATTCTTATAGTGTAGTGGCCTTTAAATTGAATGTGTAATATTTTTATTTATTGAAACATGTATGAAATTGATTTGTTAGCAAATTTATTAAATGAAAAATGATTCTAGTTTAAAAATAATGAAATATTGTAGAAAGTATGGAAATTGTTATTTAAGACAGCATTTTATTTATTAATAAGCTTTAATATAAATCATGCTTTCTATACATTGTATCAATCCTGCCATTTGGATAAAGTGAAAGAGATCATCAATGTTAAAGTTAAGCAGGAATTACAATAATCCTATGGATATAAAAAGTTAATACTTAATAATAAAAATAACTTTTGAGATTTCACACTGAAATCCAAATAACAGAGATGAATAAGATATGAGGAAAATATAATTTAATTTAATCATAAATTATACTAATGGTTAGACCTAGCTATATTTATATAAAAATATAATAGATATTTTAAATAGTAAGAATTTATGATAAGAGAGAGAGGAGAATAGATTAATAATTTTTAAAATATATATTTATTATACATCAAGACATATATAAAATATTAGGACACTTAAAAATTAAGTCATAAAATAAATACATAAATATTATCATCCTCAGGTGATCACTTTTAAAACAAAAGTTTTATCAGTCTCCAGTTTAAAATCCTTTTTTTGTTAAGGTTAACATTTTCCTTTATTTGTTTGTCTATAATTATTTAAGATATATTTCTTCACTTCTCTAAAGATACAGATATTCCGTGAAAGAGGACTTTAACATAGGCTAAACACAATCTAGAAATGACAATTTAAGTTTGATCACATAACAGGCTAAAGATAAATAATCCAGGCTACATTGTGTAGGATAAATGGCATATATCATTATGATCATTTTGTAATAGTTGTTTTTGTTCATAACTGCTAAATAAAAATAAACTTATTAAATTTTACTGAGCAACTAATGACTATTGTAAAACCAAAAGACAGACCGGAAATGCTGGGGAAAATGCAAACTTTTAATAAAAAAATTTATTTACTTTTTATTTAAGTTGTTCATTGTTTTAAAAAAATAAATTGTATTTTATTACTTTTCTAATCATTTTTTTTTTAAAGTTAGTTTTATTACTTATAGCAAAATAAATATTTGTTATAATGCAAAAACTTTTTTGAAAACTTGACATTTTAACAAAATAAAACTTGAATCTTTTTTTTTTTTTAAAGGGAACATTCAGATTTCCATTATTCAAACTTTGAATAATTGATCTTTAAACTTTGAATGATAAATTTAGAGACAATATAAACAAATTTCAAATTAGTGAACTTAAAGAAGTATTTTTCTTTTTTTTTTTCAAGTTGTATACTCTTTTTTTATATATATTAAAACTATTGCACCAAAAGTAACCAACATTTTGCAACTGATACAATATATATATTAAAAAATATATGACACTGCATGTTATTTGAAATTTTTATATTTTCATTGACAGAATTTAAATGTCCAATATTAATAAAAGTTTTATTTGCCAATTATTGAAAGAAAAAAAAATTTTATTTTTCATATTGTTCTAATGTAAAAATGAGTTGAAAAAAGATTAGAATATCTGTTTTATACCTAAAACAAAATAATGATTTTATTCAATGGTTTAAATTTTATTTTTTATTTTTATGGTTAAAAACTGAATAGTATAAGTTAATCAGTTTTTATCTGTTATTCTATTATCATGTGAAGCTATGTATAGTTTTATTTTGTCATTAATATTTCAAGGAATTGATTCTTTGTATGTATTCAGTCTCATGTTTTTCAGATGTTTCTTAACTTTTGGTTGTAATTTTTCAATTGTGTTACATGTCTACAACAGTTCTGTTGTACTACACATTGCAGGCCACGTCGCATCGCAGTAAATTATTTCTGCGAATTCGCACACTTCACACTTTTTTACGGTGTCGTGTGAGGGTGTGTGTCTTACAATTATATCATCATCATCATTATCAACCATTATCAATCCACTGCAGGATGAAGGTCTCTCCAAGTTTAATCCATCTTCTCCGATCTTTAGCTTCTCTTCTCCACATCACCCCTACACATTTTCTTATTTCATCCATCCATCTTACATGTGGTCTCCTTCTGGGTCTTTTACAATCTCTTGGAATCCAGTTTAAAATTTCAATTGTCCATCTATTATCATCTCTTCTAGCAATATGTCCAGCCCCACTCCACTTCAATCTTTTAATTTTTTCAATGAGGTCAGTAACACCTGTTTGTTCTCTTACCCATACATTGCGTTTTCGATCTCTTCTTGTTACTCCCAACATACATCTCTCCATACTTCTTTGAGTGGTCTGAAGTCTCTGTATTGATCTTCTATTAAGTGTCCAAGTCTCAGATCCATAAGTAAGAACTGGTAAAACACATTTGTTAAAAACCTTTCTTTTCAAACACATAGGCATATTTCCTTTTAATATCAAGTTATTTCTACCAAAAGCACTCCAACCAAGTTTAATTCTATGATTAATTTCCTCTATTATGTTTCCATCTGTATTAATAATCTGACCAAGGTATTTGTAACTCTTAACTTCTTCTAATTCATCATAATCAATCTTTATTTTCATATTTTGAGCAAATCGATTAAACATTACTTTAGTCTTTTTAACATTTATCTTTAGTCCTACTTTCCTACTTTCATCTGATAACTCCTGCAACATTTCCTGCAGCTCGGAAGCATTATTTGCAAAAACAACTACATCATCTGCGAAATCTAAATGACTTAAATAATCTCCATTTACTTTCACTCCTTTAGTTTCCCATTTTAATCCACAAAATACTTCTTGCAGCACTGCTGTAAAAAGTTTTGGAGATATGGAGTCACCTTGTCTTACACCTTTCTCAATGTTGACTTTCCCAGTATCATTATGTAATCTAATTGTTGCTGTTGCATTTTTATAAATATTCTTTAAAATATGACAATATCCTGGATCTATACCTTGATGATCCAATGCTTTAATCACTGAAGAAATGTTTATAGAATCAAATGCCTTTTCATAATCTACAAATCCAAAACATAATGACAACTCATATTCATTTGTCCTTTCTATAACTTCTCTCAATACTTGAATATGATCTACTATACTAAAACCACTTTTAAATCCAGCTTGTTCTCTTGGTTGGTGGAAATCCAAGGTTCTCTGTAGACGAGTTGTAATTATCTTGGTAAAAATTTTATATAAAACTGATAAAAGGCTGTTTAATTTTTTTTTTTTTATTGAAATCACACAGTTTGACCAAGGAATAATTATGGGAGGGTTTACACACTTCTGTAGTCAAGTTTTAAGGTGCAAAACCTTGTCGAAGGGTATGTCTGAACAATACTTTGAAGAAGGTAACGTGTCAAATAACATATTCTCGATAACCTCAATGAGACAAAACATGGCGCAGGAAAACCTAGACATTCGATTCTCGCAATTAACGACCACTTTGTTCAAGCTATACATCCGATATATTACTGTAGCTGCGAACAGCTTGTTTTTTTTAATTTTATTTATATCAAAAAAAGAAACCATAATAAATGTGAAATTTGTTGATGCTACATTAATAATTAATGCTAGTATTAAGGAATTTAACTAAGATTTGGAATGGACTACGAATGATACGCAACAGATTGTTTATAATTTAATATATTTTAATTCTTCAATATAGATTAAATAAACGTAAGTGCATTGAACGACACACGCAAGTGGGTTATAAAGTAAACATATATAAAACAAATATTAGCAAGTAATAGAATAATAACTGAATAAGTTATTATTAACAAGCGTTTAGAGTTTTAGAATTTAATTTAAGAAATAAGCAAGTTTTTATTTTTAAAATACATTTAAAATTTTAATCCCAAGTTTCATTAATTCCTATCTTAAGGAATTTATTGTTTTCTAATTATTGTTCAAAGGTTGCAATAAATATACTAAATAGGGAATACATAAGCGGGGCCAATGTTTATAAGAGCCTAAGGATAGATTGATTTCGGTTGTTGCTGATTGCTTACAGATGGTTTCCCAAAAAAAAAAGTTTGTAAACATTTTATTATATATGTGTGTGAGACTGTCCCATGCATTGAAATTTATATACTAATGCATTTAAATAAAGAGTTTTTAACTGAGAATATTTCAAATTTATATTATTAATTTAAAAGAGTTGTAATGTTTTTTTAAATGTATTGCATTACGGCTTCTCACATATATATGTAAGTGATTATACACATATAATAATGTTCACACAACTTAATTTAATTATATCATTTTATTAATTTTTAACAGCATATACATTATACGCATACAGACATTAATATATATTAAATGTGCGCACATATCCGCAAATATATGCTATTACATATCAAAATAAATTATTCTGATTATATACGTGGACTGTGAGGGTTCGAACTGCTGGAAAAGATACTAACTACAATGGAACATAGTAGGTGAAACGGGATGATGGCTAAATAATACCGTTCAAGCAGAACCAAAAAAAAAAGAAAACCTAATAACTTTTAAATTTGTTGATGTTGTTTTAAAAACAAAATGAAACCAAAAAAAAAATCATAATAAGTTTTAAATTTATGTTATTTTTTTTTTAAAAAAAGCGAAACCAAAGAAAAAAACCTACTAACTTAAGGATTTATTTTTTAAACAAAAATAGGAAAACAAAAATACAACTGTAATAAGTGTACTAAGTTTTACATTTAGAAAAAAAAAAGCTTAGTAACTTTAGGATTTATTTTTTAAACAAAAATAGGAAACCAAAAATACAGCGTAATAAGCATACTAAGTTTTACATTTAAAAAATCAAAAGAAACCCCCCAAAAAAAAAAAAAATCGAAAAATGTTGATTTTATTTTTATATTTATTTATTTTGTTGATGTTAATAGAAATAAATGTTTACAAAAAGATAAAATAAAATTTGTGTTTAATTTATTTGTAAATAAAAAAAAAAAGTAAAAAAAAAAACAAGGAAATCAAATATAAAAAAAAAAAGGCCTGGGAATGTTCATAAGTTATATTTTTTCAAGAAAAACAATGCCATCACGCGGCGTGGATGTCTAACCAATAACTACCTTCAATTTATAACCATTCTTTATTAATATAATTACTGTTTTGCCTTTGGATTCCATACTATTTTTTCTTTATTCTATGTTATAAATATTGCCATCTTCTAAATTAATATATGTATATTTTTATTAGTTTCCTTTTGGTATTATTATTTTCTAATAATTAATATATATATATTTTTAAAAAAGGTAAATTTTAGGATTCAGTCTAAAAAATTATCAAAAAAGTTTATTTGTTATAATTCACACTATGAAATTTCCAGAAATAATTGTTAAAAACAGGAAGCTTTTTTAACAAAAAATGGTAATATTGTGCTATAGGTTAAATTTTACTTGGACTAATGTATTAAAATAAAGTGGGTTTTTAAAACAAATGTTAATATTATCTCCCCTCCTTCCCATCTCTCTCCAACTAATCAATTTAAACAGTTATCTTGAGATATCTTGCAGCACATGATTGTTGATTGACATAAAATTCTGCTAACCTGAACAAATGCTGAAGATAATCATTTTTCAATATCACATTATTTTTACAAGAAAATTTTCATTGCCTTTATATTGTATCATTAGTCTTTAATTCTCAAATATTCTCATGCATGTAATAATGCAGCAGTTTATTCAAATCCGTGCTCCATCTCAACATCTAAATCTGTCTTTTTTATCTAAAACTTTCAAGCTGATGATTATCCAAACTAAAAGTTGATTTTTTTTTCATTCATCACAGGCTGATAAAAGCATTTTGAATTTTTTCAATCATTAATTACTAGACTAAATTCATATGCTATATTCAGAACATTAGCATTCTTAAGATCATCATTTGAACTGGCAAAAACACAATTATTAGCGTACTATAAATTTTTTTATTCCAAAAGTTACTGCTGCTTTTGTTTTTAGTTCATTCATATTAAAAATACTTATCATACATCACATCTAGATACATCTAATTTTAAGCCTCAAACTGATTTAATATTCCTATCATAAAAGTGGAAATTGTGTTGAAACACATGAGTGTTTAACACCAATTTTCTTTGAATGCCATCATGCAATAGCTGTACAAAGCAAATAAACTTCCATGGATAGCCAGCTATTTTCAAATATTGCCATATCTGAAATTATACTCATTGTTTCAGATAACATTCATTTATAACTGGAAGCACCCTATTCAATAAAATCTTTAAAAGCATTTTCAAACTTGAAGAGAAATTGTTTTTGCTCCCAATGAAGACAGTCTGTATGCTCATATTCAGTTATTCCATTGCCATATTTAAATATTCCAGAAATCCTACATTTACAATTAAATAAACCTTTTCATTATCAAATCTGGATAAACCAATAGTAATTTAGTAGATAATTTAAAAAAGAAAATGAAGAAGAAATTGTTCACAAAGCTATATATTCAAATGTATACCAATGATGTGAAAAGTGCAATAGAGATAGAAGATAAAAGTTCTGAATTAAATGATCTTTATTTCTTTACAAGATATTTACTAAGATCATAAATCAAATTCTGGGTTTCAAACAAAAAGGCATTTATCTATTTATAGCATTCACATGTATAAAGTTATTAAATATTTAATATTTTTTGTGTTATTTAAATAACATATATATATATATATATATGTCTGATGCTTATGATAAATAGTTGTAAACAAGACTATTGTTTAATGTGCAATGGAAAAGTTGCTATGTCCTTTACAAAAATCGAAATCATTGAAAAATATATTTTGCACATTATCACGAATAGACTGATAGAATAAATAAATGAAATTTTATTTAAAGGAAGTATATATACGGATTTTTTATTTCATATTTACAAAATTGAAAATCATTTCCATTACATTTTTTCAAATATATATCATTAATTAATTGCTATTAATGTAAGCTTAATAAATCTCTTACTTCTTAAGCAAATTCAATTTATTATTGGCAATGATATGATTCATTCTCAGACTGGATATTGTTTGAAAGAGCATAATAATAGATTATTGAAAGTTCACTATTCATAAGTGCAAATAAATGAACTAATATATTATTGTTAAAAGGAGGTTGCCTTGACAATATTTTGAGATTGTTGATTGCTATTGCTATTAGATTGTCTAAATGTTGACTGATTTTAATGATTACTTGTAAACCCATTTAGCTTTGAGCATTATTACACTTATTATTAATACTTTTGGGTGCAATTTGAAAATTATAATTGCAGTTTGTAATCTATAATTGGCTAATTATTAGTCCACACTTAGAAAAGATTGTATTTATCTATTTAAGGAGATTTATTTAAATTTCTTTGTATCAATAATTTCAATCTCTAATCAAGTTGCAATCTTCTGTGTCTATATAAATATATTGGACCATAAGTAAAGGGGGAGAATTCCACCTTTATTGTTAAAAGAAGGTTGCCTTGACAAAAGTTTGAGATTGTTATTGATATTGGGATTGTCCAATTGTTGACTGATTTTAATGATTAATTATGTAATTAGTGGATATGATTTATTATGCTTTATTATTATTTAGCATGCCGATTTTTGTTTTCGTATACCAAATATAATAAAGGAACCTGTGATGATTCCAAACAGGAGATAGATTCACTAGTGGTTTTAAATTCTGCCATAATAATTATATTATTTGACAATCATTATATGATTCATGATTTGTGTTTGTTCATATTTACATAGATCAGTGGCTGTTAATTTTATTTATGAAACATGTGCACAATGACCAAGAGTGGTCTTGAATTTGCTGATGGAATTCCAACAACCATGTCTAGGAAAGCTAAATATAGCTAGATTTACTGTTCTATGTAGAAAAAGAAATTTGCTATAATATATGACAATTTTCCAGTATTCTGATTGAACATCCAGAAAAGGGGATCTTGACTTAATATCTATATTTTGAGTTATTGATAAATTTGATCTAACAGTTTTTTATGCATTTTTTTGTGATGCAATTTCTCAAAAGAACAGGAAACCACTACAAAGGAATATATTTAAGTATTCAGAGTTCACTTTTTCACTAAACGGGGATATAATGTTCACCAGTAAAATATGCAAATGCTGAAGAAGCTTTCTGTAAAGTACTTGTCTTATTCCAATTATTGTCAGCCAGCTTTCCAAGGAAGTTATTTTCACAAATTATTTTAGATTTAACTTTAGATAAATGATGAAATAAGTTAGGCTACAATCCAAAGTTACTTCTAATTAGTAATGGGGTAGAATTATGTTTCAGTCTTATTGAAAAAATATTGTATTCAGATTACAAATTGTTTCCCTGTTTAGATGAAAAGTTAAACATATTGTCTTTGGTCAACAATAAAATCCTAAACTTTAACACAGATTTCCACAATTTTTAATATTTTTATTAAAATATTTCTCAACTTTTGCAAAGAATCTTTTAATAAGTCAAAGATGAACTTCTTAAATTCTGTTTTTGAAAGATTATTGATAAATATATTAAATAAAATAGGAGGGAGAATTGAACCTTGGTAGACTGTTCTGTAAAATGTTGTATCTAGTTTCACTTGAATTTTTCTATTGGATTGCAGTTTTCAAGTAAATTATTGGTTTTCCTGCATTTAGAAACTTTCAAAAGACTATTTTTCTAATCAAAATCAAAAATTAAGATTAGATCATTAAAAGTAACATCAGTTGTTAATTTATTTTGAAAGTCTTGTAAGTTGTTAAAAATAAAACTTCTTCATGAAGCAGCTCCTTCATGGTATAAACCCTGCCTATTTTAGAGATAAATGACTCAACTATAGGTAAAATTCATGTTAATATGATTGTTTCAAATTGCTTATAGGGAACCCAATAATGATATTGGATTTAATTTTTTAGATTATTGGTTGGTTTATTTGGTTTTAAGACTGCTATAATGTTGCATTTATACCAAATTTTTGAAATAGTTTCTTTATAAAAATGTTGCTGGATAGTTTTGCCAGCCATGCTTTGACTTCAAGTCCTAATTTTTTTTAGAAAATTTGGAAGTAAGCTGTTTATAATCAAGGTTATCCTATTGGTTTTATTAGATTGAGATTAGAGGGAAATAGTGAAAGAAAAGCTTGCAATTGTTCTCCAATGATTTTATTTTATGAATCTTTGTTTTAAAATTGTGATATATGACTACCTATCTCATTAGAAGCAGTTAGTAATTTTTTTAAGGCTGCTTTTACAACCACCAATCTTGCATAAAGTGAACATGCCTTCAAGTAGATCTTGGTAAAGTTTTGTCTTTCTATGATTTCTTTTTTTTTTTAGTATTATCCAATGACTTTATGTATGCTAGCAATTAGATGAAAATTACTGCTAGCTTTATTCCAACCTGGAATGAATTGCTTTTATATTTGGTATATGCGATATAGTGCATCCAAAAGTTTTGAAAGCAGTTTTCCTTGTGTCATAAACTTTTTACTTTAAATGACAAATTAGATAGGATTAAACTGATGTAGACTGTAAACTAAAATTGGCTCACCAAATGATAAGTAGAAGTAAATTACAATTTTATTATTTTATAAATCAATTAGGAAATATCTTGCAAAATTGAAAAACCTTCAATTCTATGTATTGTATGTCAAATCATCTAGCAATGTTACCTTAAACAAAGTCGTTATCTGAGCAATTATTTAAATTGATAACTCCATGAAACTTGGTAGAGAGAAAAAATTGTAGCTAGTCAGGGCTAGTTTTTAGATTTAAAGAATAAAGTAGTTAAAAGAACGAAAATATTTTTACAAAAAGAAGGAAAAAGCAATGACATTACTATTGTTTTGTTTTGTTTTGTTTTTAAAAAATTTGTGTATAAATATTTAATTATTTACATTTAATAGTAATGAAAAATGATTACATTATAGGAATTTTCAGCCCATTCCATATAATAATAATAATAATATATTGATTTGACATTTGAAAAAAGCCCTAATTTATTTACAATGAATTTCATTCATTTATCGGTTTTTATCTCAAGAATCACTTGAATATTTTTGCATATTTTTCATTATGTCTCTCTTTGTAAAAATTATTTTTCATTCTTTATTTTAACAATTCTTTTTATTCAATCTTTTACTTTACTAATATATTGTCTATAATTGTTTAATTACATTTTTCTAGCAAAATTTGTCTTTTTTTTTTTTTCAATTGATTGTTAAGCTTTTTGAGTGTATTTACCCTCCTTCAGTTTTTTTCTATTATTTATTAATTATTAATCCAATTTTTTTTTTGTCCTTTTATTTCTTTTAGTAGAATAGTGAGTGATATATCCACCTAACCATGTTTATAATATGAGTTTGAATTCTACTTGTGTAAAATTTGAAAATTTTTATATGGCTGTCAAACCTGGATTTTTTTGAGATAATCTATCCATTGTCACTTCACCAACCATCCAACATTGATTACTGAATAGATATTTAAATATTCTTAACTAGAGCTCAAACTTAGCAATAAATGTCCAGACTGGTAAATAGCGCCTTCTGTACTTTCTTTATGGGGGACTTGAAATTTAAAAGAAAATAATTTTCATTTTTTTATGATCAAGTTTCATCTATGTCATTTATTTTTTGATCAATTTTTTTTATCATTCTTCAATTGCAAATTATTATTATTATTTGTTCTAGCATATTTTTTAAAAAATAGATTTTTTTAATAAATAATTTATGGCCAAAGCTCATGACAATGCTAGAATATTTGCATTCATATGATCAATATGTAATTAACTAAAATTTGCTTATGTTACTTGGTTCTTTCTATAGATTTTATTCTTGTAATATTAAACTTTGAATTCAGTTTCATTTATTTTCTTTGCAAAATCTTGCTTATAATCCATAACTCTGTTTTCTTTTTATTTTTTACTACTACATTTTTCATTTTTGACATATATATATAATTATTTGCTTTTTCATCATCATATTTTTTGTTGACACATAAACTTGATTGATTATTAGAACTTTGGGAAAGACTTTGGGTTAATCATTTTGAATGTGAAATTTTTGTATAATATTTTATATTAATCTCTTTGTCCTAAAATCTTATCAGAATAAAAAACTGATATCTATTCTTATTACCTTTCGTGTTTTTTCTATTTTGTTTTATAGTGTCTGAGAATATTTATCTAATTTCTTTCTTATTTTATGTTTTACAAAGTTAAAATTTGAATTTCAATATCCAAAATGCAATTATCTTTCTAAGATTGAGTCAGTTATTATAATAAATATATAAATTGATAAAACTCTTTAGTCTTGTTTTAATGTATTCAACTACATACACAAATAAATGTTTTATTATGCTTCCTGTTTGACCATTTTTGTATAGTCATTGTCAAGATAATCTAAAAATATACAAATTGAAAAATGAAACTAATGCTATATCTAAAATATATAGTTGAGTCTGCTATGGTGTATAGCAGTAGTTTTATCTGGATAGGAGCTTCACTATGTTTTGTATCACTATGCTTTCCAGTTCTTTTTCTGAATCGAGAATTTACTTTGCTCATTATAAACTACTTCACAGGGGCAATAATTTAAAAAAATTCTTCAAACGATTTCTTAAATTTTTCACAAATGATTGCCTAATTGGCTCTTTTTGCTTTTGATTAATTCATATTAATCAAAGGAATTCCATTAATTACAAACATAAATCGTCCAAGGTGAAATCTTTTTCAATCATTTTTTAATCATATTATATTCAGAATTTAAATCTTCAACCATTTTAGTTTTCCCTTTTAGAATTTCTATTTTTTTCTTTGCTTTATTGTTGATAAATTATTTGATATTATTTTTCTGCTATATGATTAATATTTGTACATGTACAAGAGGAATTTAAAAAATTAAAACTAGAAAACTAAATGCAAATAAGCTCATATAATATTTGAAGTTTTACTCAAAACTAAAAAGCATTGAATAAAACTTGCGCACATGATTACTATTTCAGCCAATAGCACTTATCATAACTTTTATTTTAGCTAATCATATTTGTTGATCTTTGCATGTGATTCTGTTTCATTCAATAGCATTTACTATAACTTATTTTACCCAATGACATCTGTCGATTCAGTGATCCTATATTTTGCACTTAATTTTCTATTTTTAGTACATATTTTTATGTATTTTTTGTTTTGTTTAATATCAATATTAATTAGCTTTCAAATTGTAGTTTTATAGTATATAACTAAAATTATTGTAATACACGTATGTAGAATATTTTAAGAAAAATATTTACATTTTTGTTACTAGAAATGAAATAAAAAAAGAGTATAGGAGAATAAAATTTTAGATCTCTGCCATTTTTATTGGGAGGGGGGGGTAGTTGCTTTTATTATTAGCAGTATATAAATATAGCAGATTATTTTTAAATTAAAATATTTATAGTTTTACCATTAGAAATAGATATGTGAAAAAAATTGATAACTGAGGCAGCAAATATATCTTTTCTAGTGTTTATTGTAGTTTGGTGGGGGAAAAGGTTCTTGTTCTACCACTTATATTTCTAAAAAACGGTGTTGTAGCAGATCTCATTGTACATTAACTCATTGAAAAATTAAACATTAGATATATTTATTGTCCTTCCTTTATAAACCTAGTAAAACATTTTTTACAATCTTTCTTTATAGCTATCCTAATTACATAATTAAAATATTGCACTAATCTAGTTTTTTATTTTATCTATGCAATTTAAATAGCTTATACATTCTACTGTTATGGTCTAAAATATTTCTTTCATTATTTAAAACATTGTTTAAATTAATTTCCTTCTTACATATTAGTTTAGATAATATGAAGAGAATTTACAAGATGAAACTAACATAGGAGCTATAAAGAATAAAATAAAAAAAATAGATTATGGCAAAATTTAAAATTCTAATTATGAAATTAGGATGATTGTAAATATATCTTATCAAGAAAAAATGATAAAACATTAATATTATAAGAGAAGTAATAATTTTAAATAAAATAAATGGGAAAAAAAAGATTAGTAAATTATTTTTTTACTAGATTAGTAAATTATTGTTTTACTAGGTTTATAAAAAAAAAAAAAATGAAAGAGAAATGATTTTAGATTATTTTTTGCTGGATCAATTTAATGAGTTTGCTTTGCCAATTAAAGATAATTAAATACTGTTAAAACTTTATTTAATTGCTTCACAACTAAGTATGTGTACTTAGCACTTAGTGGTGCTGCTATCACTTTCAGCGTTGTTTTTTTTTTTGTGGCTATAATAATATTTTTCTGGCTTTCATGTTCATTTAATGGTAGACACTGCAACTATAATTTATATTGATTTATTAGCTTAAAAAGTCAAGATGTCAGTATCATATTGATATAAACATATCAGAAATTCAAGAGCTTACAAGCTAATTGGTAGATTCTTTGTTCGCAGGCTTTAAGAGCAAGCTTTTTTCTGTTGTTACTTTCAAAAGAAAAATTGTAATTTTTATTTAAATATTTAGAATCATTTATGTAACATATTTATTTTAAACTAAAAAATTACTTGATTATATTTAGATTTTATTTGAAAATGTTTGTTTTTAAGAAGACAAGTCAAATAAAATTGTAATTACAGTAAAGCCGAAGTTATGATTGACTTGTTGAAAAGAACTCTATGAATGCCAGTGCGGAAACTTTTTGTGAAATTTTAATAATTAAATTTTAAAAGAGAATTTTGTTGCATTATGATGTCTAGCAATAATTTTTTAATCAACAATAAGACAATAATCCAATAATAAAAAGCTTTGGTTTTAGTTACATATTCAATTTAATATATATATTTTTTAATATTTGCAAAGTTTAAATATGTTTTGGAATGGTTTTGTTTATAAACTTATATTTATAATAAATAATGTAAAGATTCTCAAAATATGATATAGCATAAAGATTTAATTGTAAAAATAAAATGTTGCAAATATATAATGGAAATTGCCACATGGCTTTTAAAGAAGAGTGGAGGAATTAATGAATGGGTTAATCTGTAAATAAAAATTGAAAATCAGATATATCAAACATAAGCATGTAAATTAAGAACTACGGATAGATATGAAAAATTGTAAATCAATAAATATTTATTTGTTGATTTTTATGAATGGAGTTTTCCATTGTTTGATATTAAAATGATTGCAATGCAGACAGTTTAGTAAAACGTTTGTAAATTTGAATTCAGCAAAAATAAAACAAGATTATAAAGGAAAAAATGGATCAAGAAGCTTTATATAAAATTTTCTTTTTTTTTTTTTGATTTATTGTTCCAAGACATTTCAAATATATTATTATTTCAACAACTGCATATAATTGAATTGAGTTTTTTTAGTACTTTTTCCAGATTTTGGTAATTTTTTTTTTTTTACTTTCTATATTTAAATTTTAAACCCAATATTGGTTTATATTGCAAACAGGAATAGTTTCTCTTGGTTTTATAAATGATGTATGTATATCGTACATTGAAATAAATTATTTGAAATATTTGGTTGTATGTCAAATTCTCATTACAAATTTTTTTATGCAATTTTAATATATATTGGAACAGTAACCTTTCAATCCCTTACCGTTTCATCCTCAACATGGTTTTTTACCCATCTGTGTTATGTTCAAACCCTATTAAAAATGAAGCACTAAAAATATACTATCATGGCTACTTGTACAGCATTATATATGTACATACAAACAAACACTGTAAATAGATTGGATATTAATTATTACAGCATATAATAATGCCTTGAAAAATTCAAACAATAGTTTTTGAAATCAAATTGTGCAATCTTGAAGTTTTAATGTAAATTTTAAAGTTAATGGGTTTTCATGTGAAATAATTTTTTCACGAGTAAGTGCTTGTGCTTTATACATATAAATAGACCATATTTTAAGCTTAGTTATCTATAGAATCATTTTTTGTAATAGCATTTGCTAACTGAATCCACGCCAATTGAAATTTTAATATATCTGGCTAAGAAAAGGCATTTTTTTCCTGTTTCTCCATGGGGAGAAAGCAGGGTTTTACTACCATCCAATGCCTTAATAACCATGGCACCGCAAGATGAAGTTCTACAGCCTAGCCTAATGTAAGAAGCTGACACCAGAAGCTTTCCCCAGAAAGAATCTTACCAAGCCTGAAGTCCAAGCACCCACATCTAGTTGAACTAAATAACTGGTAACATAACTCCAAAACCGCTGAGCTCTGTATTAATTGCTATTTAATTTGAAAACCTTAAATCTAAAGCTAGCTAAATTTAAAATACCCTTGGAATGTTCAAATTAATGATATCATAAATTTTATTTACTGGTCTACCAACCTGGTAATTCTTATCTATTAAACAAAATTAATATCTTTCATAAATTTTGATTATCTATTACTGCTGTTATATATATATATACTTTTCCCTTTAATTATTTAAAATCTTTATTATATATATGCCAATGCCTTGAAACAGCGAGCACTTAACTTTAGTAAATTTTAGAGAAGATAAAATTTCAAATATCTTCGTATAATTATTTTTTTAATGTCGCCATTTACATGCGCTGTTTCAAAATCCTATGCTGTAATAATAACAAATCGCTCTGCGCTCGTTATTGTTAATTATTTGTTAATATAAATGTATAATGTGGCTTGCTTTTAATAATACAATCTGCAATTTTAATTTTATATTGTAATAAGTACTAGACTAACCTTGAGGACAGTTAAAAGTATATTTATTCTTTAATTCAGTTAATAAGTCCGTTTGAATATACTTTTACCTCCTTAAATGATAATTAACATATATAGATTGAACATGTTAACAAGATTGATAATATAATTCCCTTTTAGTAGCGAATATATTATAATGCTACTTAAGAATTGGTTTCTGTTGGTTATAAACTAATCAAAGCTATTGTTCGGGCGCATATGATTTTATTTTATGTGCCATCCTTTTTCGCTTTGGCGGATCAGATAGTATAGCTCGAATAAATATTAACGTTTTGCTGCCTCATAAGATGGGACTGCGGTTAAACTATTCCATTTTTCTCTTCGGGAAGGGGATCAGTGAACCTTGGGTTAGAAGACCAGGCAAACATGTAAGACCTCCCGCCATCGAACTCTAAATGTTCACTTCGTAAGCAGCATAATGCTCGATCCCAAGGTATACAGGTGTTTGTCACAAGAACCCTTAAATCCAATAATCTATCCACAGGGTGACTTTGTTATTAATATTTGTGTGTGCCATAGCATATGTTGGCAACTTAGAGAAGCCAAGTCTTTGCCATCCGCCATTTAATATTCAGCATTAGCCTGAAAGGCATCTTGAGTTTCAAGTTCAATCTATATTGTCGAGCTGATTTATACGCTCACACTTTTTAGTAAATATGATTAGTTTATAATATTATGACTGATAATTTGCAAAAAGGCTAGTGTAATTACTTATGAAATAGCAGCCACCACATTAAAAGATATGAGTTGGCATATTTCAATATATACATAATGTAGTGGTCATTTATATACACATAATATGTAAGATGAGAGTAATTTGATCCTGTTCTCATCCACTATAATGCCTGCATGCATTTGATACGTTGAACTTCTTTTTTTGTTATTTAGTTTCAATCCTAGTTATTTATAGAATATGTTTGAGCGATCTGCATTAATAATAAATCCTAAACCATACCTCCCCTTCTATACCATTAGTTTAATATATTTAGTCAATTTAGGAGCACTTAAACCCCCGAGTCTCATGTTTCTCCCTGACTTATGCCAACTGCGAAAGAATGGAAATGGAATGTAACCTGAAGTGTGTCACTCGTAGGGTATTGAGTCATGGAGTGCTGGTAAAGAAGTTGAAGCGTGGTCGGGCTCGGGACTTCACCATCCCAGTCTGGTTGACTTTGGTCTCTTTTCTTGGATTCTGTTATGTGAATGTACAAACTTAACCGTTACAATATTTATGTATTTTTTTTAAAAAATTAAATGTAAATGTGAATAATAAAAATATTGCTCAATTCAAAATCTAAAATATTCTTATGATTTAGTTTAGAAATTTAGCATTAAATGTTATGTGGATAATTTTAATAATAATTTCTATAATGCTTTTTTTTTTAACTTAAAAATATATTTATTAAGCTAGAAGAATATATATTATTTTATTTAAAACTTAAAAATGCATTAAGAAGTTGCATAAAATAATTTCATTTATTTTATAACAAACAATTTAAAAACAATATGTTTAAAGACATGAAAATAAAATAATTTGGTTGTCATCGAATAGCTACTATATCCCACTCGATGGCGCACTTTTCATGTTTAAACTATAAAATATGATCATTCCCGGGCCGTTAATTATAATCATTTTGATGTGTTTTTTGTAATGTGAAAATAAAAACAAAAGAAAATGGTCTTTTTTAAATATTATTTAATTTCAAATATTATTCTTTTATTAACATATACAAATTAAATGATAATAATAAATATAAAATAAAATAAACAAATTACAATTTGATTCGTCTTTTTTAGTTTGCTTTTTATTAGAAAAATCAATTTTCTATCGGAGATTTTTTTACTGGGGTTATGGCTTTTTTTGTTGTTGTTGTTTATTGTTATTTTTTATTTTTCAAATCGAATGACAACTAAAAGTAAAAGTTGTTACGGTAGGTTTAGGGTTACTTTTAGGAAACAAATTACAATTTGATTCGTCTTTTTTAGTTTGCGTTTTATTAGAAAAATCAATTTTCTATCGGAAAATTTTTTACTGGGGTTACGGCTTTTTTGTTGTTGTTGTTTACCGCTATTTTTTATTTCAAATCAAATGACAAGTAAAAGTTGTTACGGTTAGGTTTACGGTTAGTGTTCTGTTGTTTGTAATGCTAAAATAAAAAATATCAAAATCGTATTTTTGTAAATATTTTTTTTTACTAACATCTATAAAATAATTGATAACAATAAATGTAAACTATATTCAACAAAGTATAACAGTAGTCGGAGAAAAGAAAGAAACTAAAACTTTTTTAAACAATGACAAATATATATATATATAAAATGTTTATAATATATGCTTTTTATGACATTTAAAAAAACAGTGTACAATTGTACTTTTCTTTCTGGATATTTTTGTGTTAACGCTCTTTTTTATTTCAAAAATATACAGACGGTACAATCTTAAAATGTCTCGTGGAAATGTTACAAACCGTACGTTACTTGATGCATTACCTAATTCCAATTCACTTTAGACATATCTCGTCAACATTTACTCCTTAAAACTTCAATTCACTACGGTGTAAAAACTCTGTTAATTATTACTTTACAAAATCTGAACATTTCAATACTTTAAAATAAAAAAAAACCAATGAAAATAACATTTCCATCCAATTCAAAAAAAACACATCCTCTCCCCAAGCCGTAACAATTTTATAAACTGCTTAATTGGGAAAATGTATTTGCTGCGTAAACATACATGCTGTAGTGCGACGCGACATAGCGGCCTGCAATCTGTAGTACAACAAAAAAGTTGTACTGTAGAAAACGCGGGTTCAAACGTGTCGGCCGCGGAAACGGCATTTTTATGTGTTTTAGCGCGAAAACAGCGCCATCCAGTGGGATATGGTGGCTCATCGACGACAACCAATAATTTATTTTGAAAATGAACCTAAAATATATGGAAAACATGTGCAAAAAATATTATTATGAATGTCATCAAGGAATACAATGATGAAGTCTTTATTCACTCCTTGTATAGACATTTTCCAATATAATGTAATTAAAAAAGTTTGCAAGAAGCACCTCATTTTTCAAAATGTTGCTCTTGACCTCAACCAAGAATACTGTAGGCTTTCTCTGTTATCTCTGGTAATGATTTTTTATTTGGATCAAGATTATAGCTGAAGAAACTTCTTGATACATACTAAACCAATCAATCACAATATAATATTTTTCCTAAAACTTTTATGACTGTTGAGATATATATATAATATAATGAGCATGTTAATAGTTCTAAACAAGCTTTTCCGATAAATGCCAGAAAATAAATCATTTAAAATCTCTATCTAGAATTATCCCTATCCTTTGGCAGTGTTGTATTGCTAAAGCTATTAATATATGATGTATCTGAATTTAGTTCAGTTCCATATGACTATTTAAGTTAGCTGAATTTGATGACATATAGATGTCTGAAAATTTCAGATTTTCTACTTAATACTTAAATATTAGATAAATGCTGCGCTTGAGTTGGTATGTTAGATCTAGTGTCTGAATATCCCAGCGCCTCACTGAGGATCACCATCAGCTCGAAACCGGTTTGCGGGTAGGAATAATTCTAGATAGAGATTTTAAATGCTTTCTCTTCTGGCGTCTATCAGAAAAGCTTGTTTAGAGCTATTAGTACGCTCATTATATTACATATGTAGTACAAGCTTATTAACTTAAGTCACATGATGTATGACTTGATTTTCTTACTAATATATTGTAACGGTACGTCGATTTTCACCAGAAAGAGGGTGCACATCTTACTACAATCGGACTTAGGGTCTTTGGGTAGAATGCTGGAGATGAAGCAATGAAATTCTAGGTCCTTGATTACATATATCTTTACTATGCTAGCTCAACAATTATTAGATAAATCTAAATGTAATTTAGACTAGTTCATCCACCTTTCATTCACCATTATGCCACGATATTCAAACTCATGGAGAATTTGCAATTGGCTCTCTTCATGGATGGATTTAATATACTCATGACAAAAAAAAAATCAAATCTTTCACTTCAAATTGCAGCATAGTTTTTTCAAATGCACAATAATGAGAAGAAAAAAATTTCCACTTCCGACTGCATAACTTGCATGACGACCTTTTTATGGATTTCACAAAATAGTTATAAATTCATTTTTGGAAAATATTCTCTGTTCTAGCATGGCAAAATCATATTAGCTATAAGGGTGTTTCTGGTAATACAAGTCATTCGAGAGATTGTATTGGCATATTATCATAAGGCAATAGAATTCTTTCAATAACATTTTATCATAAATTATATGAGTGATCAAAAGTATTTCTTGCAGATTTAAAATAATTGACCTATGGCAAATCTCATATGGTCAACAGGAATTCCAACTAACATAAAAATAGTGACAGACAATGAATGTTTTTGCATTTTTTTCTGTCAAACATAAATACTTTTTTCCATTTTGTAGTTTTTTTTAGTTCAGTTTATCATGGAAATGTGTTTGCTCTTGCCATATAATAAAAGCCAACTACTACCTATAATTTTTGTAATGAATGTTCTAAAATTTGGGTATGGGGAGGGGGTTGTCAAATGCAATTAATTTTCATCACTTTGCAGTTTTAGAATTTTTTATGTATTTCTATTCATTACTATCAATAGGATGTGGGAATGAACAAATTTTTTGAATCAACAGTTATCAATTTACATTGAATTTTTTTTAAGGAAAAAATGAGGCTCATCCATTAGTTTTATTTTGGTATGCTTAGGTGTATGGTAGTTCCATCAAGAAGTAAAGTATACATTGATAAATTATTAATTGGAAATATACATACTTTTTAGTAACTGTTTTTGGATATACATATGTGTATATATATATTGGAAAAAACATACTTTTTTCCTTAAATCATGAATTTCTGAAATTAAAATTTATAAATTCATGTTTGTTACAGTACAATGATGCTTGTTTTGTAATTTATTTTAAGTCGTTTTTTATGTGTTAATTATTTAACATAGGTGATTATCTTTAGCTAAACCAGATTGGAAAGATTATTTGTATCAACAAGAGGGATATGTTTTAATATTTAACAAAAGATTAACACAGCTGTCAAGTGAAAATTAAAATTAAGTGATAAAAAATATCAGATATTCCTTTGGGATTTTATTGCATTACTATACAAAGTTTAATAAATAAATTAGGAATTATTAAACCTATGTTTATTTCTTAGTTTTAAATAGCAATGAAATAAAATTAATGTCAACTTATGTAAATGTGCATAGGTAGATAAATGTGCCTAGGTAGATATATGTGCATGTACAGTATATTTCATTCTCATTTATAATGGTCGACTTCCATTTTTAGGCTTAATATAGTTACCATTGTTATTGGCTTTACTCTTTGAGGTTTTTATTCAATAATTCATAACAGTTTTAAAACAAGTGCAAATAAATCTTCATGCTTTCATTTTAATATCAAACACATGACTGTTTTCATTAAGTAAATTGCCAAGAGATGGTTTGTGATTTAAATTGATTTTTTTTAAATATTTTTTCCAAATAGCAGGGTGTATGAAAGATAACTATATTTAAAAGTAAATAAATATTTATTGAGATATGGTCTTTATTCGACATTACTGATATTACTTGTAAGGAAATTTGGCTCCATTCATAGTATTTTTATTTTTTGTTGTGGTAATGGTGATGAGGAGTTATTGGATAAGAAGTTTTGCATTCAATTAAAAATGATTATCTATTATTATGAGAGCTAGATAGCAACTGATATTTAATTAAAATTGTAAAGCTTTTTTTATATATAATTTTATCTGTTTAATTATGTTTTAAAAAATATTTTTGATAAAATTGTTTTTATTATTTATTTCCATCTGATTTTCATTTTTGTAAAATTTGAAATGAAAAAATCATGCATTTTTTTAAAAAAAATTGAAATATTAAAAAGGGTCATTTGTAAATTTAACATTTTTAGAACTTTTTTAATCTAAGAAAATTAATATATGTTTTATAATTAAAAAATTGACAATAAAAACATAATTTTAATAATTGTTATAAAAATTATAGATACTTTTAAATTAAAAATGAAAATAATTAACAAATATCAAAATAATATTATTTTATTATCGTAAATTTGATAAATTATGAATTCATAACATCATCAACCATTAACAATCTCTTGGAATCCAGTTCAAGATTTCAATTGTCCATCTATTGTCATCTCTTCTAGCAATGTGTCCAGCCCAACTCCATGTCAATCTTTTAATTTTTTCAATGTTGTCAGTAACACCTGTTTGTTCTTACCCATATATTGCATTTTCGATATCTTCTTATTACTCCCAACATGCATATCTTCATATTTCTTTGAGTGGTCTGAAATCTGTGTATTGCTCTTCTATTAAATGTCCAAGTCTCAGATTCATAATTAAGAACTGGTAGAACACATTTATTAAAAACCTTCCTTTTCAAACACATAGGCATATTTCCTTGTATTATCAAGTTATTTCTGCCAAAAGCACTCCAACCAAGTTTAATTCTATGATTACTTTCATCCATTACGTTTGCATCTGTATTTATTATCTGACCAAGATATTTGTAACTGTTAACTTCTTCTAACTCATCATAATCAATCTTTATTTTCATATTTTGGGGAAATCCATTGAACATTGCTTTAGTCTTTTTAATATTTATCTTTAGTTCTATTTTCATCCTGCAACATTTTCTGCAGCTCTGAAGCATTATTTGCAAAAACATCTACATCATCTGCAAAATCTAAATGACTTAAATAATCTCCATTTACTTTCTACTCCTTTAGATTTCCATTACTTCAGTCTTTTTAACATTTATCTTTAGTTCTAGTTTTCTACTTTCATCTGATAACTCTTCCAATGTTTTAATCACTGAAGAAATGTTTATAGAATCAAATGCCTTTTCATAATCTACAAATCCAAAGCATAATGGCAACTCATATTCATTTATTCTTTCTATAACTTCTCTCAACACCTGTACTAAAACCACTTTTAAAACCAGCTTGTTCTCTTGGTTGGTGGAAATCCAATGTTCTCTGTAGACGAGTTGTAATTATCTTGATAAAAATTTTGTATAAAACTGATAAAAGGCTGATAGATCTGTAATTTCTAATAGCTTCTTTATTACCTTTTTAATATTAATATTGCATTCTTCCAATCATCTGGTACATCATTATCATTTAGACATTTGGTATATAACTTTGCTAAAAAAAATTATATTTCTTCACCTGCTTTTAATATATCAATTATAATTCCATCATTACCTGGAGTTTTTTCTTTCTTCATACATTTAATTGCATGTCTCACTTTTAAAATTCTGGGTAATTTGGAAGATATAATAGATATAGGAGGTACTTGTTTATTACTATATAATTCTTGATAGAAGTCTTCTACCCATTTCATGATATCATCTTTCTTTTTAGTAATAATTCCATCTTTTTTTTTTTATTGCAGATATAAATTTCCTACCAATACCAAAATGTTGTTTTACACTTTTAAGACTTTTATTCTCTTCTACAGCTTTTCTTGCTAGTTCACAGTTATACTTTCTTATATCATTTTCAACTCTTTTCCACACCATTTTACAAAATTTGAGATATTCAATCCTTTTTAATGCATCATTTTTGTATATATCTTCATATTCCTTCTTTTCTTCATAAATTCTCTAGTCTCCGTAGTAATTTTATTCGTCAATTATTTTCATATTAATTTCATTCAAATCTGAATCATGTTGAAAATCTAATACTTTAAACCAATTTGTAGGTTCTAATTTGAATTCATTAGAATGTTTCTGAAAATTGGGAATATCAACTGTAAATATTGTTTTTCTTAATAATTTTTGTCTCTAGTTTTGCATTAACACATATCTTACATCTTACTAATCGATGATCACTACCTGTGTTAAATTTATTAAGAACATTACAATTTTGAAATATGCATTTTCTGTTAGTCAAAATATAATCCAATTCTGCTGTACCTTCATTTGGATGTTTCCATGTCCATTTTCTTTTTAACATTTTTCTCAAAAAAAAGAATTCATAATATAAAGTTTTTCTTTTTCTACAAACTCCACAAGTCTTTATGTCCCCTCTCATTTCTATTACCATAACCAAAATTACCTACAGCACTTTCATTTGTTTATCAATTTTAGCATTAAAGTCTCCCATAACAATTTTAAAATGTTGTTTATTCTGATCAAAAGCCTTTTATACATCCATATAAAAATCTTCTACTATTTCATCACTATGAGTACTTGTTGGGGCATAAACCTGAATTATCTGCCTTTGGTATCTGTTATTAAGTTGTATAACTAATCTTGCCACTCTGTCCGATACACCATCAATCTCCACAATGTTATTCTCCATTTTTTATTTATAATGAATCCTACTTCACTTGTATTTTCAATATTTGTGCCTTTATTGTGGAATACATGTCCACTTTTTAAATCAATTGTCTCTTCACCTTTTTTTCTAACTTCACAAACTCCAATAATGTTCTTCTTCTAATTCTTGCAATCTTCCTTCACTTGAAAGTGCTCTGCAGTTGTAAGTATCTAAATAAAAAGTCGTCATCAAATGGCAGCCTGGGTCCACAATCAGGAGATTCTTAGTACCCTCCGTCTTCGGCAACCAACCACTGCCTTGGCTTGGTGACTTTACAGCTTCCTGGGAATAAGGGCCATGATTTATTTTTGTCTGTCATGAATATATATATATCTATTGGAAAAATATTTATCATTTACACATACCTTCATTCTGCCCTATCAGCAACTGAGAAGAAAGACGATGGTGTTTCTTGATCTTAAACTCAGAGGTAAAAAGCCAATAAACTCACCATGCTGACTAATGCATTGTTGGTGAGCAGTCCATCCATGTCCATATAGTATATGAATAATCACATAGTAATAACAGCTGCCACGATAAGAACGTGTGGAGTGTACATTAGGATTTTGCCCTGCTCGGTTCCTTTAAAGCCTCCAAGAGGAATCAAAGGGTCTTCTTTCAGTTAATAGCAAACTTCTTTCTGCAGCCTGAATTCATATATAGAGAAAATATTGAAAACATCATATGTAACTTTTAGTGTGGTCAAAATGCAACTTGGATTTAAAATAAAAGTTGGAAATATGAAATTGTATATTTAAATGTGCATGTTCAAAATGCACTACTGAAGAAATTTATGTTTAAAATAAATATAAATAGTGTGTAAAACAAATTTATAAAACTAAATTTCATTTGAATACATAAATTATAGAAGTAAATATGGGTAAAAAATATTTTTATTTGTTATAATTAGGTTTTTTTTTTACTATTGTTAAATTATTTAATATTATATTGACTTTTAAAAAAAAAAAGAAAATGGAAGTCAGCATTATATATATACATTATTCTGCTATTTTTCACAAGATTTTTTTCTAATTTTATCAATTTATTTTTTATCATGTTCTCAGATCTTTCCTTTTTTTTTTTTATATTTTAAAAGTGCAATATTAATTCTGTAAATAGAGTGTGGTTAAGTGTTGCTACTTATGAAAATGAAGAAATTAGCTTGTAAATATTTTTTTAATCATATAAGTAAAAAGAAATTTTAGATAGTAAATAATTTTGAGTGAGAATTACTTTTCAGCAAAATATCTGGATTTTTACTAAAATTGCAAGGAGAAAAAAAAAAATAATTTTTTTCAAAAGTATTTAGAATTAAAATTGAAAAGTGAAAAACTAGTAGATTTGTTAACAATTTTTGATGTTATTTATTACTAGTTTTGATACTCTAAATCAAGGATGGGCAATTTTTTTAATTAATGAGTCAGTTTTAAGTGAATTAAATATAAAGTAACATCCTTATAATTTATTTATTTATTTTTACTATTACATGTTATAACATAAATTCATAAAACATAAATCATTGTCCATTATAAAAACAAAAAACTAGTAATTGATATAAAAAAAAATGTAATGTGATATTTGCTATTGTGAAAAAATGTACATTTGGTTTGCAATGTGATGTACAGTGTCTTTGCCTTTTTCGGAGTCTGGAATCTCTCTACCACTATGCCCAGAGGAACCTGTTAGCCACCTTGCCTTCCCTTTCCATTCCTCACCCTAAGTTTTTCCCATATCCTGCTCCATCCCATTTCCACAACATAATCTTTGTCAACTCCATTGCCTTTATATCTAAATTCCCTTTATCTTTTCCCAAATCCAACATAAAACCAAGAACCCACTTTCTGTATAATCATTTTGTTTATATTTATTCTTCCACGACTTCATTATTTGTACCCTTTCTGCTTGCAGGCATTTACATTCAATTAATAGATGTCTAATATGTTCTATGCCTTCCCTATATATAACTTGCAAAGTAAATCATCCATATTTTTTCATTTATGTGTATATTCCCTTATTGCTAAAGATTCTGATCAAGCCTTAAACAGTAAGGTATTTTATTTATTATAAATTAACTCGCACCCAATAATCTATTTACTTTTATATATAAACTCTTTTTACTCTCCATACTAGTTCTCCAATTCCCTCTATTTTTTTTTATTATTGCATCTATTCTATCCAATTCCTTGCCACTATAACACCCAACAATTCTCCTAACACAACCATCCCACCTTTTGTATAAGTATACTGACATAAATTATTTATCAAAATCTTTTGCATATTGTATTACCTTTCTCACCCAACTTGTTGCCTGTTCTTTACTCATAACCCAATTAAATACTATTTTTGGCTATTCTCTTATTATTCGTAAATTGCAATCTACCGAACATTTTCGCGCATCTCTCATATAAAACTTGACCACCCCATTCTTTCTTGAATTACCTCCTTTGCCGTCCACACATCTGCATCTAGTGCATGTCTTCCTACTTCTCTATACTTTTTCTAAGTAATCTAACATCCCTTTACTTACACATTAACACATCATTGTCATATGTTAACCCTGCTACTGCCTTTTTCTTCTTTACAATTCTAGCTACATCATATTTATTATATGAGTTAATTTCTTTAACAGTCTCTTTTTTTTTTCTTTACTTCATTTATCAATTTTTTCTCCCATTCATCCAAGCAATTTCTCTGATTAAGATGATTCCCAAATAGTTATACCTATTCACCACATTTAACTTTATATCTCGAATAAAAATTCTTTCTCTTCTTTTTCCCAGTATTAATCATCATTACTTTGATTTTCTTCACTAAATTTAATCCCCATCTCTTTACCCATCTTGGTGCATAACTTCCATATCTTCCTTTCTGTGCACAAGAAGACATCATCCATAAATAAAAGACGCAATAATGTATATATACCCTTGCCATCTTTTAATAGTATCTCTACCCCTTTTCCTAGTTTTTCTATTGCTTTATTTCTTGCAAATTCAACAAAAACAAAATAGGTGACATAGGGCATTCTTGCCTTAGTTTTACCCCATTTTTAACTTTAACTGATTCTGTTTTCTAATTAATATGTTGTAAGAGCTACAGACAATTCTGTGAAAATAACTTATCAAAACATTAAAATTATATATAATTATAAGTTTATAATTAGCAAACTTATTATTTTTATTTAAATAGATATATATACATACATAAAATAACTTAAACTTTAAAAATATCAAATTAGATGAATATCTAATTCAGTAATTAACTGTGAAATTAATAATTCTAAAACGAGTATCTTATTTCATTTACACACACATATAAATAATTGTTTCAATTAATTGAATTTTACTAATTAAGACATAGACATTTAGAATTTAATTATAAATGTCAATTATGTCAAGAATAGGAGAATATTAAATCAAGAAAAACATTATTATATATGGTATCGGAAATTGATCCCCGGTATATAAACCAAGATAAATTTTTATAATTTAATCTTATCTTTGGTTAATGAACTATTCACTACATTC
This sequence comes from Epiperipatus broadwayi, assembly GCA_028023455.1. Taxonomy (NCBI): domain Eukaryota; kingdom Metazoa; phylum Onychophora; class Udeonychophora; order Euonychophora; family Peripatidae; genus Epiperipatus; species Epiperipatus broadwayi. The sequence continues at coordinate 492,468 of JAQFVV010006422.1, read as the reverse complement.
ATTAATCTGGTTGTGTTCAAATTAAGAATACATTAAAAGAAAAAGAACTAGTAGTTTAAAAATCATATTATAAAGGAATTCCAAATTCACAAAGAGAATAGATTTCATCGTTTATATTCCTAAAGAGTAATTATTAATATATTTTTATTTATTAACTATAGTAAATTAGAAGATTATTCTAAATCAAAATTCTAACAAAAGGAAATTTCTTCTAAATGTTTATTCAAATTAAATATTTAAGAAGTCAAGAATTCATGAAGATGCATAGTGGCTAAAGACCAAGTGTCTGTGACGGAATGCTGATGTTTTAATCAGTAAAATGTAATTTTATTTCCTACACCGTGCCTAAAATATACATGTATTTTATTATCATTATTTTTAATGAAGAGTTGATTGGTAATGGAGTAACTTGGAGAAGAAAAATGCCAATTACACACAATGTAAATGATCTTAAAGGGTAGAATAATTTGATTACTTCTCCGAAGAATAATTAGTAAAGAACTTGGAATTATATTATTCAAGAATGTTTTTTCATCTCGTCTAGGAAGGAAATACTTGAAAATATTATTCTACTCAATTTCTTGGAATCTATTGATGTACTATATATAATGTCGACTTCTTAACTTTATTTCCTTTGTTGTTTGAAATCGTTTATGTTGGGAATACTCCGTTTTATAAAGTTATTTATATCAAGATATAGAGAAGATCCTTAAGTTGAACTTTTTTTTTTTTTTTATTTAATAAAATCTAGATCTTCTATATATATTTTAAAAGCGACATTGACCAGGGTAATATTTAAAACTGTTAAAATTTGGAGGTAAGAATTTGTCATTCTCCACATTGAATATTACATGACATTATAGAATTTTGGTTATTACTAATATATTTAACATCGTAATATTTGTTACTCTTTGTGTGGAAGACTAACCTCTTCGTATGAAATCTTGTTTCCATAGTATGACAACACACACAGGGATTTATTTATAATAATGTTACTTTACAAGAATTTTATAATGTGTATTATTTTTTGGTACACATAATTTTGAATTTATACTTAATTAGTTATATTATAATTTATTTATTTTTTGTAATTTTAAACTTACAGTTATTATTTTTTAAAATTATTGAAAAGTGTTAGTGTTACAAAATATATTATTATGGGAATAAGGGAAGGTTAAAATTAACTTAATATTATAAATAATAGGAATATATGTAAACACGTTTTTTTCATGTTATCATAATTTTTTTATTGTTATTATACTGTTACTTGTTAATAAATTTGTTAAACTTGATTTTAAATTTAAGCAGGTATCTTATTTGTCTGATTTATTTAGCTATTTTATAAAACAAATACTTATAAGTGCACATCATCATCAATCCACTGCAGGATGAAGGTCTCTCCAAGTTCAAACCATCTTCTCGATCTTTAGCTTCTCTTCTCCACATCACCCCTGCACACTTTCTTATTTCATCCATCTCACATGTGGTCTCTTTCTGGGTCTTATACAATCTCTTGGAATCCAGTTCAAGATTTCAATTGTCCGTCTATTGTCATCTCTTCTAGCAATATGTCCAGCCCAACTCCAGTCTTTTAATTTTTTCAATACAGTCAATAACACCTGTTTGTTCTCTTACCCATATATTGCGTTTTCGATCTCTTCTTGTTAACCCTAATATGCATCTCTCCATACTTCTTTGAGTGGTCTGCTGTATTGCCCTTCTATTAAGTGTCCGAGTCTCAGATCCATAAGTAAGAACTGGTAAAACACATTTATTAAAAACCTTTCTTTTCAAACACATAGGCATATTTCCTTTTAGTATCAAGTTATTTCTATCAAAAGCATTCCAACCAAGTTTAATTCTATGATTTATTTCATACATTATGTTTCCATCTGTATTTATTATCTGACCAAGATATTTGTAACTGTTAACTTCTTCTAACTCATCATAATCAATCTTTATTTTCATATTTTGAGAAAATCCATTGAAAGTTACTTTAGTCTTTTTAATATTTATCTTTAATTCTACTTTCATCCTGGAGCTCTGAAGCATTATTTGCAAAAACAACTACATCATCTGCATAATCTAAATGACTTAAATAATCTCTATTTACTTTCACTTCTTTAGATTCCCATTTTAATCCACAAAATACTTCTTGCAGCACTGCTGTAAAAAGTTTTGGAGACATGGAGTCACCCTGTCTTACATCCTTCTCAATGTTGACTTTCCTAGTATCGTTATGTAATCTAATTGTTGCTGTTGCATTTTTGTAAATATTCTTTAAAATATGACAATATCCTGGATCTATATCTTGATGATCCAATGCTTTAATCACTGAAGAAATGTTTATAGAATCAAATGCCTTTTCATAATCCACAAATCCAAAGCATAATGGTAACTCATATTCATTTGTCCTTTCTGTAACTGGTGGAAATACAATGTTCTCTATAGATGAGTTGTAATTATCTTGGTAAAAATTTTGTATAAAACTGATAAAAGGCTGATAGGTCTGTAATTTGATCTTCTTTATCACCTTTTTTAAATATTAATACTGCATTCTTTCAATCATCTGTTACATTGTTATCATCTAGACATTTGGTATTTAACTTTGCTAAAAAAAAAATTTTCTTCACCTGCTTCTTTTAATATATCAATTATAATTCTATCATTATCAGAGCCTTTCCTTTCTTCATAAATTTAATTGCATATCTCACTTCTTTATTTAAAATTCTGGGCAAGATATAATAGATATAGGAGGTACTTCTTTATTACTATATAATTCTTGATAGAAGTCTTCTATCCATTTCATGATGTCATCTCTCTTTTTTAGTAATAGTTCCATCTTTTTTCCTTATTGCAGATATAAATTTGCACCTACTCATACATATATATCTTATTAATTTAATATACTAGTATCTTAAATAAATTATTTTCTTTATTTTTCTTCTTATTACTATTACTATGGGATATTGCTGGTAATGCCTGAAGAGAGTCAAACGCAACATTCGCTTTAAGTTCGAATTCTGGGCATAACAGGATTATTAACAGAGGTGTAGATTGGATGAATTAATCTGACTTTGCATCAGTATTGAATAACTTGATTTTAAATTATCTCATTTAATGCGGATTCAATTTTAGATTATAATTACATTGTTTCACCCATGGCATCCTATATGAAGATCCTAAATCTGACTGTAGTTAGATGCGACCAGTTCGTTCCCTGAAAAAAGCATGTACCGTTACAACGTGTAGTAATTATTTTCATACAATCTCTTGATAAGATCAACTTAAACTCCATTCACAAATTTATTATGCTTATTTACTTTCATATTCCTTCTCTATATCTATGAAGACCATATATATCTGTCTACCTGTATTCCTACTCGTACTTATAAGTTGTATGATTACAAATAAACTATCTCTTATATGCCTATCCAATCAAACACCCTCTTTGCGTTTCTCCCACTATATTTATTATTTTCTTCCATCCATTTTGATGTCCTTCCAGCTGCCATATATGTGAAAACTTTATATAACACTGATATTATCGCTATTGCTCTATCATTGCTTAACTTTCTATGATCTTACCTTTCCTTTAATTAGTAGCCTTACTCTTGTATTATTCCAACTATCCTGAAATTCTTCTGTGCCATCATATTAGAGACAAAACTCCATACAGTAGTGCCACTCAGTGCAAGCCAAGGTAATCAATGGATGCAGGAAGGTTTGTGCATAAAATCCCTATCAAGTGCCTATTCATCCAATATCCCCAGACTAGTTTCTAGCTTGTGGCTTTCATCAATGAGAAGCCTTTGATCTTAAGGAGCTTTGAGTCCATCCATTGAATACTCTGGCTTGCACTGAGTGATGCTACTGTATGAAGAGTTCTGCCTCTGTAAACAGCTTGTGTAAGCATAAATAATGATTATCATGTGATGTTTAGTGGATTAATATATTTGGTTTGATAGTAATAATGATTTTCCAAGTGTGCTCCAAATTTTTATTGATTATATTAAATCTTTGCATCATTTTTGGGAAAAAATTGTTCACACTTATATATACTCCTGGATAACTATTACTTTCTTTGCATTGTTAGCTAAGTTTGGAAATTTTTGAGTATAACTTTTTAAAAAATTCAATATTAGATAATTCCATAAATTTCATTTTTACTTTTTTTTTTTTTCTTGAAGTTCTATTATCTCAGTCAAGTATTTTTCAGGAATTTTATCTATCTCATATATCCTGAGATGATCTGAAAATATTTCAAAACAACTTTTTTTTTTTTTTTGCTTTCAAAATCAGAAAACCGTTCTTAGGATTCATTGTGCATTTTATTAAAGTATTGATACATTTTTGTTTTGGATAAGCATTGTTATAAATACTGGTAAATGTTGTAAAATTGAGCAAATAATCATTATTTAATTAATTTTGAAAAAGTTTCAATTTTTTTTTAAAAGGTATGAGGCTATATATAATTCAGTTAATTGATTTTCGTTTTATAATTTTATATTTAGGTCATTCAAATGGGTAGTTATATCAAAGAAAAATGATAAGTCACAACTATTCTTTATCAATATGGGTTTTGCTTTAATTTTCTTGAAGAGCTTCACTTCGTCTTTTAATTCTAAAAACTTTTTTAATATAACTCCTTTCAAAAACCATCAAACTTGGCAAGAATGTTAAATCCCCCATAATTGGTTTCAAGATCTAGAAATTTTAAGAATTCTTCGTGACAAGCACACTGATTTGGATTTCATTTATACACTTAGCCACAACAGTCATTATCTTCTCCATGTTAATAATTTTAGAATTCCAATTTTGTTGGTGAATTATGCAATGGAAAATAAATTTTTTTTCATGAAAACTTCCACCCATATTGTTGAAATGCAATAAAATATTATTGTTTTTTCCAACTGTTATTCTGTATAAATTATGGTTTACTTTCATCACATGTTAGTGAACACCAATAAAAACAGGTTATTTTTTATATAATGACTGTTCCACATTTACTAACAATTCTTCTATTCATCTTGCAATTGTTCTTTGTGATATACTTAGATTTTCACATTTCTTGTTATGTTCAGAGCAGATTAATTTTGCAGTAATTAGGATGCGGTTCTTTTTTTATAAACTACTCCTCAGAAAATTGTTTCAAAAGTCCCTTTTTTTGTTGTTGTTTTTATTTAAATAATGTAACTTTTCACCGAATTTTTTTATGTTAAACACGTCTGTTTAATTAAGCTTCTTTTCAAGTTTTTTATTTTAATATTTATTTCTTCCCCAATAATTTTATTCTACTCAGAATGTTTTGATGAATATTATCTTTTAATATTGTGTACAATTCTTTTCAGATATATTACTATTTTTTTATTATTTAAAAGTATGTATTGGTTTATTCCTTTTGAAATGTCTGGTTTTCTGTGTCAATTTTTATTTTATTTTATTAAGTATAGCTATCCTAATTTTAAAAAAAGGCAAAATAATAATAAAAATTGAAAATTTGAGTTTTCCTTTTGCTAGTATATGACATTCATCTGCAAAAACCACTATAAAAACAATGTCCTTGGTGTCATTGATTAAATCTACAGTTAGATAGATCCCACAATGTACTTAACTTTGAGAGTTATTGCAACTCTAGAGAATTAATTGGAACTGTTATAATGATTGGAGAGAGGTAAAGATGTGGCTGAGAAAATAAGAAATATTTTCATAATTAATATTTGCATTGTGCTTGTGTTTAAATAGAAGCTTTATACAGGATCATTTTATATGTGTTTTGAAATATCAAAAGGCTGGAGTTGCCTGTTCTGATTTAAATAATAGAGTGCATTGTTTAAATAAATAAAATTCAGTTATCTATTTATTTGATATATTTTTTTTCCTAATTGTATATTAATTTTATAACATTTTATTAATTATAATTAATTTTGATTTCTTTGAATTCATTTCTATTACTTACATCAAGTTGTCCAAATCTTAGGCAGTATGAAGACCGCATAAAAGAAAAAGATTTACCTGTGGGTCATCTCCAGAATATAGTATATGTACATTAAATTAGTTGGAGAATTCTATTATTAGTTATGTTTAGCAAACACTAAAATTTCATACTTATAAAAATTATTTAATTAGTAGACAAGATGTGATAATTATTTCTTTTTAATGAGAACTCTGCAGTAATTTAACTTCATTTATTAGTGTATCTATATTAATTTCAATGATTGGAGTTGCCAATTGCAATAAATTTGAAAGAAATGTATCTATTAATGAGCATTGATTTAGTTATTTTAAATGTTGAAAAAGTGTGTTCACCAAAATATATGCTCTTGAACACTGAGCACATCTTGAGTCCAAAGCAATTCAATTTTAGATATTTCTCTCTCAGTAGCAGTCTTCTTTTTCACTTTTGCAAATATAAAAAGAATCTGATTGCAAATCACACAATTTCAGCTGAATTTTTAGATCTTGCATTTAATGTCGACAATCAATTGTTGAGTAAAAATTGAATTGTCTTCAATTTCCTAGAATCACATAATTCTCAAAATCTTCAATGATTATTTCAATATATTTTATATAAGCTGTAAATGATGCTCCCTCAAAAATTTTTATTTCTTCAAAATGATCTTTACATTTGGAGAAAAGGTAAAAATGCAATTAGCCAATGGCCATGTAGGTAGCATTTGCCCTGAAGTTTTAAATTTAATTCATTCAAATGGTTAGTTATAACTTATAAATGCAAGATATGATAAAAATATATGATCGTCTATTTGATTTTAAGAATTTCGAAAGGGCAAAAAAGCATTACAAAAAATTTCCAGCACCCAACCACTGAATATCAGATTGGAGATGCAAATTATATGCCACATCAGTTTCACTTAAGAAATAACAAAACTTTCGATGAATAAGAGATTATTACTTTTTCATATAATATTAGTTATATTTACGGCTATAAATACAATTTATCCAAACTACTTCAAACACTTTTTAGCAAAACTCTTTATTTGTACATATACATACACCCACATTTTGACTGACCTGCAGTCTTCTTCACAGCTATGATTTAATGAAGAAAATAAAATAAAAAACATAACTATATAATAACACCATAAAAAATTTAAACAATAAAAAATTAAAAACACATAAAATATATATATTAAAAAAACTGAAATAAATAATCAAACCCAAATAAAACAATTAATATAAAATAAAATATACAACATAAATAGAAAATAAATATAAATTATACATGTGTCTTCCTAACTTTATACATTCAAAGACAACTTAATCTAAATATATTATCTATTTTATTATTATTAACAATTACTAATTATCTCTATTCTTCATAAACTTAAACTTTATGTTTAGTAATTAAAATACTTTTAATTTTAAATCATATAATATTTATTATTTCTGAATATTTAAAACCTATAAACATTATAATCTTTGAACTTAGCAAGTCTATTTTGATCTTTTATTAAGAAACCTTTTTTTTTTCTCGATGTGATGTGATGTATTATAGCTTCTCCTTAAATGAAGTCAAGAATGTCTCAGCAATTATGCCCAGATAAACCTGTTAACCACTTTATTTTCCATTCCCCATTCTAAATTTTTCCATTATCTGCTCCATCCCATTTCCACAACATAATATTTGGCAACTCTATAGCCTTTATATCTAAATTAAAAAATTATCTTATATCTTAGCTCCCTCTATTACATATTATTTAAATTAAATATATATATCCCCTACAACTTTTTATTTATATATATTTTTTATTTTATACACTTTAACTTTTATTATTATTATATAATTCTCATAAATTTATATTATACTCCTTTATATGTTTATATATATATATATATAATCCCTACAACTTTATTTACATATATATATTTTTATTTTATGCACTTTAACTTTTATTCTTATTCTTATATAATTCTCATAAATAGTTATTATACTATTTTATATGTAAATATTATGCTAAGTTTATTAATTTTTTTATTATTTTACTATTATCTAATATCTATAAATATACCCACATTTATGCTCCTATTTAACTTAACCATTTTTTATCATCCACAACTCATTTATAAACAATTATCTCTTTACATATTTACCTCTATATATACACATGTATAATTTATATTTTCTATTTATGTTATACATTTTATTTTATATTAATTGTTTTATTTGGGTTTGATTATTTATTTCAGTTTTTTTAATATATATATTTTATGTTGTTTTTAGTTTTTTATTGTTTAAATTTTTTATGGTGTTATTATATAGTTATGTTTTTTATTTTATTTTGTTCATTATATCATAGCTCTGAAGAAGACTGCAGGTCAGTCAAAACGTAGGTGTATGTATATGTACAAATAAAGAGTTTTGCTAAAAAGTGTTTGAAGCGGTTTGCATAAATTGTATTTATAGGATATGGCAAAAATAAAGAAAAGTGTGATTTTGGTAATATTTACGGCTACTTTCATGTCATTGACTTGGTGCAGAGATTTCCCACAGAGTGCTTCTTTGTGAATTATGCAATAAATTGTAAAGCAGTTAATATTATTTTGTTTCAATAATCCATAAAAGCTTATTCCAATTCCTGTCATAACTGGTTCCATCTGTTACAAGACAGTTCCATAAGCATTTATTTTATATAGCGTATGTTTACAATTGTATTACATTCAACGTCATTCATTCAGACATCGTATATAGTAATTTAAAGTGACTGTTCCATCCTCACGCTTTCCTTGCCAGTACTTTAGATTTGCTCATATATAAGCATTTGAGTCGTAGGAATAAGTGGATTCATTTTATTCCTGCATAAATACTATATCTTGTATTGGAAAGTATTCATTTATTATTATTAACACTCGCAAAAGCGTATGCACAATTAGCTTGAAAGGCTGATATTTGAATGTAAGACAGTTCCATGTAAAAATATAAGACTGAGCATCTTTTCATTAATGATAAAGTCTTCCTGAATAATTTGAACAAAAATGAAAAGTTGACATCTATTTGATCAATGCTTTCACCATTCAGACACAATGAAAAGTACTCATATCTTGCTATTGAATCATTCAATTTTGTTGAAACATTGATCCATATGTTTTATGCATCTTATGATTAATGCAACTGTTTTGAATTTTGTAACTAATTTTAGCTCGTATAAATTGTTTTGCCATATCAATTGCACAATTTTTTTATTATCATACTATCACTGAAAGGTTTTTTAGCTTTCACTAACTCTAATGCGACTGTATATGAAGCGGTAATACTAAAACTTTGTGCAGTGTTTACTTTTGTAAAAAAAAAATTGTTTGGTGCATCATTTTCTTTTTATATTTTGCAGTGATGATACTTTTTGATTATATTCTTTGGGCTGTGACAAAACTTGCCTGCAAACAAGACATTGAATTTTATTCTTGTTTGCAATCAAAATAGTTTGATTCTCATCTGTTTTGATTAATTTACTTTTCATCTTGAATTTTTCTTTTCTTCCCAGATATGGTTGTTTGACATAAAATAGTAATAAAGTGTATTAAGTAGCAGTAGATAACTAAAGATAATTCCGAAACAAATCACAATGCATATTTAATAAATTGGCGAACAGCAGTAATACAATCTCAATAGACAGTAAACCTGAAATAAATATCCCAAACATATACTGAAGATATGTTAATTTAAAATTATACAAAACAAAATAATTTTTTAAAAAAAGTTGCTTTTCAAATAAAGCAATTATAAAACTAATGTTTTGATTTTATTTTTGCAAAATAAGTAATTACAAATGATATGCTTACACAAATTTTTAGTCCATACTTTCAAGACATGTAGATATGATCAACAATCAGACACCATTTTAAAACTAAATTTTTTAGTTTACTTTGGCAAATCAAAAATGAATGATATACTTTTTTATGATAGCATTAATTTTAATCTTACATTTTTCCAATTATTTTTTTTGTCTCCATTTTTATTACACAATACATTCAAACATCACTTGGTATTGTGCCATTACTTTTTAACATGTTATAAATTTACATTATCTATTTGGGGTTGTTTCTGTTTTTATTAGTTTATATTCTGCAATAAAATTCTAAATTATACATATTTTTTCTGTTGTTGTTTTATTGATTAATATATTCAGACTAGATTACTCTCTCGCATAGAAGTGGTATGTAAAATACATCAGCAATGAATAACCATCAAAGTACTAACAAATTATTAAATGTGTACTAATTTTATCTTCAGTTCTTTTCATTCATTTTTGGGCATAACTTAAAATTTATTTTGATCAAAAACAAGTTCACATTTTATTCAAAATATTTTTTAACTGATTTTTGTTGGGACTCGGAACTGCAAAAGCAAAATATGAAAATAGCAGAAATTTTTCAGAACTACTGTGAATATATTTTGAAATATGTATTAAGTTTTTGTTGATTCATCTAGTATTTGAAAAATACTTAGTATATAGTGATATGAAACATAAATAAAATTACTAATATTGTGAGGTTATCGATAAGTGATGGAATTAAAATATTAATTATGCATTCAATCTAAATTATTTTTTCACTTATCAAAAATAAGTCCATAGGTGGTCTACAATTTGAATAGCCTATACTTATATAACTGAAATGTGAAACTAGACTATTTAGAAAAACTAAAATTAATGTAAATATTTATTTCTCAGCGACCAATACTGTAGATTGTAGTTGTAATCACAGTTAAAATAGTAATTATAGGCTGGGATTTAATGACATTCAAATCGCAAAGTGAGAAGCATGCAAACCAGTTTCATTCAATTACACAATGCCTCCCCCTCTATAAATTTGGAAAATTATTTCAGAGCCAGACTCTTACTACTGGTGATAATTGTTTAGAATATTATAATTTAATATTATATTTATAGTAAAAGTGTAAATTCTTAAAATTATCTAAGCAAAGTGTGTTTCAATGAAAAGGTGACTGATTTTTTCTCCAAGTTGCCTTCAGCACCAGTTCTGAATCAGTGCATGCAGTATGTGGCAATCATAAAAATTTTAAGGCAGTAGTGTGTCTGGATAACAAGTTATTACAAAAATGGGATAGTATGTCATATCTTAACCCACAATGGAATAATGCCTAACAGTAAATTTTATTTTGAATTGCGCAAAACTGCTTTTGAAATATTTAAAATATATATGACTGAAGTTGTGTGTCACACAAATATGTTCCAAGTCGTTATTAAGATTTCATAATAAGGAGGGTAAACATTAAAATGATCTATGAACAGATGCATCAAAAACAATTGGAAATTACGGAAACATGCGAAAAGTTGCTGAAATTCTTTGAACTGATCGCTGTCTATCAGAGTCAACTTTGTCTATCACTTTTTAATGGAAGATTTGAATAAGTGAAAAATGTGTGCATAGTGGTCTTATTAGTTGACTTATCAATCAAAAGTATGCTAAAATAGAGCCCTACAGTAAGATATAAAGAACTGCAACTATGGATCTGAAATTTTGTCAAACATAATGTCTGATAGGACATGATATTTCTAATATCAGCCAACAAATAAGCACTAGATTGAAAATCGCTAGAAGAAGGAAATACAAAAAGCCAAATCAAAATATTACTTAGTGTTTTGTTTTTTTAAATCTAAAAGCATTATTCACCATGAACACATTCCTAAAGGTCAGACAGTAAATAATAATATTTGGATCTTTTGAATGGTTTGTGGGCCAAAATTTTGTGGCAATGATCTGAATTCTGCAAGCAAGGTTTTTGGTTATTGTTGCCCAATGACATGCTGGGTCACAGTTGTGCTTTATTTTTTGATCACAAAGAATATTGTTGTGCTTGAACATTCATCCTACTCTCCTGATTTAGTTTCGGCTGACTTATGGATATTTCCAAAATTAATGTTGAAGATAGAAAATGCACTATCATATTTCATGTTGTAATTTGTGATCCAAATATACTAGCGCTTTTTAAAAAATTTTTGGTAAATAGCTAAACTATGTTGCTATGAACTACATGCATTTATTCAGAAATAGGTAGCTTGAGAGAGGAGACCAGTTACCTTTGCACACAGTCTATGGTTCATGTATTATTGTAAAAGTAAAAAAAAAAAAAGTGAATCATTATAATATTAAATATTTAAAATTCTTTAATGACAAAGTTTTTTTACAATACTTATAGATCTAGTATATATTAATGAATGGCAAATGTTTTTATGTAATCATTATGTTACTATATTGATGCTAAAAAAAAAAAAAAACTTTTTTTTTTTTTTTGCAATATTGAAATGTTGAGTGATATGATTTTATAGCTTTAAGCTCAACTACTTATAAATAAGTAAGCCTTTTTATTTATTTTTGCTACATAATTAAATTTGCTTTATTAAATGATTGAATGTGAATTTCACCAAATAGAAAATCTCAAAAAGTGTTTTTTTTTTTTTTTTAAAGAAAATATTCTAATTAAAATGAAACATTTTTTTAAAAAGCTATAAAATCAAAACGACCATGTTAAAATTCTCATTATATTTATTGTATATATATATTGTAACAAAACATTTTGTTACGCTCTTAAATTTTACGAGATTGCAGCGTACGGTGGCCGTTCGGGGCCGCCACTAAGCATTTCTGCCTAGACCATATTATAAATTTTTTTATAATAACGGTTAATTTATTTACGAACGGCAATCACCAATTGCAAACCTTAAAATAATTTTCTTTAACGAACCAAAAGACTACAAAATGAAACATAAGAATTAATTATAGTAAATAATAAAAAAAACAGATCGACGCTTAAATATTGTTGAAAGATTTATTACACCTTTATTCTATTTGTTGACTCCCTCACATTTGTCGAATCAAACCCTCCCGATCTTTTTTCTTTTCTAATCAAGAATTAACGTGTATCATTCTCGAAGGAACATGCGCCGTCATTTTACCAATTATACAATATTTCATCAAATATCATGGTATATAACTATGAGTGAACTCAAGGGTGACTTATTATAAGAGTGTGTTTGTTAAAAACAAACGCACTCAAACCTCCTCTTTCTAATGTTAAATCTTTTTATCTTAAATTTTTACTTGTCCTTAGATCGAATATACAATTTCTTATTCCTATCTATACATTATAAGAACAACAATCATAGAAACTAAAGGTAAGTTTAATTAATAGAACGTCCCAAAGAAAATTAAATAATAAAAAACAATATAATGTGGATTAATTTGAATGAGTAAATACATCTACTTAAAGACTACATATCCCTCCCTTTCTATTGCCGAAACTTTGAGATATTTGAAGTGAAGGCTTTTCTTCTTTTTTTTTTTAAATCTATTACGCAAATGTCTCTTGAAATTATAACAAAAAAAAAAGTCTATTTACCCTGATCGATCAGTGTAGATCCTGTGTGGGTGGAATATTTCACTCTATATTCTTCGTGGTTTGTCCGTGTCTTCTTCCAGTCTGTTCTCCTCAGCTAGCTCTCTATGTCCGACATTTACAAGGCAGTTCCAGGTGGTAATAGGAAGAGGTTCCCAGCAGGGAAAGTTCTGTTAGATCTAGCCACTCAACATTTTCTCCTTGCGCTTTGCAGATTTTTTTATATCCAAAAATCTGAGCCGAATTGAAACTTATAGATTAGATATTGACCTCGGCAGAAATCCAATTAATTAGAACAAAAGGAAAGTCCGTAATTTATAGTTTTTTTCCCCTAAAGTTTCAGTTCACACCTTTAATATTTTCTTCTTTTATTTCATATTTTAAAATCCCAAAGAAACATTCCAGTTGATCAGCGTAATAGATAGCATAAAAATACCTTCACTGTCAAAGTCTCAACAATAGAACTAATTGTTTTCTCTTCCTTTCTATTTTAAAGAATTTTTTTTAAAGACTAAACAAAAGACAAACTTTTATCAAAAAGCAAGATCTTGATCTAATTTATTTTAACTTCTTAAAACTCCATTTTAAAATTAAATGTTAATTTATTTATTTTTTTAAAATTATGTATTATAAAACGATATTTATATTTTAACAAAATATATATGTGCGTATATATATAGATGAGCTGATAGAAACATACGTGTTTATTTATTTCTAATAAAATAAGCTTATTACAATGTATATATATATATTTTTTACAAAATATGTGTGTATATATATGTATGATTATGAGCTGGCAGAAAAATACCAGCTCAATATAGAAAAGAATGTATGAACAAAAGAGGATTTTGAATATTTCTTCAAGTCAAATTGTTTTAATATATTTTTAATGTAATTATTTGGATTCAAGTTTCATTTTAAAGTAAAATATAAAATGTATTGAATTATTTGTCAATTTGTATGAGTACTTGGCTAAAATTTCTAAAACTGAGTAAGAATGTTTATTATCATGGATATCAAAAAACACTCGACAAAAAAAAAATAATAATCAAATTTTCAGTAATATGAATTATTTTAAAAAATAAAATAATAATGTATTGTTAGTGAAAATTAAAAGAAGAATAATGATAGTGAAACATGTTTTTCAAAATAAAAGATCTTTACTATTAAATAAAAATATTGCTACAAAAAGTAGAATGAAATTTATTAAAATCTTCATTTGGAGTTTATTGACTTATGGTTGTGATATAAGGTCCTTGGAAAAACAAGGAAAAGATTGGAAGGAATGGAAATGTCATTTTGGGGGGCATTAACAAGTTCGATGGAAATAAAGAGTAATGATCAAATATTAAAAGAACTTTGAATAAAAAGAACACTACTGAATATGATAAAAATAAAGATTTTTTTTTTTTGGGTCACATTTTAAGACTTGATAGGGTTTTTACAAAATATGTTGGAAGTCAAAATTTTAGGAACAAGACTAAGGGGCGGACTGAATATCCTATCTTAGAAATGTAATCAGTGAAATTGAATGTTTTTCATATACAAATTTGCTGAAGATAGAACGATGTGATGGCAACAATAAGGCATTCTCTTTAGAAGCTGATGATAAAATGATTACTAGTGAATTGCTTTGTAAAATAATTTTGCCGCTCTTTAAAATTCTAATCAAGTTCCAAAATTTTTGTGTTTCTCAATCATGATTAAAAAATGTTTAATCTACTACAAGGTACAATTCCAATCAAAATGTTTGTCATTAATCAATTCTAGTTATGTTTCGAACAATAATTATCCAGAAAAATTGCTACTCATTTTTTAAAACTACTCCCACTTTTCTTCTCTACATCAGTGCACAATTAACCTCAAGCATTTGTTTAAAAAACATAAACTACTTTAATTCCTATAATGATCCTGTAATTGTTTGCACATTAGAACTGTGTGACTTGCATGCTATTCCATTATATTTGACCATAAAAGTACAGCAAAGTCAAAAAAAATAACAAAGAATGATTTAAGACTTATATTTCTTCAAATTCTTATCCACGAATATTATGGTTAAAACTCTGCAAACTACAATCTTTTTCAGTTGTGCATTATCATAGCATTTTATTGGGGTTAGCATTCCACAGAAACATGGAATCTTGAAATAATTATAGATTAGTTGAATTTATCGATAAAATTGGCTCCACTTTTGTTGGTGTTTAATAACGTATTGTTAGAGTTGGGATGAGTTATGATTTTATCATATATATTGTCTGTGTAATATGTCAGTATTTGTCATCTGTATAACTTATCATTATAATATGTTGATATTTGTTATCAATATAAAAAAAAAAGTTTGTAAGAAATAGAAAATAGTATTTTTTTGATTTATAATATAATAATTACAATAAAAAATATGTTTGGGAGTCACTTTTTCATATTTTTTTTCAACTTAAAATGATATAAAATATTTAAGAATTCTTACAAATTTTTTATGACAAATGATGTCATGGTATGAGAAAAAAAAAGGCACAATTTAGAATCCTTTCAGAATGGTTTTAAAATTCATACTTTAGTGATAAAATAGGGTAAAATATATAATTCTCAAGTATTTTCATGCTTAAAATATATTTACATGAAATAATTTTTTATAGTTAATTTTCTTGAGAAAATAAGCTGCATATAGTTTTCACAATAATTGGAAATTTCTTAAAGCAAAGATAAAATAATATATTGCTGGAAATTTAAAATTGGCTCCACTTTTGTTGGTGTTTAATAACGTATTGTTAGAGTTGGGATGAGTTATGATTTTATCATATATATTGTCTGTGTAATATGTCAGTATTTGTCATCTGTATAACTTATCATTATAATATGTTGATATTTGTTATCAATATAAAAAAAAAAGTTTGTAAGAAATAGAAAATAGTATTTTTTTGATTTATAATATAATAATTACAATAAAAAATATGTTTGGGAGTCACTTTTTCATATTTTTTTTTCAACTTAAAATGATATAAAATATTTAAGAATTCTTACAAATTTTTTATGACAAATGATGTCATGGTATGAGAAAAAAAAAGGCACAATTTAGAATCCTTTCAGAATGGTTTTAAAATTCATACTTTAGTGATAAAATAGGGTAAAATATATAATTCTCAAGTATTTTCATGCTTAAAATATATTTATATGAAATAATTTTTTATAGTTAATTTTCTTGAGAAAATAAGCTGCATATAGTTTTCACAATAATTGGAAATTTCTTAAAGCAAAGATAAAATAATATATTGCTGGAAATTTAAAATACCAAGATCAGCTATAAAGATTTTTTTTAAAAAAAGCAAAATTTGAACGTTTTAAAACTTATTACTTTTATGCTTGTTCATAATTTCTAAATTTTGATAAAAGTTTTAAATTCTATTTTTAATAGCAGTAATAATTGATGACAAAATAAATAGGTTACACAACAATTTTTGTTTATGTATTTATTTACTTATAATCAAAACTACCCCAAATTCAACCAGACCAGCATAAAAATAATATTAAAACACTATCAAAGGTTTCACCGCTACAAGCAGACTTCTCAAGTATAAAGAACTACAAAAACTACACAATATATATAATATTAAACATTACCCACAAATCCATTCACTTCCCATCCACCCTTAATATTAAAAGAACTCTTAAATAAATTAATTGCTTCAGAATAATAAATTTTCAATAATAAAGATTCTTTAATTCTTCTTTTGATTTCATTTCTCTCAAAGAAGACAACCTTAGCTTCATCAAAATCAGTAGTGTGGCCTGTATCTTTTTCATGAACATACAAAGCAGAACTAAGATATCTATTTTTAACTCTACTTTTATGAACCTTTATTCTTTCATTTAAATTCAAACTACTCTGACCTATGTAAACCTTCTTACAAAATAAACAAGGGATAAAATATACTACACCAGGAATAGTCTTTCTATCAAAAATTTCTTTTGTATTATTTAATAAATTATTCAATGTAATCCCCTTGGAAAAGGGGTGTTACATTGAATAATTTATTAAATAATACAAAAGAAATTTTTTATAGAAAGACTATTCCTGGTGTAGTATATTTTATCCCTTGTTTATTTTGTAAGAAGGTTTACATAGGTCAAAGTAGTTTGAGTTTAAATGAAAGAATAATGGTTCATAAAAGTAGAGTTAAAAATAGATATCTTAGTTCTGCTTTGTATGTCCATGAAAAAGATACAGACCACACTATTGATATTGATGAAGCTAAGGTTGTCTTCTTTGAAAGAAATGAAATCAAAAGAAGAATTAAAGAATCTTTATTATTGAAAATTTATTATTCTGAAGCAATTAATTTATTTAAGAGTTCTTTTAATATTAAGGGTGGATAGGAAGTGAATGGATTTGTGGGTAATGTTTAATGTTATATATATTGTGTAGTTTTTGTAGTTCTTTACACTTGAGAAGTCTGCTTGTAGCAGTGAAACCTTTGGTAGTGTTTTAATATTTTTATGCTGGTCTGGTTGAATTTTTGGATTTGGGGTAGTTTTGATTATATATTGACTAGTTTAGCTTTATGCTTGTAATGTTTATTTACTTATATATGCACACCAGACTGAATAAATTCATTTTTTATTTAATCTTCTGAAAAATAACTGTTCATTAAGTTATTGGAGTTTTTAAAAATGATGTATTAAACTTTGGTGCTTTTATTAATCATAAAATTTGGGGGGAAGTTTCAAAAAAAAAAAGAATTGTCTGGTTTGTCAGTTTTAGTTGATCACATTTTTTCTGTATATCTGACTATTTGTATTATATATTTTTTCAGAAAAGAAAGACAAACTTTATTTGATACGAAATAAAGTTTATTGCATGCTAACCTTGATTGTTAAGTTTTCAATGCTTAGAAGAGAAAAATATATAGATATAAATATTCAAAAATTTTCTATTCAAGCTTTCAATACAGAGTATCTTTATCAAAGTTAGTCTAGCAAGATGCTCTACATTGAAAGCCTGACTTATTTGTGAAACGTAATTTTATTATAATTTAAATATTTTCAATGAGATATATAAATAGTGTTTTTATTTACAAATACACCTTTACCCCCCTTAGCGATGGCAATTGGTTCTCCAAAACTCATTGTTAAGCAAGAATATTGTATACAGAATACATATTTATAATGCAGGTCTATAAGAAAAAAAATTGGTCGGTTCCTACAGCTAAAAAATTACACTAACTTAGGAATAAAGTACATATTAAAAAAAATATTCAATAACACTTTTTTTTAAATGCAATCTGTTTTTCATTTTAAATATACAGTAATTAAGATTTTCCTGAAAGTTTGTGATGGTGGTATTTTAGTTGTACTGTACTGTATTTATATATTGGACTATTTCATCATCTAATATAAGTGTTGAATGTCTTTAGAAAAATTAAACTTTATTTAAATAATCCAAGTACTGTACATTATATTTAAATAAAGTTTATTTTTTCTAAAAATATTCAACACTTATACGTACAGTATATAGTATTATAGATTCATTAATTATATACTTTTGAAGTTTATACGTTCTAAATTTAAAAAAAAAAAAGTTTCCGATCATTATTGTGAATAATCGATTGTAAATTGAAGTAGTGGGTACAAATTGATGATGATCGCTATTGTGAAATATCGGTAAGTAGCCAATCGCTAAGTGAGGTTTAGTTGTAATAAATACTGAATTCATTGAAAAAAAAAATCACTTGAATTGAGTGCAGTTCCATGCTGATGTGTGTGTATATACAATAAACAACTTATTTGTACAAGTATTAATCAAACATTGTTTTTTTAAGAGGAAAAAAACTAATTATATCTAAATGTAGTTAATCCAGAATTATAGTATTAATTGTTAAAACCAGAAACTGCAATTTATCTGACATTAAAAACTCAAGACAGCCTACCAAAGAGAGTCTGTCTGGAATGTCAATACTGAAGCAGCAGGATGGAAGATTGAAAAACTCAAGAAAGAAGACAACCAAAAATCTTTAGTAGAAACTGCTTTTTATGCCAGTACTGTTTACCACAGATGATTCCAGAAGAGCCTAGGGTTTCCATTATTTGATAAGCCTGAGGGCAAAATAGTCTGTAAGTAATAAGAGAATTCAAAGTTAAATTTATGTTAAATCGATCATTTATATATTGTGTGTATGTTATTTAAATAATCTACTAACTTAAAATTCTTATTATATATTTATTAATAAATTCATTCAGATTATAATAAATGGTTAATGGTCATTATTTTTGTGGGGTTGTTTAATTTTATTTATGTATATCTTTCTGTTGTTTACTTAATGGCTACTCATATACAGCAGATCTAAACATAACATTATTGGAGGAAGTCTGTCAGATAAATTTTTATCAAAAAAGTATGTTGAATTTTATTTTCTAATTATAGTTGCCATCTATTTATTAAATGTAAAAAGAAATTATGATTTATGCAAAAATAATGTTAGTTCTGTTTTGTAAAATAGTATGATACCCAAAAACAAATTAAATAAAAATTTGTTCATAATGTGTTATTCAATATAGGAAAAAAAAATTTTATCACCATTGGAAAAGTTACTCAAATATTAATAAAATGACAATAATGACAACTATTTTTATGAAACTTTGGAAATTGGGTGGAGGGGATTGTTTTCCAAAAGAAGTAAAATGATATGCATAATATTGTACCATTTTAACATCAGTTTTTAATTCAAAACAAAGAAATTAAAATGTTTAATACAAAGTGGTTGTTTATTACAGTGATAGAGTGTCAAATTCCACAGCTTAAGATCTTGGATTGATTCTAGTTCTGGTATATCCAGCATTCAAAAATTTTTATGAACTCCAAAGCAATAAAGCCAGTCGATTATTTACTTAATATTATTCCGTTTATTTAATGATTTGATCAAAACATTTGGAAGATTGGAAAGCAGAATAAGCAGGGTATTTCATTTTTCTTAATATAAGAAATTTATTTAAATATCTTGTCAATGAAATTATGATATTAGAATCTGGTTTTTGAACAGTCTTGTATGAACTTTATCTTTTGTCAACTGTTTCCTGTAACTATCATCAATTTTCAACCCGTGTGTGTGTGTGTTTTTTATTATCAATATTTAAATCACTTGTCTAATATTACTCTGGTTGAAGAATTTTATTTCTTTTTTTTTTTTTAAATATGAAATCCAATTTTTCAACTTTTTCCCATTATTCATAGATTTCAGTTTTTTATTGTAATTAATAATAACAATGAAAACTTTGGTAACTATTATGTATTGTGTTTTACTGAAATAATTTAAGAAAATATACTATTGTATTTCAATTGTATCAGATTATCAAAATGATAAATTAGACTTAAACAGAAATGCTCATATTATTCATTTGGAAAATGCATTTGTTTTACTGCATGATATAATGATTGGACCAAATATCTTTGTAAGATGAAAGGGATTTACTGAATTTGCAATAATACATTAATATTGTTATTAAACTGCAAAATTTTCATCTTTTGTTTAGGATTTTTATTAACATTATAATTTATTAATAAATAATCATAATTATATGTAATTAACATGAAGCTAAATGTAACTGATTGAGTTAAATAAACATCAATAAACTACTGATATCTTTTAGTTCTGTTGATGTTTAAGCTTAGTTCATTGACGTGCTTTAAATGAGAATGAATTGTGTATTTTAATTTGTATACAGAATAAATAATGTAAAATCACTATTCAAATATTCAGACGATCAAATTTCAGACCCCCAGTTTTAACAATCTCCAAACATAAAATGAAAAGTCAGTTTTAATGAAGGTAATAATAAATAAACATAACTATATATAATTGAACCATTCTGCTTGATCTTATGAATATTTGAATTATGATTTCAGATTATTTATTCCATACACAAATTAAAATAATAGACATAATTCACTCTTGTTTAAACTATGTTAATGAATTAAACTTAAATAACAACCGAACTAAAAGATAGAATGGTATCATTCTGTCTTTTCATAGTTCATTAGTATTATATATAACTCAGTGGGAAATAATTATTTCTATTTTAGTAACATAATTTATGTAATATTTATTGCTAAAATGAATTTTGTTATTTATGAAATCATGATATTAAATTATTTTATATTTATAATATCACAATTTTTTTTTGGTGGGGGGGTCTAGGATTCTGCTTAAACCCAGCTTGAATTTTTGCATGCATGTTTTTTAAATGTTGAAAAATGTTTTAAGGAAATTTGAGTTACTTAATTTCAAAATCATAATTACTTTAAATATAACCTTGTTATGTATTAGAAGAAATACCATTTTTATTTTGTGCTTTTGGTTTTTCCAATTTTAGAAAATTGTACTTTTGTAGAGATTCACCCATCAGAAAAAGTCTTGGTATAGGAATTCAAAAGTCCCAAACCCTATAATGTCTTTTAGAACTATAATTTATATTTAATTCTATTGTAAGCATATTACTGGCCCATAAAGAAAAGATTTTGTTTTTTAAACTTTCAATATATAGCTGAGCATGCTTTTGGCATTAATTGGTCAAATTCATAGTGCTCAAACGCAGCGACTAAAGTTTGTGAAGAGTTTATTTGTACTATTATTTATTCTTATATTAATATGAAACAACTCTGACCTCACTAATGTAATTTCATATATTTTTATTTATATACAAAAATATAAAAGAAATATGATTAGTAAATTAAATAAAATGTAATGAATCATAGATTTTTATTGGATTTTTCTTAACCAAATTTAATTTTTATGTGTCAGTTACAAAATCCTTGGTTTTTGAAAATAGCTGTTTATATTGAAACAATGGAATAAAAGACAAGACATTTAGTTTAAAATCTTAGTTTAATAGTATATATGCCATTTATTTATTTCAATGCATATCAGTTATGACTTAAATTTAATGCTGTTTTTCATTATGATATTATATTCATTTATATTATTTCTGTATATTTGTTTTGTAAATGTAAAATTTTTTTTTTTTGATTTAATGATAATATTACTGATAAGTATGTTCAGTGAAAGTTTGAAATATTTTTTTAATAAATGAAACAGTCTTGTATTGTAAGATGATATAGCAATTATTATCTTAAATTAATTTGAATTAAAGGCTATTTATTACCTATTCTATAATAAGTAATTTCCAATATATGAAAATTACATTTATTTAAATTTTTTCAGATTGTCACTGTGATTAATAAGAGTTGATTATTTCCAAGAAAATTAATTCATATCTAGCTTATATACCATCTTTATATATGAGTACAGTAGCATCTTTAATCAATAGAATGGAATTTGAAAAATGATATACCCCTACTTAATCAGTAAATGACACTGCTTTATATGGTAATGGCCAACTTTTGAATAGTGATTTGAGAATTAAGATGGGAGTTAAACAGTTGTTTCTAATTTTAAAAACAATAAGACTGCAATTTTTGACATAATACCTGCAAAAGTTTTAAACATAGTGATATATGTTAGCATTAAAACTAATGGAATATTTAAAGAATATATGCATCCATGAAGGTGAGCCATCTCATTTTAAGGAAAAGACTGCACTAATATTGTTAAAATATTTTCAAGCGTATTATTAAATAGATTATTTTCAAATTTAGATGAGGGGTTTAAAGAATCAACAAATATTATAGATATGGGTCATAAGGGGTGATTTATTTACTGCAATTATAAATTTGGTCAAGGCATTTGATTTAAATAAGCAAGATTTGAGGCAATGTTAGAAATTAACCAGTTATTCTTCAAAGTTTATTTGTATTATACAAATTAACCTGAATAAATATAAAAATAGGTAGTTGCAATTAAAGACGAGAATTTTCTATTGTTTTGTGGTCTTAGGGACAGCTTATAGATGGTCCCATGAAGCTAACATCGAGTTATAAAATATATCTTATAGATTTGTTTAAGACACGCAACATGGATGGCAAATGTTGTGAAGTCTTTTAGAAATAAAAAAAAAATGCTGCAGAAATTAAAATCAGCATTGTAAGATATCATAGACTAAAAAACATATTTGTGGTTCAAATTCATCTTTAGCTTTTTGTCGATGTCCCTCCCCCCTGAAATTAGAATGCTTATACTCATTTAATGAATGAAAAAATAATAATATTGTCATTTAATTGATTTTGCTTTTCAGTTTATGATTTTCATTGATTGAGAAATAATATTTTGAAAGACTGGATATATAATTCATTAGTTCTGCTATGAAATCATATTCTCCAAGTCTTTTTTCAAAAGCTATAAGTATCTTTTTTTTTTCATGTAAAATTATCAATTAACTTTTTTTTCTCTTTCTACAGTCATTTTCAATACATCTTTTATAATTTATCTATCTTTAATAAAGCAAATGCTCAATCATAATTTTCTATATTTTCATTTGTTCTTTTAAATGTTTCTACAATCTACTTTATATCATTTTATTTTTCCATACTTTGCTTCTTTTTTTTTTTTAAATCCACATCTCTAAAACCTTAATATATATATACCAAATAAATAATTTTTAAAATTGATAGTGACTGGACAGTGCATTTAGTTGACAAGAATGAAATTCATTTATTTTTGATCATCTGGAATCAGTCTGACAGTTACAAAATTTGAATCTTAATTTATCTTTGGATTAAATTGTACATAATTATTTTTTTATATAAGTTTGATAATAAATTGTATTTTTATTTGATAGATTAAATAATATATTTCTGCTATAAATTTATGTATATCAATTTTATACAGATATTTGTATATGTTTATGCAAAACTCTTATATATAATATGCTTGGTATAATCAGTGTTACATTAAGAGAATAAAAAAGAAATAAATATAGCAATAATATTTTTTTGATAGCTGTCAACAAACAGGAAGAGTTTTTTTTTTTATAACTTGACAGCTGTTAGCATAATGCAGTTGTCAAATTTTAAAAAGTAAACTATTATAAAAGACTAGCTATCTTGATTGAGGATTGCGTTATTTGATTGATCTTTATTAAATTGCCTAATGTTTTGTAAATTTTTTCTGCTATATTTGTGATGGCAAAAGTAAAATCATGAGCCACAATCTCTGAGATTTAATTATCAAGAATTCCACTTTCAGTGTTGGAAAAAAAATTTTAAATATTTATATGTTTTTTAGTAAATGAAGTTTTTGTAAATGTGAAATGTTTAATTGGTGCAGAAAACTCCTGACAGTTAAGAATTAACTAAATTTTCTGTAGGAGAATTGAGTTACTTGTTAAAATATGTGCAATAATTATAAATTACTGAAGTCTTGATATAAGAACAAAACAGAATGCAATCAGTATTGTTCTCTTATGATGAAGAACATTAAATAATGGAATGATTGTTTGGGCAGTCAGGTGATATTCAGGCATAAAAAAGGGATGGGTTGGCTCTCCATTCAGGAATTTAGCACTTGAAAGCATTTTGAAGTTATTTTTAAGAAGATAGGATTGGTGATGGTAAAATTGCGTATGAGGCCATTTGGCCTAAGTTTAAATTGCAAGTCATGATTATCGAGATATATATATTAACCATGATTTCATGAAGTCCTTTTAATATTTTATTTAATGTGAATTTGCATTAATAATCAAAACTGAACTGAATTTACATGTTTTTTTATTAACAAAACTTTAAAATAGCTGATGCTAAAATATATTTAGAGAGAAATATTAAACTGTAATTATTGTAAACACAAAATAATTATCAGATGCATGTACAACAAATTTTTCAATATTATACAAATCATAATTACTTCCAGAAGTTGGTATTAATGATTTATATTAGTAATATATATATATGTGTGTGTACAAGTTGGATTCCATTTAAAATAATCAATGAAAATTGAAACCAGCCCTCTTTTTTTTCTCTCAAAATATGATTTATTAACATGATATTAATCTTTGAATTTACATATTATATATGTAGTGATATACAAAATTCAAACTATGATTTACAATGCAGAACTTGATTTACCAAGAGAACAGAAAAACCCTGAATTATATATATATATCTTGCCATTCATAGCTTCTCACAGAGTTTACTAAGTAACCTCTGGCCTTAATGGCAACTAGGTAGATCACAGCTACCAAGAATCACATCATCCCCACCATCCAGATGAGAAAGTGAAAACCCGTACTAATCCCTGCAGCACCCATGTCCCAACCCCCCTTTCTAAGGACTAGGAACCAGGCCTTGGGGTATTTCCAAAGCTCAGACTCTCATCCAATGCTCTTACTAATCCGCACAGCATCCAGATCCCCTTCAAAACCCAGGCTTGTGAGATCTTCTGAGCACCAGAAACTGCCATCCAGATGGCAGAGATGAGTGATACAGCAGTCTCGATTTGAAGTTTAAACCATAGTAGAACTCTCTGGCCTGAGTCACCAAGCATGAGATTCTCTCATCTTCACAGCCAAGACAAGCAATGCTGCAGCACTAATCAAAAATGTAAATCTCACATGTTTATATCATATGTCATCTGCAGATTATCACATAGTCTAATAATCAACCTATGAATCATATAGAGAACAAAGAGACTAAAACCACAATGCATCATATCATCTCCACTGCCCTGAAGATGAGAAAGATGAAACCTATTAATCCCCATAGCACTTCACATCCCAGCCCCCCCCCCCCGTAAGAACCAGAGTTCAGGCCCCAGGAATCTTCCAAAGTTCCAGACTCTCATCTGAAGCCCATACTAGAACCCAATACACCCACATCCCAGCCCCCCTCCAAGACCAGGAAACAAGCCCTGGGAGCTCTCCAAGCAACAGACTCAATCCTCAAGATCGCAAAGATGAGTGACACAGTAGCCCCAATCCAATGTTCAAATCACAGTTGAACTCTTTGGGAACTTTAGTTTTGTCCATCATGTTTCAGCTTCCAGACAACTTATAAAAAACTAGAAGCCTTAATCCATGAGGTCCTTAACTATTGGTAAAAATCAAGTGATAAAACTAAAAGCACAATCCATATGATGAGGTACAACTGTTAACAATCCAATGTCATAATAATTGCTAAATTTAAAATCACAGTGCAAATCTCGAGGATTTCCAATGCCTTGCATAAAAAAATTCATCATTACTTTCCAAAATCAAGAACTTTAATGAATATGTAGTAACCAGATGCTTGCCTTATGTGTTATACCTCTTTGATATTATATTTTGTTAGTTCTACATAGAACAGAACAATCATTTCAACTTGTCCAGATTAGTACAAATTATTAGTGGATTCAATGAGAATAAAGAGTAAAAATAAAAATTTTATATTTAATCTATTTAGAAGTAATAGAATATGATTGTAATAGATTTTGGCATGTTGGAATACCAGTCATATCATTGATTGTTCAATGTATCATAATATATTTTAGAATTCAATGAGAATAAAGAGTAAAAATAAAAATTTTATATTTAATCTATTTAGAAGTAATAGAATATGATTGTAATAGATTTTGGCATGTTGGATTACCAGTCATATCATTGATTGTTCAATGTATCATAATATATTTTAGAAATTTTCTCAGAAACAAATTGATCATTTGAATGAAGTTTTACATCCAATTATAAGCAAAATGGCAATTTCTACATATCAAGATGTTTTTAATTTTATTATTCATACTTATTAATGTCAAGGTGTTGAACTATAATAAATTTAAATTTTTTAAAAATATTTGCTAAAGTGAAACTTAGTTAGCTTCATTCTGCTAAAAATGTATCGGATAATTGAATTGGATTTGTGAGATGTTTCTAGATTCTTTCATATTGAGGAGGGGAAATCTATTTGATTAATTTGGTGCCTGAATGTCACGTGATTCTTAAGCAACTGATATTTACAATATGTTTCAGTGAAATAGTGGCTGGTGATTGGTTCTTTCTCACAACTGTCTAGTGTTATTTCTGAATCAGTGCACATGTTACGTTGTGACAAAAGTTTTTAAAGTACGATGTCTAGATCATGAGTAGATACGAAATGTGGCTGCATACTTCATATCTTAATCTGTGCCAGCATTAAGTTTTGGTTTAAATAGAACTGCTATTATGACATTTGAAATAAATTCAAACTGGTATATGGCAATAAAATCATGAGTTGCAAGAATGTTTTCAAATGGTTTCAATATTTCATGATGGTAGAGGATCATTGGAGATAACCGACAAAGATATAAAAAGCATTCACAATTCATATTATAAATCATGAAGTGGATGTATTAGCATTGTAAAATTTTTGTGAAGAATAGCAAATCTGTCGCTAGATAATACTCATCCATTCAGAAATGGTACTATAAGCAGGTTGGAGAGGGAACCAGTCACCTTTTTATTGGGAAGCTTTGTGCATGGTATATTTCTTGTATATTGGAGGAGAGATTTATACCATCAATTGGAAATGAATTTGACCATTTTAATTTCAAAAGAGAACAAACAAAAATTAAAGAGAAAGGCGAAAGAAAAGATTAAAATCAGAATTTTTGTAATTTTTAATTAAAACTATGGAAATAAAAAAAAAACCTATTCTTCAGATAGATGGCCTGTGACATGGAAGGTTCATGGTTACTGGATACTATATTAACTTAAATAACTGATGACAACTAAAAGAAACTGGAAAAAGAATGAGTTCAGTAATGATGATTAATTTAGTTATAAATAATTTGGAAGAAAAAATAGTAGGAAAATGTATATTAAAAATATTTAATGAATTAAATGATAATATATATATATATATAATTAAGTTTACAATGGAAAAAGAAGAAAAAGGTTTAAAATATTTGGATATTTATTTGAATAGAAATAAGAAAAATGAAATAGAGGTAAAACACTATGTTAAAGATGTCTTGCATTGGTGATCGAGAGGTCAGCGCGACTGCCTTACAAGCAGTTGCCCGGATTGCGGGTTCGCGTCTCGGCTGATGCTATGACACGAAAAAAAAAAAAAGATGTTGACATTAGAGGAATAATTGATTCTAGTTCGTTTCGACCTTGGTCACAGATGTCAGTTTTAAAGGGGTTTAAAATAAAGAATGATAGACTTACAATAAATAAAAAGGAATCTATTGAACAAAAAAAGAATATAGAAAAGGATTATGTGAAGATGGGGTATAATAAAAAAGACATTAGAAAAGTTTTGAACGGTAAAAGTAAGATAAAGTAAAATATGAGGAAAGAAAAATAAAGATTGATGGATCAATAATAAATGGAGATCAATACCTTAATATAAAGATGTATATAAGATTTTAGGAAAAGGGAAGATGAATGAGAATATAAGAATTGCTTGAAAGAATAATAAATCATTGGAAAAATGGATATCAAATATTAGAAAGAGAATAATAAAGAAAATAAAATAGGATTGCTATACAAAATAATTTGTAGGAGTTGCAGTAAAATATATATAGATCAAACGGGGAAAACAGCAATAGAAAGAGGAAAAAAGCATAATAGGGCTATTAATAGAAAGGATATGAATTCAGAACCATATGTTCATTATTTGAATACTGATAATAAAATGAGATGTATTGAAGATATGGAAGTTATAAAATATGTTAAAGAATATGAGTAAATGTGTTAATTTAGTTAAAGAACCTGCAAAGTTGAGTAGTAAATGGGCATTAAAGGATAACTGGAAAATTTAATATATGGTTGATTTGTGTTTTTTTTTTGTTTTGCTTTGTTCTTGTTGGTTTTTAAATTAATATATATGATGTATGTAAATAATTAGTTAACTATAAATAAATACGGTTGTATTTGAAAATATGGTTAATAGAAATATATGAGAAATGATATATAATTTAGTTTAATGTATAAAGTACGTGTATATAAATAATTTAATGGATTAATATAAAGTAATATATTTTTTTTGGTGTATAATTTGTGTATATAATTATTGAATTGTACCTAATGTAATTTTATTTTTTGTATAAAAATATGTATATAAAAAAATGGGGGATAGGTTTTCGTAATTTTCAGAAATTGGCATAAAATTAAAGCAACAAAGAAAAATTACTTTAAAATTTGCATTAAAAAAAAAAGGAAATAAAGTATGACTAATAAAAAATTTCAAATATATGAAAAAAATTAATATAAGACAAGCTTTTTTTATTAACCACATTATTTAATTTTACATTTTTTCATACATTTTTTAATCATTACAGCTAATTTACAATATGAGTTCGTTTGTGAACTAGTAAGAAATCAGATTTGTGATGTGTTGTACAACTAGCGCCACTTCCAGTCTTGTGCTGTTTCTATATTTAAAAAATGATATCGCAATCAAAACAAAAAAATTAGACATTATCATTTGAAAGATTATTTTCAGTTTATAAAATCAATAAAATCTTTGTTATTATTTATTTTAAAAATCTAAAAAAATATTTATTTTAAAATTAAAAGTTTAAAATTTTTGAATATTTATTGCGATATTTTTATACGTATGTATAAATCTATTATTATTATTTACTCATTAGTATAAGTAGGTTATTTACATAGAAGCTAAAATTCTAAATACAGCTTATGGCCATATTAACGTAAGCTACTAATATAACGTTATATTTTGGAAAGAAAAAAAAGTATTTAGAGTCAAAATAGATTATTAATAATTTAAATTTCTTGATATCTAATAAATATAGTGAAATATGAAGGATATTAAGAAGAAACATGAATTGCATAACTTCAAAATCGCATTAAAATCCACATAAAACGAGACCCAGGTGTATATGTGTAAATAGGTTATGTGATTTTATAAATTATGTAAAATGAACATTAAAGGGACTATTGATAGATATAAAGGTCATATGATTATATTAGTAAAGGCCCTAATATAGGGTGGAAAATAGTTCAATAAAGAAAATATTATTTTTATATAGTTGTTTTATTTCAATTGTGTTGGAACCATCATTAATAATTGGTGGGAAATTAAAAAGATAACATCAATTATATTTTTATATATTTTGTTTATAAATAAGAATTCATCTCTTCTAAGCTCTGATTCATTATTACTATATATTGTGGTTTTTTTTTTGATTCATTAAAATCATACATAATTTTCTTGTGCTGATGAAATGCTTATAATTTAAAAAAAGATTATTAGAAATGATATTAATTTTCTGGATAGAGAGTTTATAATTATAACATGAAAAATTTATTTTGTCAAGCACATTGCAATTACTGAATAGTGTTAACAGAAATAACATATATCATATTGCTATCAGAAATTTAAGGCCACTAGATCTTAGCATTACTAATTATTAAATTACAAAGATTGTTAAATTTTTTTAGCCTGCAGCAGGCAGAAGTGAATTTAAAAAAGTACTATAATGTAATTCAAAAATCAATCTAAATATTCTAAAATATGAATTAGTTACTTCTAACTTATGTATTTAATTCTCAATAATGTTGAATACTGCCTTCACAGAACTAAATGAAAACTGTATATTAAATTTATTATTTCACAATCATAAATTTATTAATTCTAGATCTTATATTGAATGACTATATAATAAGTACGAGTTAAACAATAATAAATTATTTTTATTAAAATTTGCTATTAAGAAAATGGAACTAATAAAAAATAATAGATATTAAAAATGATTATTTAGTTTTAACTGGTTGATTCCCCAGGCACCATATTGAATTTAAAAAAAAAAAAAACTGATCTGAGACACAATTTTCACAATAACTTCAGTTTTAATTTTGTTAGAGCAAAAAAAATTACATTAATAGAAACTAGAAAAACTAAGAAAAACAATAAATCTAAGATAAATAATGATAATCATTTAAAAAAATAAGGGGAAAAAGAAATTTCAACATCCGACATAATTATTACTTTATTGTTTGTTCATAATTTCTAATTTATCATTATCTAAGTTTAAATTACATCTTCATTGATAATTTCTTTGTATTCCTTACAAAATTATCTTTCAAACTATATATAATACTTCTTACCTGAGATAATCCATAGCTTCAGAATCTCCAAAAGTATTCGCATAAAAATTCTTCATTTTTATCTTGTACCCCAAAAGTTGACAAATCTCAAAGGCATCTATAAGAAAAAGATTCATCCTAATAAAGGATACAAAGCAAATCATTCCAGAAGGTGGGTATGCATCTGTCATCATAGCAATTAGCTTCTTGTCTATCTAAAACTAGAAATTATGGCCTACTGTCTGTATCACTGATAAAATGAGTTTCATCTCTTCATTTTATATTTTTTGTATACATCAGTGATGTTTATAGTCTTTATGCACACCAGTGATGCTATCTTATTATATTCATTGTCCCACAGAGATATAATTTATTTGTATATAGTTCATTTGCTAGCTATAGACTTGAAAATAATGTGATGCAAGATGTGGCAAAACTACTGATTCCACAGCATGAGTATCAAGGCATAGGCAAGGTACTATGCCCAGTAAATTTTGTGATTGCTTTATCTTCTGCAACCTTTCTGCACATTAGATTATCAGTTTTTAAATTTTACATTGCACTACTCTATATATGTAAATCATTACTTATTATACAAACACAATGCAAGAACCAACACAAACACACTAATACAAATATAAACATATACCTTTTGAGAATCATTATGTCTGTACCCAAAATTACACTACAAAAACAACTTTTGTTATATTTGAATTTATATATTGTATAATAAAGAGCATAAATAATTTAATATTATATATAGTAAACCAAAAAAATGATCAAATTTCAAAACTTGTTCATATTGTTGTTTTTGCAATATAATATATTAAAAATAATAATTCAATAAACATTATTTAATCAGATAACTTTTATAATAATATATTTCACCAACCCGGATTTCGCCCCTATACTGGAGCTTTATCAAGATGTAAATACACTTAGTTACATTACAATTCTTTCTTTTCTACAGCAACTCTCCACCTACAGGCTTCATTTTACATTACAATATCAAAGATAAAACAAATCTTCTATTTCCTATTCATCACATAGATAAACAATTATACATAATATTTATCTAAATCATAATCATATATTTACATTATACAATCATACATTTATACCTTAATATCATTAATAAATCTCCCAATCTTTCTTTCCTTACATACCTATATAATCATATTTAATATTTTAAACCCAACATAATTAGAATGATAATCATCCATATAAATATATACACATAATTTACTTATAATTATACCAAACTTAAATTAAATCTTCCAGCTATCTAACAACACCCATTTTCCAGCCAACTTTATAGGATCTTTAACCATATTCATACATTTTTCAAAATTCTCCTGTATATACAAAGTTTCATAACTTACCCTCTCACTATACTTCTTTACATACTTAATCACCTGAATGTTTTTTTCACAACTCGTTCTATGCCCAGTATTCAAAAAATGTACATAAATCCCTGATCTCATATCCTTCCTCCTAATTGCCCTATCATGTTCTTTACCTCTTTCTAATGCAGTCTTCTCTGTCTGACCAATATATATCATGCTACAAAATTCACAAATAATTTTATACACCAACCCTGCCCTATCTCATTATTATTTTCTATACTACAAATCCATTTCCCTAATGATCTACTGTTTTTACATCCTATTTTAATATTATCAGGTAATATAAAGAGTTGATAAGGGAAGAATTACCTGATAATATTAAAATAGGATGGTAAAACAGTAGATCATTAGGGAAATGGATATGTAATATAGAAAATAATAATGAGAATGATAGGGCAGGATTGGTGTATAAAATTATTTGTGAATTTTGTAGCATGATATATATTGGTCAGACAGAGAAATCTGTATTAGGAAGAGGTAAAGAACATGATAGGGCAATTAGGAGGAAGGATATGAGATCAGGGATTTATGTACATTTTTTGAATACTGGGCATAGAATGAGTTGTGAAAAAAACATTCAGGTGATATGGCTGGAAAATGGGTGTTGTTAGATAGCTGGAAGATTTAAGTTTTGTATAATTATAAGTAAATTATGTGTATATATTTATATGAATGATTATCATTCTAATTATGTTGGGTTTAAAATATTAAATATGGTTATATAGGTATGTAAGGAAAAAAAGATTGGGAGATTTATGAATGATATTAAGGTATAAATGTGTGATTGTATAATGTAAATATATGATTATGATTTAGACAAATATTATGTGATGAATAGGAAATAGATTTGTTTTTTATTTGATATTGTAATGTAAAATGAAGCCTGTAGGTGGAGTTGCTGTAGAAAAAAAAGAATTGTAAGGTAACTAAGTGTGATAAGGCTCCAGTATAGGGGCGAAATCCAGGTTGGTGAAATTAAATATATTATTATAAAAGTTGTCTGATTAAATAGTTTTTATTGAATTATTATTTTTAATATATATAGTACACATACCAATACAAACACAAACAAAGTAATATACTATTTATCAAATAATTTAAAAAATTAAAATTAATAACTTAACGATATTCCGCAAAACAACTTTTGTTATTTTTGAATTTGTATACTGTATATTTACAATTAGGCTCCAGGTATGTGAAGTGTGCCTGTATTTCAAATATTTGTATAATAAAGAGCATAAATGATTTAAAATTATATAATTTATATAGTACACACACACCAGTACAATCGCAAACAAATTAATATACCATTTATCAAATTTTAAAAAATTTAAAATATTAAAATTAATAACTTAAGATATTCCACCATTACATTTATGTTGCGTTGAAGGCATTCATATCCGAATTATCAGCGTATTTTTAATCCATTATATTAGAGTTATAAGGCCAATAAAGATTTTTTACCTTTATCGCCTCATGTAAAACCAGAAAATAAAAAAATAAATTCATCTAATCATTAAAATAATTATAAAAAATTCAAATTTTATCCGATATCATAAGATATATCATTCGAAAGCTAATAGGAAGGAGCATCGAATGCTGGGATTTCTGTTGACTTCATGCTTATAGTTTTTGCGTAATTTAAAAAAGAAAACAATTTCAACCAATCAGCTGAAGCGAATGGTTGAACCGCTCCAATCATTCAAGCAGTTAAATAACTAGAAAGAGTTCGATAGAATTTTATTTGTGAAACATTTTGGAAACGGATCAATCTCTTATCTCAAAATTGATATTAGAAATGTTTTCATATATTCTAATATTGTTGGCTCTATAAATATGATATTAGAATAGAAAACCCAATTTATTGAAAATATTACTTTGACTTTATCAAAATCACTCTTTCCTTTATTTTACTCTAATATCTTAGAAATATAATTTATCCAAACCACTTTGAACACTTTTTAACAAAATTCTTTATTGTACATATATACATACACCTTACATTTCAACTTTCCTGCAGGCTTCTTCTGAGTTATGTTATAATGAACAAAATAAAATACATAACTATATAAATAATACTATAAAAAATGTAAACAGTCAAATCCAAATAAAATAATCCAGTTAATATAAAATGAAATATACAATATATATAGAAAATAAATATAAATTATACATATGTATTCCTAACTGTATCCATATATATTCTAGAGCAACTATTAATCTAAATATATTATTCATTATTAATAATCACCTAATTACTTTTATTCCTTATAAACTTAAACTTTATTCTTATTAGCTCCATAGTGATATACTTAATAATTTTATATTTATATAATTGTCAGTTCAACAGTACTTCATTTATTAAATATTCTTTTTAATTTTTAAATCATATAATATCCATTATTAACTTACTCATTTTTCTGTTAAAAATAATACTTTATGATTTTTTTATAATATCTATAACCTATAAATTGTAATCTTTTCTTATCCAATTTACTTTAATCTTTTCAAAATAAAAACCGTTTTTTTTTTTTTTAAATTATCTTACACTCTAGCTCTGTCATCTATAATTAAACTAAATATATCTATAACTACTACAATACTTTATTTATATTTTTTTATTTATTTATACATCTTAACTTTTGTTATTATATAATTCTCTTATAAATCTTATACTGCTTTACATGTAAACATTATGCTAAGTTTTTCCCAATATGTAATATCTATAAATATACCCATGTGTTTAATTTATATTTATTTTCTATTTTGTATTTATATTGTATATTTTATTTTATATTAACTGGATTATTTTATTTGGGTTTGATTATATTTATTTCTGTTTAATTATGTATTGTTATATATTTTATGTTGTTTTTAGTTTTTTATTGTTTACATTTTTATGGTATTATTTATATAGTTATGTATTTTATTTTGTTCATTATATAATAGCTGTGAAGAAAACTGTGTGACAGTCTAAACTTAAGGTGTATGTATATATGTACAATAAAGGATTCTGCTAAAAAGTTTTCAAAGTGGTTAAGATAAATTGTATTTATAAAATGATATATAGATTATGTATACATATATTTAAGAACTTTGAATTTAGTGACAAACTTCATAGTATCTTTTTTATTTATTTTATTTTGTAGCTTATAAGTTATATGAAATTTTTTTTTTTTAAATATTGGGTGTAATTTCATCTTATGATCACAATTGAATGGTTTTTTGGAAAATACTTAATTTTTTATAACTTTAAATTACAAAAGATTATGTTTTTAGAAATATAGTTAAAAATAATTAACTATATATGTTGAAATAGGATAACTGCTTTTTTCTTTGACTTAGTATATTATATATTTTATTTAAAAAAAAAAAAAGTCCTACACAAATAAATGTTGACAAATATTCTTTATATTTCTATTATTTGCTTATATTATTATTTTCAAGGCCATATAATCAATATATATATAAACTCACCTCTAATTTAGACAAAGTCAATCTAATTTTATGCTATTATATGTCTCTTTCAATTCTAAATTTAGTTTAAATTAGTCCCCCAAAATTTGTCAAGTGTAAATACTATCATAAAGAACAATTACATTAAAAAATCCTATTAATTATTTTCAGAGAAAATATCATTTTTTATCTATAGAATGAAGTTGAGATATACACACATGACTTTATTTATACACTTGCCAAAAAAATGTAAACAACCATATTAAAATCCATTAACTTATTAAATTTTATGAACCTTTGTAAAGCAGCAGCCATTTTTTTCTCACTAAATATAACGGTTTCACAAGCCAAGTTTACTTCTCTATTTAAGTACAATTCAGTGCAGTAATTGTAAGCATGTGTAAATAAATAAAAATATTAAAATTTGTAAATGACAGTGGTCATTTTCCCACCTTGAAGCACCATATGTTTAAAAAACAAAATATATTTCTTTGGCTTATGTTGAAAGCTTCATTTTATTATTTCGTCATAATTTGAATTTACAATATTTTAGGTAGTAGTTTATTCTAAGCATAATTTTAAAAGTTTTATGAAATGTAAAGACATTCATGAAGTTAATACAGATTTAAAAACATTTAAAATAACTAGAGGATGGGAGCATCCTGATAACAAAATTATCTATTGCTTTTCTTTGGGGAACAAAGTTACTGAAATAAAAAGAATATTGCCCAAAATGTATTTATTTGCAATGAAGATTGGAAAAAAAAATAGTATAGTAAATTTATTTTTTAATTGATTGTGAATACCCTTACAGTGAATAGGTGTTCCTTTCAATTTATTATGAATAACTAGTGGTTTAATTTTATTTATACTGTAATTTTAATTTTTATATGCATTTTACACATATATAAAAAAAAGCTGCTTATGTGTGTTAAAAAATACTGTACATTTGCACTTCAATAAATAATATTTATTCCATAATAATCAAAGCTTATCAACCAAATTTGAGTTATACAATGCTGTACTAGCAATTAAAAATAAAATAGAAATCCAATACTAGTCAAAACAGGAAAATTTTACTAAAATTTTTACACAGCTATGGTTTCATCTATTAACAAATAGACCTCCAATGAAATTCAACTAAGCATACAACATATATATACAAAACCAAAATCTCCCATCATTCATTCCAACAA
Organism: Epiperipatus broadwayi; assembly: GCA_028023455.1. NCBI lineage: Eukaryota > Metazoa > Onychophora > Udeonychophora > Euonychophora > Peripatidae > Epiperipatus > Epiperipatus broadwayi. The sequence goes on along the minus strand of JAQFVV010006422.1, from coordinate 455,089 downwards.
TCAACTTTCTCAGATTCAAAAAAATTTATCAAAGTTCTTTTACTCCTTTCAAAAAAAAAGTGAATTGAAAAGAAAAGTAAAGGAATCTTTAATGATAAAATTTTTTGAATCTGAGGCTATCAATTCTCATGAAGACATCCTTTGATGTGAAAGGAAGTCGGTTGTTGAAGTGAATGATGGAAAGTCTATTTTGTTTTGTTTCTATGTGTTGTATTTGAATTTTACTTGAGAAGGTATATTTGTTAATAGATGAAACCATGGTTGTGTAAGAATTTTAGTAAAATGTTGTTTTGGTTATTATTACAATGTTATATGAATTTCTATTTTATAATGTATTATATACATGACAGAGGTTTGGAACCAAATATAATTTGTATTGTGACTCCATTGTACATAGTCACCTTAATTAACCTCGGTAATTACTGACATTTCACTCATTCTTATCTTGAAATTAGAGTTTTCTTTTTAGAATGAATCTAAGTAACTGAATTCTTTTTTTTTTTAATTTAGTTCTAAATTTATTTTAATTATACCTACGTAATTGTTTTTCTCGCTATTTAATTTACCAGTGCAGAATTCATATGTAATTTTAATCTAAAGGGAATTACACTCTATGCACATGCACTGTAATATTTAGGTTTACTACCTCAACGATGTTTATTAGAGTATGAACAATACTCTCAAACCAAAGCACGAGATAGAGACTTTGAAAAGATAATAGTGTGGCTGTTTTATCTTTGTACCTATTCACTCATTTAGGCCAGTGGAAAGTTTTTTCCAAAATATAAATTTATTATTGCTACTATATCTGTATTGAAGATCATGAGTGTGTTTTGTTGCTTGTTGTGTTGATATTTTCCTAGAGTGTCTTATGTGACAAGTTGGATTTGATGCTTTAGATCCTAGGCAGTTATGTTATAGTAACTAGGTTCCATGTGTCTTCGTACTGGGCTTTTGAAGCGAGGTGTTGATCTCTTTTCTTCATTTTGATTAGTTTTTGTATGAAATGGGTGTCCTCATTCAAGTGCGGCGTTGTGAAAATTTTCATGCGCCTAACTGTCCAAATAGTATATGTTAAGAATATCGAGAATCTAATTACTGCTGTTGTTTTGGTTTTTAAGCAGTCTTTTAATGAGAGAATTTTGTAGTAATCGATTTTTGAGTGGTCAAAGATAATTTTCCTGATATTTCCCAGCCCTGTACAATTGAACATAATGTGGTGATCTGTTTCTTCTTGTCTCTTGCGGTTGATGCAGATTGGATCTAATTTTGTAATTTGTCTTTTATAGAATAGGAAAGTGTTGGTAGGCATTACCTCCAGGTTGATTTTTATTATAAGGTCAAGATACTTAGGTTTCATACTCCAGAATTTGAAAAGTGATGTGATTCTTTTATTAATAATGCCAAGATTCAAGTCATCAATTTTAACATTTGAGTTAAGGAACTTGTATGCATCCCAGATTTTAAGTTTCTTATCGAATAGTTCCTTTGTGAGAGACATGTGTGTCGAGTAGTTCAATAATGGTGTCAATCCAGATCTTTTTTGTAGGAGGTGGCCGATCTGTTGGGGGGACAGTTTCTGTGAATTGTTTATGCCCATGTCTTTTGATAAGATTAGTGATTAAGGTGTGAGATTTCTAGAGGTAGAAAGCTCGGATAGAGTGAAATGACATGCCGGTTAAATCTTCTAGGTTGTTGCATCTTCTGGATGCTGATGGCAGCTATTTTCTCACCCCAAAATAGTCTGGCACTTAGGGAGTTTATTTTTTTGATAAAGGTATTTGTTATTTTGATGATTGGGTGGTAATAATTAGTTTTGCTCATTATTTTCATATTCATAAGTGCTACTTTGCCTTGTAAAGAGAGGTAAACTTTGGCAAGCATATTGGTGATTCTTTCCATATTGGTGATTCTTTCCGTGGATAGTATAATAGTCTTTAATTTCTTTGGACATAGCACTAAGCGATTTGTGTATTGAGAAGCCGAGGAATTTTTGTGGTTTTGCGGTGAATTCGGTGTTAATTTTCTTGCCAGAACTGATTCTCCAAACTGCTGATTTTTGGGGATTGATGCTTAGGCCGGTTTCTTTGGTAAATTGTTCTATGATATTGTACAATTTGCTAAGGTATTTAGTGGATGGTAGAATCACTAGCACATCATCCATGTACGTAAATGCTTTAATTTGTTTGAATAGGTATTTTCCTATCAATTGATCTTATTTCTTTGAGCAGCGGGTTAATATAGGAGATGAAAAGTAAGGCACTTGAGGGGGGAACCTTGCGGAATTTGAAATTTCAGGTTTGAATCCTTGTGCAATGTTACCATTTAGTGTTATGAAAATGTGTCTGTTTCCCAAAAGGTTGTCCAGGATTTGGATTATCTCCTTGGGAACAGCGAAGTTATTGAGTATGTCCAGAAGTTTGTTTACCCTGACAGAATCAAATGGGGCAGTAATATCCAATTGCACTGCAAATGGGTTTAGATTCTCTGTGAAATCTGATATGGTCTATTAGAATTCTAACCTCTCCTATGGCTGTCATTGCTGAAGAATCTTTTTTTGCAAATTGGGATGGCATAATGTTTTGCAAAATTTTATCTGAATTTGATTTTTTTATCACCGATTCCATGATTTTGATTAATAGTGGTGTCATGGATATTGGCCTTATGCTTGTGAGTTTGGAGGCATCTTGGTGTTTTTTGATGAATGGCACCAGCGCCACTGGGTATAGATTAGGTAATTTCTTTTTTTGTTCTGCAAGGTAGTTGATCATCTTAAGCATGATTGGAATGATTATGTTACTGAGATGTGATATTATAAATTTTGGGATGCTGTGAAGACCTGGATGAACATGGTTAGGGAGAGATGTAAGCTTTTTTTTAACATCTTTTCCGTAATTCCGTGCCCCTCCTGGTCTCCGCATTCCATCCATTCACAATCATTTTGATGATGTCATTGAAGTTTTTGTTGAAAAAAATGCATGATTTTGTCTAGCATTGGTTCTCCTATGAATGATTGACCATTTAAATTAATGGTAGAAGGGGTGATTTGTTTTCTTTCTGCCCCCAGTGCCCACCTAAGATAGCCTCTGTTCCAGCAGTTTGAGTTGAAAGGTATACCTTAGCCGGCTTTATCGAGATGTATTTCACCAGGGCTTTTGGTTTAACTTTATATAGGTTTTTAATGTACATTATATCTTCAATTTTGTTGGCTTCTATAGAATGGTTTTTCAGTTGGTTCAAGTCTTCTAAATCTTTTAGTAGAGCGGTGGGACCTTTGCATTTTTGGGAATGATGTGTAATTAGCAACTGCATGATTCCTATAAAGGAGAACCATGCTTCTTCAGCATGAGAAGAGCAGATTTTTATTTTATTAAACTATATGTAGGCTTCTGAAAAAATTTGCTTCGGGAAACTTGTTTTTGTTATCATCCTTATAGATTTATTTAGTCCGCATGGGACTCTACTTCCTACCTCAACCCCAACGGCTAGGGCCAGATGATCGGAAAAGGCCACAGGCTCTAGTTTAGCATCAAGCATGAAGTGCATCTCTGAGGAATAAAATAATGTCTATTAGAGAATTGTGATTTCTTGTGTAAAATGAGAAGGCTCCGGGGGGGGGGGGAGAATCCGTCTCCACTCATATTCTTATTGATGAGATGGATGTATTTTCTGTTGAAGACATCATACGTCGTGTTGAAGTCACCAATTATGATGGAAGGCCAGTTACTATTAGCTATTATCATGTTGAATGTGTTTATTATTTTTATGTAATTTGATACTGTATTGTTTGTGTATACGTAGAATACGTTTATTCTCATTCTTTCGTAACTTATGTTAATTACAATTATATTGTTAGTCAATATAGAGAGTTCTGAACTTGTCCAGTGGGTGATTTTTGTTGATGAGGACTCTAACTCCCCCCTGATGTGGTCTAATTCGTTGAAAGTTCTGTGTATCCCAATTTGTCAAGTTCTTGTTTGATTTGGGATCGGTTTTGTGGTGGTACTTTGTTTCTCCAATCAGAAAAATGTGTGTTGAGGTGGTAGTGAACCAGTGTTTAAGTGTGAGGATTCTTTTGTATGAGTTAATCCCTCTAATGTTGACTCCAATTATTTTACATTTCATAATCAGTGATATGCTTTGAGTTGCTGAAGTCTACCGCTTTCAAATTAAGTGATTGGATTTCAGAGTCTTCTGTACTTATTGTGCTATCGCTTAATGAATCATTATTTGAAAAGATGAGTTCTGTGGGTTTGTTTCTTTCTTGGGTAATCGACATTGTTATACCATTCGGCCTGTTGGGTTTAATTTGTCTCTTTATTTGGTTTTCCTTAGGAGAGTGTTGTTTTCCTTTTTTTTTTTTTCTGTCGATGATGTGGTGTTTATCTGAATAAGTGATTTCCATTCTTGCTTTCCCTTTTTCATTCCAAGTGTTTTCCTTCTCTTGTTTTCTTCTTCAGAGCTTGATTTTTCTGATTTATGTGACTTACTTTTTTTTTCATGTATTGTTGATTGGTGACATCCATTTCATACTCTTTTTTCTGAGCTGTTAAACTCTGCTGGTTCTTGTTTGTGTATTGCTTTGTCTTTATGCATGGTAGTTTTGGGCTTTGTCCCTGTTTTTTCTTATCTAGGGTGGCAGTTGCATTTTGTTTTGGATCTTTTTCTATTTTGCTACTGTCATGACTTTGATTAACTGCATCTAGTGAATGTGTATCTTTAATTCTTTGTTGTTGTTCTGTATCTTGCATTAAGGTTTTTTGTTCTGTTTCTTTTTCTGTGTTTGTGAAGTTCATGACATGAGTGAGGTGTTTTTACTTAGCTATTCCTGCTTGTTGTTTTGTCTTTTGGGAATATGTTCTATGTTTTCCTGGCTTTTGTTTTTTTCTTGTTTTTTTTTTTTTTGGTCTATTTATAGGTTTATAGCTTGTTTGTGTGTTTTGTTTTCTTGCGGTTTTCCATTTCTTTCCATCTCAGACTTTCCTTGGTTGTTTTTCTTTTCTGTGTTTGTAAGGTTATTAGTCTGTTCATAGTCTTCTGTATGACTGTTGGAGTGTATGCTGTGGTTGCCTTTGCATTTATGATATTTGTTTTTTCTACTTCCACAATCCGTGCATATTCTTGCCAGGCATTCTTTTACTAGGTGTGATCTTTGTAGGCAGTAGAAACACTGGGGTCTCACTTCGCGGAAGGATAATATCATTGGCGAGCCTTTGTAGTTTACTACTGTGGGAATGTTTGTAGATGTTATGTTTTTTTTTAAGTGTATATCAAAAGTTGCAGTATTTGATAAGTCCTCCAGCTCTCTCTTGTGGGAGGTATTTGAATTTTGCTATTTTACCGTATGTACTGAGTGTATCTTGTAATTATACTTCAGTGAAGTTCATTATGCAATTTTTTATTCTATCTGAAAGAGTCATAGGTCTTGTGAGCTCAATATAGCATAGAAATTTTTCACCTAGTGTTTTATTTGTACTTTTGAAGTTGTTTCTGTTTGCCCAGTTTATAAATTCTATCGCAATATAGCGGTCATTTGGGTGGTTAAAAATCTGTGGATTCTCCCAGTCTGTTTTTTTTTATCATTGTACATAGTTGATCGAGTGGAAATTTATATAGGGAGTGATTGGCATTTGTTATTGCAAGAATTAGGTTTTTAACGCTATTGTAATTAACTAACAATTTATATAGGTTGTTTGGAATTGTTTCATTAAATTGTTTATTAAGGTTTTGGTATTGTTCTTCCTTAAAGTTGTCTGTTGTGAAGATTTGTTGGTTTGTATATTTCATTTGTGTTATATGAATCGTTGCTTTGTTCTATGTTTTGTTCGATAATGTCAATTAGAAATTGATTTGGGTTATCGCATTTAGAGTTTTCTGTAACGTAGGTATTATCACTATTTGTGCATAAGAGAGTTTATTTGTAGATGTAATTTGACTTATTGGGCTATTTAGGCTGTTAATTTTGTTTGAGTTTATTTGTTTTTTTGTTCAAAAACTTTGCTATGGCAGTTGAAATTTCTAAAAAAAAATTTCTCGGTATTTTCCATTGCATTGTTGCTGTAATCGTTTTTTCGCGTCTCTAGTGGTGCAATGAATTTTTTCCCGATTGCCGTGATGTTTTGATTTTTTTACATTGGGTTCTTTGGAAGTTAAATAGTTTGTTTTTTCAAAGTATTTGTTGCTTTGTAATGTATTTAAAGGTATTTTATTTTGCATCGACAATTGCGAATCTCTAATTTGCGCTGTTTTGCATATCGATCTCGTAAGTATTTTTTGAATTTTTTTTTTTTGTAACATGTTTTTGTTATTATTTTCAAAGATATACTTTGTAACTTTCTCTTGATTAATATTGATTTGATTTATCCCTGTTTGGTCTTTTGAAATGCTTTGGGAAGAGTTTTCTGACTGCGTTTGTATTACACTAGCGTTAAACGTTAGGCTTTGTTTGTTCAAATCGCTAGCGTTTATTGCAAAATTTTCATGCTCGTTAGGGTTTTGTGTTATGATCTGTTTGGGACCCAGATCTTTTAAATTATTTTGACTATTATTACTGATTTGAGAATTTTGATTAATATTAGATGTTTTTTTGCCTATTTGTGGCTTTAACTTGCTTTGTGAAATATCTTTTTTTTCCCCCATGTTCATTGCTGGAATTTAACATGTGCTCAATGGTGACTTTTTTTTTTTTTTAACATCGGATTTTTTTCTCAAATCCATTAGCTAATATATGAGGTAAACACCTCACTAGTTTTCTTCTCTTCCTCTATGCTAGTACTCTTTTACTTTATGAATTCTAAGTTTTTCTTGGAGGACTACTGTTGCGCTACTTGCTCAAATCTTGCCATAGGTGGAACTTGAATTTAGACCTTTTTCTTTTGATGACATTTAACAGTAATAACCAATTGAAAGTTTCTTGGAATGAAAAGTGAAGGTCTTCTATTAATCATTTTACATCCATAGAAATTAATCTTCTAAATTTATTTTAGCTTTACCTACATAATTATTTTTTATATTCATTTTCTTGCATACTATTTCATAAATTTCATTTAATTAAATGAAATATATGAAATAATATGCAAGAAATGTAAAATGGTGAATATAAAAAAACAATTATATAGATGCAGTTAAAAGTAAATTTAGAACTAGTCTAAAACATTTAAATGTTAAAACCAAAAAGAAAAATCATTCTAAGTTTTACTAATGATAGAAAATCTTAGGGAAATATTAATTAAGGAAATTATATATATATAAAAAATGTGACCTTATCTGAATAGAATAAATGGGAATTTTTTATTGTAATAGTTTTTTGTGGTAGTTCTGCTTAGAAAAATTTTGAGAATTAATTAAATTTAAATAGAGAGAATTTAAAAAAAAAACGGGATTGTAATGATAATAATGTTGATAGACTGGTTTGTCTATGAGGTGAGATATTTTTTATAAATGATATTCATTTGATATTTGTATAATGTTATATTTATGTATAATATATACATTAATATATGCGTATTTTGATTATGAATTCTTAAAAATCATTATATAGAAAAATAATTGGAAACATGGGATTTGTATATATAAGAAAATTATTGATTCAGAAATATAAACAAAACATTTATGTAGAAGTTATTAATTTTTAAAATTAGAATATAACTTAATAATATTTAAATACAGAGAAGGCAGTGGACAACAAAAATAGTAGCACTAGGAAAACATTAAAAAATATAGACAAGAAAGAACAAGATTTATGATTTTTGATTATTTGTTTTGTGTAAAATTTGTACTATAATTCACAGTATGTATGAATTTTCAAAATTTAGACTACATTGCTATCACTTTTATAATGCTGTGTGCTGCAAACTTGGCATATATTTGATGTAATGTAGCTACTTATTGAAAATTTATTTTCATTAGTGCCTGATGAGTTTTGATAAAGTTTGGCACAACTTTAATTTCAAGTTGTTGGGTTTTTTTTTCATTTAAATTATAATACAAATTATAACAAAAGCAAAGTAATAAAAATAAAACTTAATAGTAGTGGATAGAATTGTTGTACCTGAATCTAGATAGAAACATTTGCATTAGTAAATGCTTATTATAGTCCTTGATGAAATATTATTACTCTTGACAAGATCAGAGGAAGATTATTGTATATATTAATAACTTTTCGGTGCTGATTTAGAGTATGTTCTCAGCCATTTTGAATTCTAAGGACTACCCAAAACCACTACTGACATATCCAAGCAATTAATGACATCGAATAATCCACATTGGGTTGCTTGGATGTGTCAGAGTTGGTTTTGGGTGGTCCTTAAAATTCAAAATAGCGCACTATAAATTATTCCTATCAATCCAAGCTTATAATTTCGAAATACTAAAAGCTTATAACTTCTAAAATACAACAGCTGAAAAAAAAATTGGTTGAAATAAAGCATATTAATTTTACAATTAATCGGACCTTTTTTTACCAGAAATAAATTGATGTTGCATGCTTCCTTTGTTATGTATAGTTAGAGAAAGAAATGGAGATGAGAAAAAATAATGTTCACATTTGATTTCCTGACGTGGATATTGAATCTATACTTGTGAGGTTCTTACGGACTCTTAAAATTGTTACATGTGAACAATGCTAACTTTTTCTAATCTCGATCTTTTTTTTCCTAACGATATGTGAGAAATGAAGCACATAACAGTACTCGCTTTGGCAAGAAAAAATCCGATTTATTAATTGTAAAATTAATATTAATTACTTTAGATAATTATTTTTTCAGCTAATGTTAAAATAAAATGTGATTTATTATTAATTATAGAATTAATATGCTTCAACAGTTGTTTCTATATTTATTCAATATTTACGTTATTTCAACAAGTAGTTGTGGGCCTATATTATAATAAAATTTGTATTTTAAAAGCTATATACTTTTAGTATTTGGAAATTATAAGCTTGGTTTGATCAGTTTTATATTTATCCAACATGTTATGGGCATATATTGTAATAAAATTTGGTTAATGACAGCGCTTCAACATCCAAAAAATGCAAATACCACAAGTATGTGGTTTATTTACTTCTTTAATGTCTTTTCCTTTTTTTAATTAATATATGTGTCTATTTTTTTTTTTTTTCACTTTTTAAGTATTTTAAATTCATATTTTAGAAATTATAAGCTTTTAGTATGTCAAAATTTATTCATTCCTCTCATTTTTTACATTTTGTATATTCTAGTCACGTGATTTGATGAAGCATAGTTGTATGAAATTTGTGCTTTAATTTTTTAATTATTGATGTAAATTGCGATTTTGCAGCAAATGGTCATTTCGTTCCCACGTGTGGATTATTCTGTGTCATTTATGGTTTGGATTTGTCAGCGGTAGTTTGGGGCATTTCTTAAAATTCAAAATGACATAATACGCACTCCAAATCAGTGTCATTTTTTTATAATCAGTCATTAGACTAGAGATTAGCCAACAATGTCACTACTTTGCATGTGAGTGGTATAATGAAAATTATACTACAGAAATATTTATTATTGTACATCATTTCAATTTTTAAAAAAACTATCCATGTAGGAAAACTTAGCAGCAAAGACTATGATTTGTCAGTGATTGAGACAGTAAAATAACAGTATGGGAATAATAAATTGGGGGCAGGATTATTTTGTATGGTATTAATTTTCGGGCCTGAAAAAGCAGTTGAAATATACCAAATGAGTGGTCAATGTTTCAGCTGTGTACAACTTCAGATTATGCAAAAAATATTATATACTTCTTTCATCAAAAATGATTTTATCTTATTACTAAAATATGTTTTACTTTATACACAACACATTTACACTCATAAAATAAATTATAAGCCAATAAACATCACGTGACCACCACTTCTTATGCTTGTATCTGTTTTAAAACAAGCAAAACTCACTATACGTATTGCCACACACAGCAAGCTAGAATAATCAATGGATGCCAGAAGGCTTGTGCATAAAATCCCTATCTAGTGACTACTAATCCAATATCCCCAGACTAGTTTCTAGCTTGTGGCCTGTGTCAGTGAGGAGCTTTGGATCTGAGAGCACTGCATCTAGATCTTAGGATTTAATGCAACCCTCCAGCAGCCACCTTTTATCTCCATTTAACTACAAAACTATGAGTCTTAAACAGAAAACACCTTAATATTTTCAATTCAAGCCCATTAGCTTATATAGTCATATGGGTCTGAACTCAATTCAGCACCCATACATTTTGGTGTCTTTGGTTCTTTAATAACCATAGTGGCAATACGTATAGTGAGTTTTGCCTGTTATAAAATAAATTATACTGAGATATAGATAGTCATATACCAGTCAATATCTGATGTCTAGTTGGATTGACCAATTATACTGATTGGTAAAATTTCTTAAGTCTCTCAGATTTTAAGAAATTAATCGCTACACTATGAAAATCTTCAAGAGCATTTTCATTATTTAGTTATTTTTTTATTTAGCTTTTGAAATGCTTTATGCTGTAATAAAATTTTGATTAGGTTGTTTTATTAAATTGTTTTTATGTTAAATGTGATAATATGTTTGACTATTTCTATCAGTAAATGGTGAATGTATAGAAAATTTTAAACTTTTCAAATACAAACATGATGGTAATAACACACAAATAGACAACATTTGAGTATTATTACTAACAAGTTATTTGTATTTAAAAAGTTTAAATAAAGTTTAAAATTTTTTATACCTTCAACATTTTCTGATAAATGATGGAAATAGACCAACATATTATCACATCTAATATACCGTCATCTCAAACATTCAGGCAAATGTTCTTGTATTAATATAACAAGAAAATGTAATTAATGTTATAGATCTGAATTTAAAGGCTGATTTATAACTTTTCACTGCAGATAAAATGTGAGCCTTGTATTTACATTGTTTACAATTCAGAATTTGACTTTTATGTAATATATTTTAATTTAATAAAGAGCTAATAGTGGACGCTTAAATGCAGCCCTTAATAAAGGGAAGGTAAAGTGGCTAACAGGTTTTTCTGGGCATAGTGACTGAGAAATTCCTGACTCCGAGAAAGGAGAAGCCATAGTGCATTACATCGTTTATTGATATTCTCTTTTTCCAAATGATACTTTATAAACAAAATAATGTGAAAAAAAGAAAATGTATTTAGAATTACATAGTCACAGTAAAATTAATGTTGTATCAGATTGCGCTTGAATTACTGTTAATTTAAAAATTGATTTGTGAAGTATGCTTTGTTTTTATAATTTATGGGCATTTATGTTTTTCAATTCTAGAAGCTACAAAATAAGTATCTAGAAAATTCATTGAAACCTGATCTTCATGACTGATTTTTGATTTATAGTCTTTTTCTTATACAGAACATTAAAATTAAATGTTATTTATGATTTGAAGAGATATGTCTAATAAAATGTAGATTGGATGAATTTGTTAATGCGTATTATTATTAATTAATATTCTTTTGTAATATGATATAGAATTGGATTCAGATAAGAGAAACGAATGAGCATAACTAAGTAAAGATCTGATGTCAAAGTCTTAAATTGGCAAAATTAAAAAATATATATTGAATTAGAACTGTGGTTGTACCATTTTTCTGATGTAAACATGGTAAAACTTGATAGAATGAACTTTGTATATACATATTAAAAGTATAAAGGCCCCAGGCATTTTAATATCTTTGAAATTTTTAAAATCACTTGATTAGAAACTATTCATCATTCTTATCCAATCAATTGGCATGAAAACAATATTATTGCAATCTTGAGCACTGCATCCACAAAAAAAAAATCAAATAATGGCATTCCTAAAAAAATATTGCTCTCATTGCCATTATTATGTATTGTTTATAAATTAGAAATTAAGTTAAATAATACTAATAGTTGTGAGTTTTTAAAATTCGATCAATTTGAATTCAGTTGAGGACTAAATTGATTGTAATTAGTTCCATTCTTAACTATTTGCTTCAATGAGCTTCCAAAATAAAAGCTGATATAATTTTTATTAATCGTATCTCACTATTAAGCAATCCTTTTCAGACTTGCAATTTTTTTAAAGTTTGCGCAGAAGTTTGAATTTATTGATACTCTTCTCGGTTTCATGTCATTTGCTTCCTTTTTTAAACAATTTTTTTTGATGTTTAGGAAAAATTCTTTTTCAAGTATGTGAATCTAGTTTGCATTTAAGATCTAACTTGGTATGCACAGAGGTGAGGGCCATATTTTCTGGAAGTCAACAAATGAACTGTTTACATTTTTTTTTTTTGGTTTAAAATTAATGAGGTTTTTCCCAGTCATTTTTTTTGTATGGGTTGGCTGACTTTTTGCAACTGGGTTATATCAAATATTAATCTTATTTGCAAAAAAAAAATCAATGATTTTAGATCACCAATATTCTGCCTTTATTTATATTTTTTTTAAAGCAATTTTATATTGCTATTTTTTTTTTTTTAATATTTGCATTATTTATTATTGATACTTAAGGACATTTATTTGTATTATGGTTGCTGGAAGGACTTTGTAATTAATTGAGAGAAAATCTTTTGATTTCTTTTTGAGACCTTTTTTGGAACTGAGCAGAGAAATTTCTTAATATCTACTCCATATATTCTTGTTGTAGCTGTTGTTATTATTATGTAATTATATAGTTAATGAATATGGATGAGTTTATTGGCTTTTTATCTCTGAGATGCCTTGATCTTTCATATCAGAGACTAGATAGTTCTTAACTGAAATATCAGTTGAATTTCCTTGAAGTTAAGATAAATATGTGTGTGAATATTTTTTTATTTACTAAATATTTACAATCATAATAAACAAAAACTAAATTGTGATTTTTATTCCCAGATGGTTGCAAGGTAACTAGCCAAAACAGCAGTTAGGGGTTGAATGTAAAGGATGCTAAAAATACTCTGATTGTGGACCGAGGCTGCATTCAGTGGTCATTTTTTATTCAAATATCTATAACTGCAGATCACTTTCAAATGAAGATTGCATGAATTGAAAGAACTCTCTTGTATTAAATGGGACTTTGTTGGACTTGATGAATTTAGAAAAAAAATTGAAGAGAATTAATTTTAAAAATGGACATGTTCTTTACTACAAAGGCACAAATATTGAAAGCACAAATGAAATGGCTCTTCTAAATAAAAAGTGGAAGAATAACTTTGTGAAGATTTATGGAATGAAAGAGATCCAATGCAGATAATTAAGGTTTTTGCCCAACAAGTTCTTATTATGATGAAGAAATAGATGAATATGCAAAATACTTTTGATCTGATCAAACAACATTTTAAAATTGTCAGGAAACTTCGATGTTAGAATTGGTAAATCATTAAATCAAATGAAAGTGCTTTGGTGATAGAAAATGAGGTAGGACACAGATTTATGGAGCTTGAGAAAAGAAAAACTATATTTGAATTCTTTCTTCAAGAAAAGGTACAGCAGAATTGGATTATATTTTGACTAATTGAAAATATGTTATTTCAAGCAAGATTGTAATAGTTTTAATAGATTTATTACAGGAAATGATCATCAATTAGTGTGTTAATTTAAAACTAGAGACAAAAATTAAAATACACATGTTAACAATTGAAACAATCCAGTGAAGTTAACATACAATTTGCAGATCATTTTAAATATTAACATTTTGAACTTAGTTCAGGCATGACTGAAATCAATAAAAAAATAACTGATCCTCTATTAAGAACTGCAAGAAAGATAGCTTTTACTAAAGTGATTTTCTATAGACAAAAGCAATGTATGAAAAAATGAATGAATATTAAAAAAAAAATTTTAATGAGCTATTAAAAAGAATTGAATATCTAAAGTTTTGTAAAATAGTCCTAAAAAAGAATTGATAATATAAAAAATTATAATTATGAATTGGCAAGGAAAGTTTTAGATGAGAATAAAAGTATCTAAATTGTAAAACATCTTGGTATAGGAAGGGAAGTTATTTCAGCAATAAGAAAATGGTATTATTACTAAAAAAAAAAAAAAAATTAACAATATCACAGCAAAGCATTCTCCACAATCATTGCATCTTATGAATTAAGCAGGATTTTAAATGAAAACATGCTATTAAATCTATGAAGAAGATAAAAGCTCCAGAAAATGATGAAATTATAATTGATATTTTTAAAGAAGCAAGTGAAGAAATAAAAAATTGTTGGCAAAGTTTATATACCAAGTGTTCAAATAATTGGAAGGATACAGTGGTAATATTGATATTTTAGCAAACTGATAAAGAATATATTAGAAATTTCGGACATGTCAGTCTTCTATCAGTTCTATACAAAATCTTTAACAAGATAATTACAACTTATATGCAGTGAACTTAGGATTATAACCAGCCAAAAAAAACAAGCTGGATTTAAAAATTATTTTAGCATAATGAATTACATTCAAATATTGGGAAAAGTTATTTTGGATTTGTAGATTATAAAAAAGCATTTTATTTAGGAAATTTACAATGAAATAAAGTTTTGTAATAGATCGTGGAAGTTATCATATTCTGAGGGAAAATGCAACAGCAATGATTCCGTAATCAGTTTTTTTTAACAACAATTTTGTAATAAATATTTTGAGGATTAAAATGAAAGCTAAGGAACAAAAATAAAGCAGAGACTATTTAAGTCATTTAGATTTTGTAGATGATGTGGTTGTTTTTTTTTGTTTGTTTTTTTTTCAAAAAATGCTTTAGAACTTAAGGAAGAATCACAGATGAAAATAAAAAAGTAGAACTAAAGATAAATGCTAAAATGATTAAAGTGTTGTTCAGTGGATTTTCTCTGAAGAAGAAAATAAAGATTGATAATCACGAGTTAGAAGATAACAATTATAACTGTCTTGGTTAGATTATTAATAAAGGTGAAAATTTAATGGATAAAATTAATCTTAGAATTAAATTTGACTAGAATGCTTGCAGTAGAAATTATTTGATATTAAACAAAAATTTGTCTATGTTGGATAAGGAAGATTTTAAAGAAATATGTTTTACTATTTCTTACTTATGGATCTGAGACTTGTATAATGAGATTTCAGATTACTCACTGAAGTATGGAGAAATTATATTAGGAATACCAAGAAGAGATCGAAAATGAAACGAATGATAGAACAAGCAGGTATCACTGATATTGAAAGATTTGAAAAACTGAACTGGAGTTAAGCTCAACATATTGCTAGAAGAGATGACAAAAAAATTGAAATTTTAAATTGGATTCTAAGAGATTGTAAAAAAAAAACTTTGCAAGAGACTGCATATGAAATGAATGGCTGAAATATGGAAGTTTCCCATTGTGTTGTGGAGAAGATTGGCTAGAGTCCTGAGAAACTAGATTAAACTTGGAGAGAATTTCATTCTGCAGTGAATTATATTAATTGATATAAGATTTGTATTATGGGCATTTATCATTTGTTTTAATTCTTTTTGTCCTGCCCCCATATATTTTATTCATTTTTTTATTTCTCCAAATTTAATTGCTTTATTTATTTTAAATTATTTTATAATAATGTTAAAAATTCACCTTTTTTATTTACCCTTCATTTATATATGAGTTATTTATTTATATAGTACTATGTTTTAATCTGTAACGATTATTAGGATCACTCCATTACACGTGTGCTATAAATTAATAAACACTTTTAAAAAATACTCTATCTTTTTAACCTAAATGTATATGTATAGGCAAATCTTAAGCATTTGAAATGAAAGTATTAAGATATTAATTAATCACATTTAATTTTTGCTGTTTTAATTATTGGCATCTGCAAAATTTACAGCATTGTCAGTATTAGATATCATATATATAATGAGTTATTTATTTATATAGTGTTATATTTTAATCTGTAACAATCATTAGGGATCACTCCACTACACATATGCTGTAAACTAATAAACATTTTAGGAATTAGTTCTATCTTTTCAAAAGACTATTCTGTGTTTCATTTCTCACAATTTTTATTAGTTTTTTCTAAAGATACATTTCTAGATCAATTTCTGTGTAATGAATGTTTCCTCAGTAATTTTTAAAGCTTCTGTTTTAGTTTTTTTATTTCTTTTATTATAAATAAAAATTCATACACATATTTAGTTTATGTAAAATTAAATTAAAAATTTAAATTTACTCAAAATTTTATTTATTCAATTATATAATATTGCACAAATAATATGGATAAATTTAAATATTATGGTGTAAATAGAAGGATTTAAAGTTCCCCATATCTATCCAACCAATATACATGACCAAGTAATGTGAAAAAGATAAATGATCTTCAACATCTGTTATTTCATGATAATGCAGCACTTATCAGTTGATGCAGATCATCATCTCCCATATGCATATATAATCAGTGCTCAATTTGTATTAAGATAGTAAATGTTCAAACTTTAATGGATAAGCTTCAATCTTCTCAGTATAATAATATACATGTAGTATTCTGTCTATCCCTCTTCTGTGTATTTAAATGGTGAGGGTTCAGAGTGACAAAGTCAACATGGGTATGACAATAATATTAGCATAAACAAGGGCTTTGATCATTCCATTATCAGATTTTCAATAATATGATTGGCTGAAGAGTTAGAGGGTAGAGAAGGTTTAACCTTATTCATTAAAGTTTGAAGATTTGCTGTTGATATAAACTGAGCAGATTATACATATGTGTGGGAGAGATAATCTGGACAAACTGATGAGTGCTTATTCAGCATAAAATACGTATATTGGAGATTATCTATCTTGTTTCATGAATGTGGTTATATATATCAGTTGTATAAGATGGAGTGGATAAATGTAGGGAGCTTGCAAGTCTAAGTTCAAATCCTTCTAATTATATTAAGTTCAATATAGATAACATACTTGTAGTTAAATATTATGCTCTAAAATTAATTATATATTAATTCTTATAGCAATTTGTATGGTCATATATTTGAATCTAGACAAATGCTTATTATTTTTAAAAACTATTGAGCTCCACCCCCTTATTGACAAATATAAAATGAATCTGAATACAAATTAAAAAATTGTTCCATTATAAATGTGGTACATTTATTATATTTTCTAGGATTGTAATTTTTAAAGTTATTTTGATTCACAATGAATTGTGTGTTCTTATTTAATGATCAATATGTTTTTTTGAGATATGAATAACTTTTAGCAAGGACAGTTTTAATACCTTTTTCCATATATTTTTGATCATGTTATTTATTTAATGATTAATTAATTCGTCTTTTTATATAAATAGATCTTATATTAATGAATTGAGTAGTTATTGTGAATTTAATATATATATATATTTAACATATATTTATTTAGGTTTATATGTCCATTAATTTTCACTTTTAAGTAAATTTAATGTTTTTTTTAAAAAAGGTGGTTATATTTTACTACCATTTCATTTATTATATGGAATTAATGGGTTAAGATGTGCTGTAATAAACAACTGAAGAGAAGTTTATTCTTTATAATTAAAATATCAAAATAATGCTGAGCACTTTAGAGAATTACACTACTCTCATCATTATAGCTGGGTTTACATCTTAACCCATTATTTGCTATGAAGTAGAAGTATAAATATCATATCATTATATATGGAATTAGTAAAAAAACTGAATAGTCTTTTGATGTGTTAGAAAATGTTGACTTATGATTATTATGTAATAGTCTTTTGATGTGTTAGAAAATGTTGACTTATGATTATTATGTCATCTTCATATTTGGGAAAGGATGGTTTCATAATTAGGGGAAGAAGTTAAAAATATACCAATATATCATGAAGCATTTTTAAGGAGAAAATTATGCAAAATATAAAGTTGCAAGAAGAGCATATTCTTCTGGAATATATGAATAGGTATAAAATTATCTCCTACAACTCCATAATCTTTTTTCCCAACTACAATTGTAGTTTTTAAATAATTGGTGGTTAGTGAGTATGTTTTAGCAATAAATTTTTATCTGGAAAAATATGTAATAGTCTGCCAAAGTGATAGCTTTATAATATAAATATGCTTCATGAAGCAAGATTTTATTTTAAACCAATTATAATCTGTAAGCAGGATTTGGTTGGATATTAGAATTTCTAGACAATTTTCTTTAAATCATTATTTTTTAGTAATTATTATAATTACTTTTTCAATATAATAGGCATTAAAAAATTAATTTGTTGAATTAATGATAATAAATTTAGTGTAAGTACATTGAAGCTCAATTCTACAGTATATTTATTATTTATATTTTGTTTCTAAAAATATTAGCACATTTCATAATGAATAATTATCATTAAATAAATTTGAAAACAACAACATATAAATAAAGTTTTTATAAATATTAAAGCTCTTACTATTTATATGTAACATAATGTGTATATATATACATACATCTATATAAATGTATTTTGAATAGTTGTTAACTTATAAATGTATTTTTTTTAACATGTTGAACTTTTTAGATGAGAAAGCAGACATGGGTGTTGTTTTTTGCACAAATTCTGATGTACTGTTGCTCCATTAGACTAATTAAAAAATAGAATGTCATCATAATGATATAATTATTAATTACTTCATCTAAATTGATTGCATATAGGGCTTTTATTGTGCCTCATTTATTATGTAAAAATGATCATTGATCCCCTATTATTGTGACAAAGTGTTTTTTTAATATTAATAAAATATAATGGCAAAAATTGTAAGATTTATTATTATATACTTCAGTGTGCTGCATGTAATATTTTTTGTTAGATTAAACATATAAAGTAGATAAAGATTAAGATTTCCTAAAAGCTATTCAATAATGAACTTGAGCATGATTTTATGGGAGTAGCAGACCCGGTTTATATTAAAAATTGTTTTGGAAAAATAGTTTTCACTGAGAAAATGCTGCTGAAGATAAAAAATAGAAAGTTGTAACTTAAGTAAGGTGTTGGTGTCTTTCAGCTAAAAAAATTGACTACCAAAGAAATTAAAAAACCAGCATTGTGAAATGTAAAGTAAATGAAAAATCCAGCATGTAATACATAAATATATGCAGTTCATGATTGTTCTTTATAGTCAGTGTAAAATTCATCTTTAACTCCTCCCCCCCCCCCCAAACTAGAATAGCCATACTTATTGACATATCAATGAAAATACTGTAAATTATATTATTATGTGCAGTCTCACAATGGCATAAAAAATGAAAAAGTGCTCTAAATGAAATAATCCTAGTTAGTGATTCTTTTTTTTTTCTATAGAAATATAAAAATAATTCCATAAACATTCACCTTTTTTTTTTAATTATTTAATGTCCAATATTTTAGATAATCTATGTTTTCATACATTTTTGATATAATTATATATCTGAATATTTCATTATATCCTCATAATACATTTATAAAAAGAATACATTAAAATTATAACTTTTGAAAAATTAAAACTTTAAAAAGCCAATGTTGAACAAAGATTATTCTGTTCTACTTTTTCCTTTGCTTGTAAAATTTACTTGTCACATTTTTTTTTTTTCACTATTATTGAAATTTTATGTAAAATTATCCTGATTTTAAATTTTCTTTCCATTTTCATATATCCAATTTATTTTGGTTATAAATATTCATATATTTTTTTCCATTTGTTTTATTTAAAATTGATTTTTTATTTTTATATTTTCTATTATTTCAGTATTATATTTATAACATCTGAATTCTTTTATATGCAGATAAACACCAGATTTATTTATTTTTTCATTTAAATATTCTTTCATTCATTATTGTTACATTATTCACACTATTATATGTATATATTTTATTCATATTCATCAAATTGATTTTGCTTTTATTTTTTATAATTTGCTTTAAACATTTTTTTTATATATGATTCATTTGTTTTTAATTGATATTTTTTTATTTACTTTATATTTTTTATTTTTCTCATGTTAATCTGATACCTTGAATTTCCTTTTTTTTAAAAAAAAAAAATCAATTTATTATTTGAATACATCTTTAAAGCTCTTCTCTATTCTATTATTTATATTAATTTTACTTCTATTGCTTGTGTCAGAATTCTGGATTTGATAATAACCCATAGAATTTTTTTTGTAAATGTTTTTTGTTTCTATGCATACTCAATTATTCTTCTGTAATTTTTAAACTAATTGGTCCATTCTTTTCATTTTCCGTTTTAAATTTTCTATTTCATTTTTTCCATTAATGTATCTAAAAAACACATCGCTATTTCT
Organism: Epiperipatus broadwayi; assembly: GCA_028023455.1. NCBI lineage: Eukaryota > Metazoa > Onychophora > Udeonychophora > Euonychophora > Peripatidae > Epiperipatus > Epiperipatus broadwayi. Next base: position 434,878 of record JAQFVV010006422.1, on the reverse strand, counting down.
ATTTTTCCCACAAAATTAATATATATAACATATAAAATTGATTTATAGTTTTAATCTTTTTAAGATATTTGTACTCATATTCATTAATATATGTATGTCAAACAGTCAGTTAAAATATTATTTATACTTTTCCTTTACCTGTTATACTTGTATTTAAATATTAATAATTATTATAATTAAAAATTATATTTTTTACAAGATATCTATATTTAATTCTAAGGCAGTATGTAACTTGCTTATACTGGATGTTTCATATTTGTAAATAGAGGGATTTGAACTCTGGAATTTTCAATCTATTCATTCTCCACTCCACCTCAAGCAATCGTTACACGTGCGAAAAAGGTACATGATCCCCAATATCCGTATTTCATGCAGAATCAAGGCTTACCAAATCTCCCACACATATATACAATCAATGCTCGGTTTATATTAATATAACAATTCCTCAAACTTTAATGGACAGGCTTCAATCTTCTCACCCTTCCAACTATTCAGTGAGAAATGGATGGTTAAATAATTGGAAGGGTGAGAAAATAGAAGATCTGTCCATTAAAGTTTAAAGAATTGCTATTTTAATATAAACCGAGCACTGACTGTATATATGTGTGAGATTACAATCTGCCTCAACTGATGAATGCTGGTTCTGCACAAAATACATCTATTGGGGAGCATGTATCTTTTTCGCATATGGGTCGTCATGTGTATCGGTTCCTTAAGTTGGAGTGAATGCTAAATAGACTGAAAAATTCTGAGTTCAAATTTCTCTATTTACATATCTCCATATTCTGCATATTATTACAATTTATTTTAATCATTTTACTTGCTTCCTTTTTTATTAATATTTGCACATATAGTGCTGTAAAGTCACCAGCCAAGCAGCGAGCGGTTGGTGGCTGAAGGCGGAGGGTGCTAAAATGATTTTATTTAAGTACTTACAACTACAGATTACTTCCAAGTAAAGAAAAATTGCAAGAATTGGAAGAACTGTTTTATTTAAATTAGAGATTATTGGACTTTTAGAACACAAAGTGAAGAGACAATTTATTTAAAAAGTGGATATGTACTCTACTACAAAGGCACAAATATTGGAAGTATAAATGAAGTAGGATTCGTTATAAATAAAAAATGTACAAAATATCTTGGTCAGATTATTATTACAGATGGAAACGTAATGGACGGAATTAATCATAGAATTAAACTTGGTTGGAATACTTTTGGTAGAAATAACATAATACTAAAAGGAAATATGCCTATGTGTTTAAAAAGGAAGGTTTTTAATAAATGTGTTTTACCAGTTCTTGCTTATGGATCTGAGACTTGGATGTTTAATAGAAGAGCAATACAGAGACATCAGACCACCCAAAGAAATATAAAGAGATGCATGTTAGGAATTACAAGAAATTGAAAAAGCAATATATGGGTAAGAAAACAAACAGGTATTACTGACATTGAAAAAATTAAAAGACTGGAGTGGAGTTGGGTTGGACATATTGCTAAAAGAAATGATAATAGATGGACAATTGAAATCTTAAATTGGATTCCAAGAAATTGTAAAAGACCTAGAAAGAGTCCACATATGAGATGGATGGATGAAATAAAGTGTCTACAGGTGATGAGAAAAGAGGCTAGAGATCAGAGAATATAGATTGAACTTAGAGAGACCTTCATCCTGCAATGGATTGATAATTGTTGACCATGATGATGATGATATAGTGTTTATATCAAATTTAATAAATCTATGTTCATGTTTTTTTAAATTTATCCTTTAACCTCTGCAAACATAAGAATTAGTAATATTATTTTCATTATTCATATTTCTAGATTTTTTTAAAATGGTAGCATACATTCATTTAGATAATTTTTCAAAATATGTTTATATTTTATATAAATGTTCTAAATGCTGCTATATGTATAATCATTTTATTTATACTTTCTTTTTTATTATATCCTATTTTTTATTGTTTTCTTTATTGTCAATATGAATTATGTTCAAATTTTTATCTATCAAAAATATCAGATTATCATATTTATTATTAATTTCTTTAATTACTTTCATATCTTTTTTTTTTCTTTTCATTATTATAGTTCCTTTCAATTAATAAATTTGTGTTATAATTTAATTCATTTAATGAATGTTATGATAAAAATATTTATTAAAAAAAATATTCTTTAGGCTGTTAATTCTGACAAACAATTGTAGCTAAATTATTATAAAAAAAGGACAGGAAGAGTTTTAAATATGTATTCTAACAATAAATTGATAAAAGAAGCAATTGATAGAATAAAAGTTGAGGCAATTAATAATGTATATATAGTTGTTAGAAATCACTTTATTGCTGACAAGATTATACTTCGAAGCTTTATGCCTTGAAATGGCAATATTGATAGATTTCTAAATATGTCTTATTAATAGTATGCAGGAAAAAGAATCTACCACACTTTTTGTTTTTCCTGAAAAAGTACCTGTCCATGTGAGGCATCAATATAAAAATTTAAAACTTAAGTTTTAGTTTTCAACTTGCGCTCAACCTGCCATTTGATTTTCAACAACTGACCATCTGAAGAGTTATATATTATTTAATAATATCACATGATTTAAGCTATTTCTCTATACAGTTATTAATAATGCTGAAATATTTGATATGAGTGCCTAGTTCTACTCTGTTCCCTTCTATTTTACCAGTTTTGTTTCTCTCCATTTTAAAGTGATACTCAGTTTTTTTATATTGGAGAAAAGAATGAAAACTGCAAGATGCTATGATTAAACTAGATGAAAACTAATCATAAAATTTCTCATTATTATTATTCAATGATGAACTTTATTCATCCAAAAAAAAATAGGTACATTATAACTTGCAACTTAGATGGCAAGATATGACCAATACAATTTATATTAAGGTAGCAAATCTTCATAATTTAATGGACAGGCTTCAATCTACCCCATCCTCCAACTCTTCAGCCATCCATACCACTGAAAATCTGATGATGAAACACCCAAATCCCATGCTGATGCCAATATTATTGCCATGCCCATGTTGACCTCAAGTCACTCCGATCCCTTATGTATAGGACTTTATCCATCTAAAAGATTTGCTGTCTTAATATAACTGAACACTGATTAAATATATATGTGGGAGATGATAATTTGGATCAACTGGTGAGTGCTGGTTTAGCATGAAATACTATTATAGTGATTATTTGTTTTCTACATGTGTGTGGTCATGTGTTTCAGTGGTATGAGATAGTGAGGATAGTTGATGGATATTTGAAAGTCTGAGTTCAAATCTTCTATATTTACAATTAGGCTCCAGGTGTGTGAAGAGTACCTGTACTTCAGATATTTAATATTGTTTAAGTAATGTATGTGTTCGGTAAAATCTTTTTGAGAAAATAAATATAAACAAATAGAGGCCCCTGAATATGGATAACTAAAACAAACATAGTTGGTTAACTTCCATTGTACAACTTCTACGAAAGTACCATAAAAATTTTCAAGAAAACTTAATTCTGATATATATATATAATGTAAAAATAGTTTTAAATAAAATAAATAGAAAAAATGGTAATCATCTGAAATCCGCACGGCCGCCTGATGGCATTGTTTATGTGTCAAAACACATAAAATGCTGTTTCTGCGTCCGGCCTTATGACTAATACAACATTTATATTGTATTACCCATTGCTAGACCGCTTTACATGACATTACACAAAAATATTACACCCTGTTTTGTGCTTCAAAACTATTTACGCTATTCGTTCTATTCATAGCTGATTACCGTATTGCTTGAGGGTGTTTTAATTTCAAGTCAGTACAACTTTTCAAATCTCCATAATAGAATAATGTCATTTATATTTAAATAATGTTAATTACTAATAATTGTCATATGGTCCCCACCCTTCCCTAAAAAAATGTTAATATGTAAAAAATTGGCATGTTCGAACATGCTTCGACAAAGCTCATGCACAAAGTCACATTTCACCGTGGAAAATATCTGAGACCAATAAAAGATCTGAGAAGAACGTGCAATTTTTCAACTTTTCAGAATTGCCGAGTACCGAAAGTGAGGGAGACTTTGTCCTTTTTTCAGGCACATAATGTCCTCCCAAATACCAGATTGTTTTTATTACAGCAATAAAATAATAAGTTCTAAAAATCCAAAGTCTGTGTACTTTTTTTTTTTTATTTCATTAGAAATTGACAAGTTATTTGGATTATCATTTTTCAGCGGGGTTAAAATAAATGACAATATTTGTTGACTTTTTGTTAATAATAACAAAGTATGAAAGCCCCCCAACAAAGCAGTTTATTGTAAAATGCCAAAAAAAAAAAAAAAAAACGAAATATAAATAAAAGTAAAAAGTGAGAAAAAGTTATTGAAAAAAAAAGAAATTATTGACTTTTTGTTACAATTATTTTTCCGAGTGTGGGGGTTTGAAAGCAATTTTTTATCCCCCAAGAACACAAAAGTTACTTTTGATTTAATAAGAAGAAAAACAATTTTGTCAACCAAAAAAAAAAAAAAAGATAGAAAAAATTTGAAACAATTCCCAAATAATTGCATTATATGTTTTCAGTAGGGTTAAAACAAGTGGGGTTAAAATAAATGACTATTTTTGTTTACTTTTTGTTAATAATAATAGTACAAACGCCCCCAAAAAAGCTGTTTATTGTAAAAGCCCCCCCCCCCCCCCAAAAGGCTCATTCAAACAAAATATAAATGAAAGTAAAAAGTGAAATAAAGTTGTTTTTAAAAAAAAGCAAAATTATTGACTTTTTGTTACAATTAACACAAAAGTTACTTTTGATTTAATAATAAGAAAAACAATTTAGTCAACAACAACAAAAAAAGTTAGAACAAAGTCAAAACAAGTCCCAAATAATTGTACCATTATATTTTTTCGGCAGGGTTAAAACAAGTTTTTTCAGCGTGAAACAGTCCAAAGTTTTAAAATTCAGAAAAATAAACACAAAATTAAATTACCAAAATTTGTTGGATAAAGAAAAATGTGAGGTTAAAAAAAAAACAACGAAAATGAATATAAAAATTAGTTTAATAAAAAAGAAATCATATTATAAATGAAATAAAAATTTGTTTAATCAAAAAAAAAAAAACATGTTCTATAGAAAAAAAGTTGCGGCGGCCCGGTAATGTTACATTTGATTGATTTTTGTATAGCATCAACGCCCCAAGTGGCCATGCCCGGATTTCAGATAATTACCGAAAAAAATTATGAATATTTATAAATAAAATAAATTGGATAGTTTGGGGAAAGGAAGGGTTAGAGAGTAATCAATATTGGATTAAAGGGAACACTGAATAATAAATTTTAAGTGTAAATATAAAGAAAAAACAATATTTTTATGTGTGGGTTTTTTTTTTTTAATAAATGTAATAAGAGTATATAATGAAAGATGGATATGCGTAATGTATATAATGTTATGTGTCAAAAATGTTTGATTTATATATTTATTAGTTAAGAGATTCTTGTCAATGGCCATTATATAATGGTTAAAATATTGGTCAACAGATTGTGATAATGTTTTGATTTAAATAAGTTTAAAAAATAATAATAAATGGTTGTAGAGTTATTAAAATAAATAAAATATTTATTGAATGCATTGTATATCAAATTTTGCAAACAAAATAAAGAATACTCAATGATGGGCTTACTATTATATGTCATAATCTATACATCTTTTTACAAATAAACATTTTTTCTAAATTATCACAATACCAGTTTAAAGATTGTTTTTAAAAATGGATGCCAACTTATTATTCAATTAGGTTTATTTTTTCTGTGGCATAAAAATAAAAGAATTACGATGTTTATTCATATTACTATTTCTAGAAAACTATTCATCCTTAAAGTAAATTGATATTTTAAAATAAAATTTTATGATGAATATGATTATTTATCTATTTCTATATAAGAAGAAATATATATTTTTTAAAAAATAAATAAATGTAGATAATATTTATCAAAAAATATTTTATTCCTTGGCATGTTTCATGCATTCTGCTGTCGTGCTTATATTTTTTTCCATATTATATGTTGAAAGAAAATTAAGGAAATTTTACTAAGGTTGACTTATTGTATTTATTTTTGGTTTAGAGCCACATTATAAATTTATATGCATCTGCTTTTAATCTTTTATGTCCTCCATATAGCAACATTGATGAATGTTGCTCCATAGCTTCAAATGTTTTTAAATTTTTAATCTTGCATAAACATGTTAGTGAAACTATGAAATTTGAAATTTTTCAATATTTCAACCAAAATTGACTGTGCTACAGGCATTTGAAAATGTATTACTTTATCAAAAGATAACCAGTTTGGATTCAGTACCTATACTTATAAGTATCCCTAATTGGGAAAACTAGTGATTCAAATTCAGCAATTCTAATATCACTTTGAAGTTGTTGATGTTAAAGTATATATGTAATGTTAAAACAATAATAAATTTACATTATTTTGTTTTTTTATTATGTAAAGTGAAAATTTCATCTTTAAAAAAATAGTTTACTGTAATAAGCTATAATTATATATAAACAAAAAAGGCTCCTATTGGTTTTTTTTCTCTGTGCTTTAAATTGACAAAAGTTCTAAAGAGTAAGATTTATTGTATTTGAAAGATTGCTATTTACCAATCAGTGGCTATTATCAGTGTGTAAATATTTCTACATTAAGAACTAATGATCAAAAAGAATACAAATTTAAATGTTTTTAGGAATCCTAAAAACTTTGGTGCAGTGAGTATGCTATAATGAATATTATTGTATCTAAAACCTTTCATTATCACATCTGTTCTAGCATACATTGATAAATATGTGAGAGCAGTCAATCAGGCCCACAAGCCTATAATAATGTTATCATCCAATATAGTCGTTTAACAATGCAAAATCAAAAAATACAACTGTATTAATAATGTAATATTAGTTCATAAATTTTTTCTATACTTTTTCTATTTTTTCACTTGGAGATTGTTTGTTTTTAATTAATTATTTTTTTCATTACTATTTTGCCATTTCTTGGTTCAAGTAATTTACTAACATAAATCTATCATTTAACATGATGGTAGACTGATTACACAGAGGCTAAACTTTCCATACAATAACGCCACCAGTTCAAGCCAGAGTAATCAATAGATGCAAGAAGGTTTGTGCATAAAATCCCTATCTAGTGCCTACTCATCCATTATCCCCAGTCTAGTTTCCAGCTTGTGGCTGAACTTCCTGCATCCATTGATTACTCTGGCTTGCACTGGTAGTGCTTACTATATGGAGAGTTTAGCCTCTGTGTAAGCATAAGAAATGATGATCATGTGAAGATGGTAGGCTGACTGCTTAACATTTTTCAGATTTATTTGCCATTATAGAAATTTTGTTGATGTTGTAGGTGTATTGAGTTTCTAAAATAAATTTATTAACTAAATGTCTGTGTTCAGTAGCACATAAAGAAAGGTTTTTTCTATTTCAAGGAAAACAAATTATATAACTTTTGATATTACAAAATTGTTAATAATTGCTTTTTTAATTTTGATATTACTACTAGTCAAATTATAGTTTTAATTATTTATGATTTAACTATACAAATAACAAAAATAATGATTAACATTCTAATTATGCAGACAAGCAATACACATATATCCAAATTATGGTTGTACATGATATAGTTCGTGTAAAAGTTGCTACTATCTGTTATTATCTGTTTTCATGATACAATATTATATTATACATTGAAAGAGTTAGCTTATGTCTCTTAAGATAACATTTGGCTTTAGTTTTAGAGAAGTGTGATCAGTGAGCAGACAATATAATGTCCTATGAATATTTTAATACTAATTACTCTTATGTAGAAGAGATGGAAGGTTTTGTAAGCAAGAAACTCGATGGCTAATTGAGAATTGAATTATTTCTGTTCTTAAATTTTTTAATGATTTAAAATTGTTAAAAAGATTATCTGATTATAGATGAAATATTGTATATGTATGAAAATATATTTAAATTGATATGATATAACACAGAAAATATGTTGTAAACTCTTTAATAAACATCCAAACTGCATCATAGTGAAGCTATTAAAAACATTTTCTCTGAATTTGTCTATGACATGTTCAGAAATATTTATTGCTCAAAAAAATTCCTTTTTTTTTATTAGTTATAGAGCTCATTTAGTGAATCACAGATTTTTACTGCTAAAGTGGAAAGCAACATTGATCAAGATTTTACTTAATTCACAGTAATGAATAAACAATTGAGTAAAACTGATATTTTGAATTTATCACCAGTAAAGATAAGAAAATATCTAATTATATGAAGATTAAAATTAAGAAATTATAACTATTGCCAAAGTAGCTACAGTAATATGTGTTTGAAACTCTTAGTAAGTTACAAAATTTTAAAAACATGACCTGCCCAGACTGTATATATATGATAAAAAAAAAATATTGAATTAAGTTCATAATTCACGCCAACAAACTAAGAATTATTTCAATACTCATCATAATGATTCTCAGCCTTTATTGATCCATTGCAGGATAGTTTCCAAGTTTAAACTATTTTCTCTGATTTATAACCTCTTCATATGCAAGCAAGCTTTCTTATTTTATCCATTCATTTCTCTTGTAGTCTTTTTCTAGGTTTTACAGTTCCTTCAAGATTCATTTTAAAACTTCAACTATTATCATTTCTTCAGCTATATGTCCAGTCCAATTCAATATCAGTCTCTTAAAGTCTTTTAATATTGTCAATAATATCTATTGGTTTTATTAACCATGTATTTCATTTTGATTTCTTTTGGTAAGTCATATATTTTTTCATACTTCAGTGAATATGCTGAAGTGTCTTCTGCATTCCTCATGTTAAGTGTCTCCAAGTCTGAGATTCAGTTTTCCCCACAAACACATAGGCATATTTTTTTTTAATACCAAGTTATTTCTATCGAAGTTACTCCACTCAAGTTTAATTCTATGATTAATTTCATCCATTGTATTTGTTTCATTAATAAGCTCTTAAATTATTTGTAAATATTAACTTGTTACTATTCATGATTATCAATCTTTATTTTTTCTGAGAAAATTTATTGAACATTACTACAGTTTTTCATCAGAAAACTTTTGCAACATTTCCTGAAGCTCTGAGGCATTATTTGTAAAAGTAACCGCATCATCTGTGAAATCTAGATAATTTAAATAATCTCTATGTATTTTTATTCCCTTAGCTTTCTGTAAAACTACTGTAAAAGCTTTTGGTTTTGGTTTTAATACATAAAATATTATAAAACTGTGATCAAAACTTTTGGAGAATCACCCTTCTCACCAATGTATGACTTTTTAGTATCATTATATAATTTAATCACTGCTGAAGTATTTTGATAAATATTCTTCAGAATACAATAATATTCTGGATCTACATCTTGGATTTGTAACCTTAATCATTGTGGAAATGCTTACAAAATCAAATGCTTTTTCATAATTTACAAATTCAAAGAGTAATGGAAGCTCATATCAATTAGTCCTTTTTATAATTTTTCCCAATACTTGGATGTAATCTGCTGTGCCAAAACTTATTAAATTCAGCTTGGTTGTTCTAGAATCCAAACTTTGCTATAAATAAATTTGTAAATAATTATCTTGATAAAGATTTTGTATAGAACTGATAAAAGATTGATAAGACTATAATTTCTCATATCATCTTCATCATTAGACATTTAGTATATAACATAGCTGGCAATTGTTTTTTAAAAACATCAATAATTTCATTATTTCCTGGAGCTTTTGTTTTTTATATAGATTTCACCTCTTCATTTAAAATAATTAGCAGTTCATAAGATGTAGTAATTGTAAGAGATATTTCATTATCTTGTTCATTATTATTATATAATTCTTTATAGAACTCTTACATATATTTCATGATATAATTATTTCTTATCATTGAAATGACTTTACTTCCAATAACAAGATTTTGTTTTATACTTTAAAGATTTAATTTTTTATATAGATAATTGTTAAGCATTCAATTAAAGAACTGGTACAAATTTCATTCATTAATTATTTCAGTGTTTGTCCACCAGCTACTATGATAAAGCCATAGGATAAAGGCTGGGTGATATTTTTATTGCCTCTATCATGGACAAGCAATTTGTTATATAGGTTGCAGCATAAAACATATGGTCACTAAAACAAGTCTTCAATGTCCATATAATAATATTAAAATAGAAAATCCTAACATTATAATACTAGCCAAAAAAAATTTATTAAAATTTTTTCACAACCATGGTTTCATCTATTAAGAAATGAACTTTTTCAAATGAAATTCAACAAGATACGTTCGACATATATGTATATACAAGACTATATGCTTCCTGTTTGAAGCCATCAATCTCATGAAAAAATCCTTTGATGTTAAAGGAAATTGTTTTTTGAAATGAATGATGGGGAGGCTATTTCGTTTTTGTATTTATATGTATCTTATTGAATTTCACTTGAAAGGTCTATGTGTTAATAGATGAACTCATGGTTGTGGAAAAATTAATAAAATTTTATTTGTTAGTATTCTAATGTTATGTGATTTTTTACTTTACTTATAATTATTAGTATAGCAGAAGCCAATATTTAATATAATTATGTTATACTGAGTGCATTTGATTTGTATAATTTTGCAAAAGAATCTGTTTATTAAAATATTTTTGCAGCAAATTTGGAATTAAAATTTCTAACCATCAGTTAGCAGATAGATATGAAATGTAATATTTATAGGAATAAAAAATTAGTCACAATTTTGTGTCAATAAACAAAATATTTCAATTAAATTGGAATAAAACTGATACCTTTTTAAAATTAATTTGTAAACATATAGATTTGCAAATATGCATAATTTCATCAAAATAAAAACAATATTTTTCTATGGTTCCTCAAAACAGATTTTTTCAAAAATGATTAGCATATAAAAAATATTCAAATTAAAAATTACATTGGTGCATTATTTAATGTTATGTTTATATCTAATTATATTTAATATATAAATTGATTTAAATTAGTATTTAGAAATAATTCATTTATTTACAATTACAAAAAATTTTACTCTGTTGAATTGTCAGTTTGAAGGATATTTTACTTATTTTCTATCAAGTTTCAGAAAAATGTATAATTGAGCTTTTTTTTTAATGATCTTTTAAAGTCAACTATTTTTTGAAGATAAATTTTCACTTTATATGAAAATCAGAAAAAGAAAATTATAAATGTATTTTTTGTTTTGACTTTATGTGTACATTTCTAATGTAAAAAAAAAACAACTTCAGACTATAGCAGAATTATTGAATTTGAAACTTTCTAAGTTCAGAAATCTAAGTAATGTTATTGGTAAAACAATTTTCAAACACCTATAGCTTAGCCAATATTGGGGCAAAATAGTTAAAAATTTCGATTTTGACATCTGTCTAGATAAAAATTGAAAGTCTTACTATAGAGCAACAATACTGTTAGCTATTTTCAAATGATTTAATTTTTTTTATTTTTTAAATTGAACAAGTGTCCATCTCAGTAATTACTTGAGTCTCTTTTTTATTTTGCAGAAATCAAATTAGTTTCAATTTAGCTCATTTGGGAAAAAATTTAGGTCTTTGTAAAGTATTCACTGTACAACCTGTGGTGGCGCTGTTTCTGTGTAAAAACACACAATAATACTGCTTTCACGGCCAAACCTTACGGCTAATACACGACTAGTGATCGCATTAGCCACTTAAGAGACAATAGATGTAGTGGTTAACACTATACGATCGTATAGTTTGCCACTTTTTCATCGTGGCATGAATTTCTATGCATAGTGACCCAATTTGTATTCTCGCTCGAATTGAATCTGAGAGTGTGTGCAGTGGAATGTTTTCCAACTGTTTGTTTGTTGATGTTTATGATTTTCTGTATTTCCCAACTGAGATCTTTTTGTGTACTAGTAATCAGTGTATTCTTGAGATTTGTCCAAGCTTGTTTTTTTGTTGGGTTTGTTATTATTTGGAACCCAAAAAAGATGTCAACGTTTCTGTCAGACGATTGTAGTTGTTGGTGAAAAAGTACCGTTTCTGTCGCGACTCGGACAAGAGTAACAAAAGAATACCAAAATGGCTACCACGTTATTGCAATTGGGGGCTGTCCCAAAGCGAGAAAGGGACACAGTTGATTTGGTTTATTTCAGATGTGATGAATAAATTTATTTGATTGAAAAGAATCTGTGTTTTGTTTGTGATTATTTCGATCTGTAAGTCAATTAATTCACACCCAGAATGTCAGTGTTAAAAGGGTAGGTCTTTACAGCCGAGTGTGGCGGAATTGGTTTGACAGCTTCGAATTCTTCTCAGATCAATCAACAACACGCTTCTTTTGGTCGGAAGAGAATCGACTCTCTTGATCGATATCTTCGTCAAAATAGCAAAAAAAAAATTTTCGTTTATAAGCAAATACACATAAGTGTCAATTCTAAATTTAAAAAAAAAAGATGTCTATTAACAAAAAATAGTATATTAAAAGCAAAAAAGAAAGTCGTATGTGGAAATGTGTGTATATATTTGAGATCCAAAAAAAATATTACAAGTGTCACTTATACTTTTAAATCAATCTAATCCAAAAAAAAGACGTCTGTAAAAAAACAGTATATTTAGAATCGAAATCCCCCCAAAAAAAGTCCTATGTAAAAATTGTGTACTTTTGAGATCCAAAAAAAAAGTAAAAGTGTCCATTATAATTTTAAATTTATCAAATGAAAAAAAAAGAAAAATAATTATGTCAAGCAAAAAAAAAACAAACAATATATTAAAAAGAAAAAATAGCCGTATGTCAAAATACGATATATTAGAGCAAATGTTATATCACTATGTTTTTAAATCGAAACAGAGCCACCCCAGGCTGTACAGTGAATAGTTTACAACTACCAAATTTTATGTTCTCATTTTCAAGCAAAGCACTCAATATTCTCATGCTGCTTGTAAATGGCTGTAAATTTTTCCCATCTTTTTTAAATTACTGCTTTTCCCTTTACTTTTTATGTTATTGTAATTAATGACAACAATAATAAAAACAAATTTATTTTATTATAATAATGATCATAAGAAAGCAGTCAACTGAATACAGTTAAACAAAAGTAATTTTATTTTTGCGATATTATGACTATTTCTTTTATTTATTTTATACAAACATTATAATATGCATTGTAAATAATGTTGTAACTGTTGCATGGAAGTCTTTATGTGGAATTACATTTTTCTTAATATACATTTATTTTTAATCAAAATATTTAAATTTTCTGGGTTGTGAGATGTGCTGAAATCATTTTTCCCATCTTTAATTCTATAATAAGAAATGCTTTAAGATTTTTATTGTGCTTATTTCTACTATTCAGTACTGTTATTTATTTAATAGAAGTATTTACAAATACATAAATAAATTAAATTTAAATAACCTACTGCAGAACATCTCCAGTTTCCATTGTTAAGAAGCACTGCAATATGTTAGATATAAGCCAGCTAGCTACTTTAAAAAATTTTAGTTTGGAGAATTTCTCTTTTTTGGCACTACTGTAGATTGGAATAAACTTTGTATCGTGAACATAGAAAGTTACATTTACTACTACAACTTGAAGTTTTGAATGTATATTCACACAGTTATAATTTGTTTACAGGCTAATTTTAATATATTTAAATTAGAATTATCTGCCATTTCCATATCTAATTATTAACTAGTAGAATTTGGTTTTTAAAGTGGTTTTCTATTCTTTAATTAATATTTTTTTTATATTTATAAGTGAATATATATGTATGAGTAATGAATTTTAGATATTAAATATTTAATAATTTTAAAGAATGTTAATATTTATTTTTTTATTTTTAGAACCACAAGACATATCACCGCCAGCATCAACACAAAGTAATTCCAAGACATCATTGTCTCAAACAGCAGTTGCCTTAGCCAATCTTCCTAAATTACTTTCTCAATTAACAGGAAATAAATCCAATGCAACTTTAGATAAAGGAGAAATTACACAAGAAAGTAAGAATGAATTTGATAAGTAAAAAGTTTTATTGTATGTGCAACAAATTTGTGGCATAGGAAATTTAGATCCTTTATAATGTCGTTTTTTTAATTATTTTATTTGCAGAATGAGAATTTTATATTACTTTATGCTGACTGTGATAATACAGTTGCAGTAGATATTTTTTTTAAAAAAATGTTTGTTGACAAAATAATTCTATTTGGTTAAATTTTATAAAGAAGTGCTTATCAAAATTTAATTGTGACTTATTTTCTTAATTTTGTATTTCATCTATATAAGTTACAAAATAATTTTTGAATTCTTTAACTTTTCTTTTGATAAGATTGCTAATTGAAAAGATCTAATTCTTCTCAGTTACATTAAAAATAACTAAATAAATGTCACTTGGTATTTGCTGACTTCTGATTAATAGTACTAAAATTAAATATTTCACTGAAAAGATTATTTTAAAATAATTGAATTAGTTTTATATTTAATCAAAAGTAATTTATATTGTGATAATTTATAGCAGTTTATTCACATCATATAAGTTTTAAATATTATCTAAGGCGGGTGGGCAAGAACATTGATCGAAGAGACCTCTGCAACTGACGATGCTGAATCACCCTATATTAGATAGCTATACACAAAATATATTTTTTGCACATGTACAGCTACTACAGATGAGAATTGGCTCTTTGCAATTGAGATGACTATGGGTAGTCAGGCACTTGACAATGAATGGGTCAGATGTCATACATATCTTCATTCAAAATGTACGATAATGCATACATTGATTACAAATTTATCAGTTTGAATATATTCATTGCACAATGCAAAGACATCACGTACATTCAGGTAGTTGCAGTGCACCGATTTAACCAATTTATCATGAAAAATTAGTATTTTATCATATTTTAAAGAGAGGGATTTAATAACTGAAATTATTGCAAAAAAAAGAAAAGCTTACAATTTTAATACAGAATGGAAAGAACAGTTTTTTTTCACAGTAATGAATGCAAAATGTGTTATATATATATATCTCCTGAATGTTTATCACTTCCAAAAAAATGAAACAAGTCATTAAAACCATGCATGTAATATATTGGAAGAATTACAAATAGGCTTTGCATCGATAAAGTGTGTCTATCCTTGATCTAATATTTTGAAATCTTTTAGCACAACTTTTGTACCGTTTTGTTTATGTTGATAGACTTTCTAGTACTGGCACGCTATGATAAGAAAAGCTTAGTATTTATGTAATTTTAATTGAGTTATTGTATTGGTATTGCATTCATGAGCACTGAATGGTAGGAAGGAGAGTGGTGTACATAAATGTAGTGTAAGTTTATTTAAATTTATTCAAATGAGTTAAGTGGATTAAGAGGGGGAAACAGGATCCCTTTTTGCTTATGGAGTTGGAGTCATTGACGATATGCCATGCCTCTTTAATCTTGCGCTTGATGTCTGTTCTTTCAATACACATGATGCTGGCTGCTATCTGCTCAAATGCATGGATCGGTATTCTGGATTGTTTCTGTACCCTTTATATAGGTATTGGTGTTGTGATAACCTTGTGGTGAGACTGGCACATGATTTTCCATAGTAAACAGCATTGCATCCAGCTTGGCTGCGTGCGATCTTATAGACTGTGGGGTATTTTTTTGTTCTGTGGGGAGTTTTGTCTTTAGAGTTGTTTATCAGTCTATTTATTGAGAGAGGGATGTGGAAGCTTATTTGATGTGATTTAGAACAAATTTTGGTAATATTTCCGTTTATATTAAGGATATATGGGAGCAGCATCCATGTCTTGTTGACAATTGCAGGATTTGCTTTGATTTTATTACAGACTTTGTTGGTGATGTTAGCGAGTGTGTTGTATTTGAACCTCACACTGCATAAGTTGCTTATGTATTTCTCTATGTTGGTTTTTTGGTCCACTTTTAGTTTGCACAAATAAAAGTTTCCATGGAGAAATGTTGTCAGGGCAGCATATTTGTGTGTTTTGGGTATGCTTAAAAATACTAAAACATTAACTGCTGAATTATTTCTGAGATTTAATTGATAATGAAATACATTTAAAGAAATTAGTAATTATCATTTTTGATTCTGTAATCATTTATTTTTATATTCAAGTGATAACTCTTACATGTTAAACATGTTTTTCAATTTCATGTTGATGACACAAAAAACGGTGATGGTTGTACTAGCAAACTATTTAAAGCTATTCTACTAAATCGTCTATACATACTTTTATATTAATAATCTTAGATTAGTTTTATGACTGCTATTTAATTACTAACTACATCTTCAAGATACAAAAATTTTAAATATTGTTTTATGGTATTAAGATTAAGTTCATTTTATTATAAAATACTTGATTTTAGCTAAAATTTTAAAATTCAATACTGTATTTTAACAAAAATATTAAAGTAAATGAATAAAACAAACCACTTTGCTTTTGTTATAATTATATGTAATCAAAAATTGTATTATCTTTGAAAATTGAAACTATTATCTTTAGATTCTTATTGTGTAATTTATATATAGATTTATGTGTCTATTATGATAGTTTAATTTTATTTATTTCTTATATATATATATTGTAACTTAATTAAAAGATCAATAGGTCCAACTGTTAAAATATCAAAAATCCAAATATTCATTGTAACATAAATAAACTGAAAAAGAATTGTAGCTTTTATTTTATATCAAAAAGAAAATAATTATTTAACCTGAGTAGTGGCTATTAAACAAAAGATCAGACTGATGAGTTATCAATCTTATTAAGGGTCATTGGATTCAATGAAGCATATTTCTATAATTAGATTTTCAAAGATATCACAATATCAATAATTATAAACAATAATGCCCATAGACCAGTCATTTAGAGTGTCTGGCCTATTTCAAACCCTGGTTAGGCAGGCAATGTATCATCAATAAACAAGTAGAAACTACAAACAAATTATTCAGAACAAACTATCATAACTCTCAGGTATATGGAAATCAAATATCTCTCAATATATCCCCCAGTAGATTTTACTCACTCATCTCTTGGTTGGATCTCAAGTGCATGTCTAAGTGAACAACAAGTGAATATGGTCTATCCGGGCGCCACTAGGTTAGCTGGACCCAGACAAAGTTATATTTATAACTTTTTCACATGTACCAGGTTTGAATCCCTTTGGTACCTTATTTCTTACAAAATGTATGATTTTGATTTTAGACCCATAGCACTGTATGCACTAATATTTAAGTAAACACCTAGGTAACGTAAAACATCTTTAAACTAAAGTGGAATTCATTGGACAGAAATCATTTTTTAGATCTTAACATAACAAATGTGTTTCCATATTTTTTTATAAGTTTTACTAGCTCTGATTACTATTAATTTAGGATGGCAATTCACTCATCCTTGCATGAAATAGATGATGGGATGGTGGTTATAATAATACTAAGAAATCACTAAATACTATGAAATCAATATTTATTTATGGCCTTTAAACATTTGAACAGCTCATTAATTAAAACATGATGATGACGATGATGATAATGATAATGGTTTCAACCACAGCTTTAGGACTAAGCCTAATCATAAAACCTAATTGTTATAAAGAAATTCATAATTATTGCTTAATTTTAGTATATCTAATTAAATCTTAAATACTCAATATCAACCATTGATGATGAATGATCACAATGAATAAAGACTATTATCAATAAAATACATATGCCTCGTTTAATAAAACAATTTAACATTTATTAATTTATTACGAAAATCTACAAATAATTTAAAGATAAAACCAAAATTTTATATGAAATAATAATGAGAACAATAATTGATTATCTGGCAATCATAATGTTAATTTTGAATTCTTCCCCCTTTCCCGTCAAAAATATATACATAAAATTTGGATACTAAGTTTGCTAACGTTTGGGATTCACAAGAAAATATTTCATAAGAAAGAAAAATATTCAATCTTTTTTTTTCCTTTCTCTTTCGCACACATACTTTTATAATCCACAGGTAAAGTAGAATGATAAAAAAAATGTTAGTAGAAGTGAAAGAGCAAGATTTCCAGAACAAGTTTTAAATTATTTTCTCCCCCTCCCTTCTACCCTCTGAAATGCTATACTTTAACTTAAAACAAGATCTAATATTGCTAATACCGCATATTTACATTCACACACCATTACATATATGCAACAAGTATTATTATATTATGTATGTGCGTGTTTTATCCCCATAATAACGAAAATATTATTTAAAACAAAATAATAATAATAAAATATTTTACATATTAATAACATTTCATAACTTTAGGTTAATAGACAATCATAATTTTAGTACATATAAAATCGTTATTAAGAAATTCTTGGTTTCAATTGATCTTGGTTGTTTTAAAAGTTCTTTAAACAAAATTATACCACTCTGTTGCTAAAGTTTTACTAAGTCTCTGATATTATAAAGAAAATATATAAAAAAATTTATATTACCAGTTCTATTCTTTGTAGCGACTTATTTTGTTTAATGTCTATATTTCTGCAGCTACCATTTCTGTTTTACTTTGGAACAATCTCTTGAGGTGTATAATTGTTTGATGATGATGATTCTATTGAGGTTATTTGCTTTAGTGGACAATTTTGAAATCATTATATTAACTTTTCTTCTCTTCCTGTCAAGCATGATTCTGTTAATGGATGAAGTACAGCAGTTGTTTTCACATTTATAATTTTCTTGGGTTTAAACTCAGTTACTGGAACTATTAATTGGACTTGATGATTTAATATTTATCAGTAGATTTTCCTGATCGCCTTCAAATGCAGGTGAATGTTTTCTTCTTTCTATTTAAAAACATCTTATTTCTCTCAGTCAGTAAGAAGGTGTAGAATATTATAATTTCAGACGACATCTTTTCTTTCCTATATGATGTGCTGGCTGGATGGTCTGGTCAACAGACGGAAAAATATATATTTTTCCTAGCCTGCCATCCTTATATTTTCAACATTCAAAACTTGATATTAAAAAAAAAAAAAAGGTTATCTAGCAGAATTAAAAATGTTTGTCTGCTTTAGTTTCAATAATTTTTAAGTCCCTCTAATAACAATAGCTCAACTGATTTTCCAGACTGCTTTTATATCCGATTTTTTTTTCTATTTTTGGCCATCTCTTTTAATTAGATTTATAACTTATTTTCAACCAAATCATTTTTTAGTTGAATAGTATGAAAAATCTCAGTATCCTGATTTTTAGACAAACTTGTTTTGAGAAGGAAAAAAATAGTCTTAATCCTTTTTTTTACACCTATGTAACATCTCAAATTTGAGCTTCTTTCTTTTGATCTCAAGATGAGACATTTTTAAAATTAGACTTCTCACATCGTTTCTAAGTTTTTCAACAGAAAAACAACCCTTATAATATATAATTGTTAATTAGAGAAGATATTAATTAGTATTAAAGTTTATCGGCTTAACGTTTTCGAGGATCCATGCCTCATATTCATAGCCTTATAATACAAAAAATTGTTGAGTAAGAAAAAAAATAATTTAACAGATTTAACCCTTCTTTTTCTCTCAATATTTAATAAATGTAGATATATTTATGTGATGTAACACACACACTCCACCTCTCAAATCATGTATAAACTGACATTAAATAATCTAATTGCTAGCTGAGTAATTCTAACCTTAATATTTAAAATTAAATCCTTAGCTTTTAAATCCAACTTACAATTATAGAAAAGTAAAATAGAGAAAGAATAAAATATCAGAATTTAGCAAATGTAGGTTAGTTTTAAAGAAAGTTAATATGTGTAATTTAAAAGTGATTAACTAAATAACTTTTATAACACACACTGCCTATACATATGCGTTATAACTTTATTTAACAAAAAAAAAAAAAATTAAATACTGAATAATTAACTGTGTGTACTACTCTTTTTGAATTTTTTATCAACACACAAACAATTAAAGTATATAACTGTGGTCCCACTCTCTCTCTGTCTTAAGCTTTTAAAACTTGATCTTGTAAGGTTTAAACTTGGATGCCCTACAGCTTCATTTACTATATAAAAATGTGATGATGATTTTTGTTCAGCATTTTCTTTCATGCACATTACTACAAATTTAGCTAATGACTAAATTGTAATGGCACAATATATACTGCATACATATGTATGCTGAATACTCTGCTCAAAAGCAACATTTCATGGTTCCGAAAAAATTTTGGCAATAATACTTCCTAGTACTTCCATTCAAAACTATGGACATATATTCTAAGATACATTAAAATAAATTCAAAAATATGTTTAGCTGTTAAACATTTTTAACACTTTGAAATTTAATTTCTGATTTCCTCTAGCTTGAATTAATTGGTGTTATTCTAGTAATGACAATGTTATTGATAAAAATAAAGTGGCACTGACATCATTTCTTTGATTATATAATTGGGTATTAGCATTATATAATTATTAATATTTACATTAAGAGATAATAATAATTATAATCTAAATAAAGCCAGAAAATTTGTTATTGTATTGCATTAATTTAATTTGTAAAATCTATATTTGTGTTATTATAAATACGCACGTAAACTATAAGATATATAAATACTATTTCTATATCAAATAGACAATCACCATCTCAACAAATGATAAATTTTATACTCAAGCGCTTTCGAGGTCTAAGCCTTCATTTTCAAGAAGTCATCATCAACCATTATCAATCCACTGCAGGATGAAGGTCTCTCTAAGTTTAATCCATCTTCTCCGATCTTTAGCTTCTCTTCTCCACAACACCCCCTGCACATTTTCTTATTTCATCCATCCATCTCACATGTGGTCTCTTTCTGGGTCTTTTACAATCTCTTGGAATCCCGTTTAAAATTTCAATTGTCCATCTATTATCATCTCTTCTAGCAATATGTCCAGCCCAACTCCATTTCAATCTTTTAATTTTTTCAATAAGGTCAGTAACACCTGTTTGTTGTCTTACCCATACATTGCGTTTTCGATCTCTTCTTGTTACTCCCAACATACATCTCTCCATACTCCTTTGAGTGGTCTGAAGTCTCTGTATTGCTCTTCTATTATGTGTCCAAGTCTCAGATCCATAAGTAAGAACTGGTAAAACACATTTGTTAAAAACCATCCTTTTCAAACACATAGGCATATTTCCTTTTAGTATCAAGTTATTTCTACCAAAAGCACTCCAACCAAGTTTAATTCTATGATTAATTTCCTCCATTATGTTTCCATCTGTACTAATAATCTGACCAAGGTATTTGTAACTGTTAACTTCTTCTAATTCTTCATAATCAATCTTTATTTTCATATTTTGAACAAATCGATTAAACATTACTTTAGTCTTTTAACATTTATCTTTAGTCCTACTTTTCTACTTTCATCTGCTAACTCCTGCAACATTTCCTGCAGCTCTGAAGCATTATTTGCAAAAACAACTACATCATCTGCGAAATCTAAATGACTTAAATACTCTCCATTTCCTTAGTTTCCCATTTTAATCCACAAAATACTTCTTGCAGCACTGCTGTAAAGAGTTTTGGAGATATGGAGTCACCTTGTCTTACACCTTTCTCAATATTGATTTTTCCAGTATCATTATGTAATCTAATTGTTGCTGTTGCATTTTTATAAATATTCTTTAAAATATGACAATATCCTGGATCTATACCTTGATGATCCAATGCTTTAATCACTAAAGAAATATGTATAGAATCGAATGCCTTTTCATAATCTACAAATCCAAAACATAATGACAACTCATATTCGTTTGTCCTTTCTATGACTTCTCTCAATACCTGGATATGATCTATTGTACTAAAACCACTTTTAAATCCAGCTTGTTCTCTTGGTTGGTGGAAATCCAAAGTTCTCTGTAGACGAGTTGTAATTATCTTGGTAAAAATTTTATATAAAACTGATAAAAGGCTGATAAGTCTGTAATTTCTAATATCTTCTTTATCACCTTTTTTAAATATTAATATTATTACTGCATTCTTCCAATCTTCCGGTACATCTTTATCATTTAGCCATTTGGTATATAACTTTGCTAAAATTGTTTCTATTTCTTCACCTGCTTCTTTTAATATATCAATTATAATTCCAGTAGCTCGAATAAAATATGCAAATTAGGGTGGATTAGATTTTCATTGACCTAGATTTGCCACCTCCTGGAGATGGCATAAAATGTTTCTTTTTTATTCATGGCATGGACACCAGAGATGATATAATATGCCTCTTTAACTCTCCTTCGCAACTCGTGCTGCTCTCTGCATACCATGCGAGGTTTGTCTGGCCTGCACTGGTGTTCTGTAGAAACTGCGTGCTGCGCAAAAATAGAAGGGTAGGCTGGATCAGCCAGAGCCTTATTGTATGCATATACATGTTGTGCAAATCTTGTGTGGATGGATGCCCTTGTGACTTACTATATTTAATTATTTTTTTTTAATTTATCCTTATAATTTTTTCTGGTTTCTTGTTTCACTTTCAGTAGTGTCATTTTGTAATTGTGAATAATATGAGTGAGAATAAAATAATACTTGGATGAAATGTTGATGTAAATATAATTTAAAATGTATGCTAAAATGATAATTATTATTTTTATCTATTGTCTAAGGAACGTTTCTCGAGATGTTATCCCACTTGATATTGGCTGCAGAATTTATCCCAGGAAATTTTCTTTATCCTGGGATTTTCCAATCTGAATTACTAACTTCAGTAATCATTACTTAGTCTTATACACACATTACATATATATGCTACTATCATGCACTAGCAACCTAAAGTTTCATTATTTGAGATCATCAGTAATAAAGATGTGAATTACTTTAATTTAGAAAAATATTTATTTTTATACATTTCATTTGCAATATATATATATATAACAAAATGAAAGGCATATGACACCATCGTTATTTCTCGAGTCTTGACTCGAAATTCCTCGACTGAATCGATTCAAGCTCTCCTACATGTTCGTGATTATACATGTCATTTTTCCTTGAAAGATTCTTTTGAAGTTGAGCTGTTTTCCATACATTTTATTTTTTTAATATTTTGTACCGATGAAGAGATCAAAAATATTTATCTGGCAATACTTCATTAAATGTAGTAATAATGAAGAAGCAAAGTGTAATTATTGTGGTGCATTGCTCAAAAATAGAAGTTTTTCTACAAGAGGCTTGCTTCAGCATTTAAAAACCAAACATTCTATTGAGAAGTCTATATCAGCAAATGATTGTAGTCTCAAATATTCTGCATGGGATGAATCTGTAGAAATCTGAAATGTTTTAAAAGTGTTCATTCTCATTCAACATTGTTTATTTTTTTAAAGAAAAGCAAAAAAGAAGAAATTGCAATGCTTGTAGCTGTAGATGGATGTCCTATCAGTGCCATATGTAAAAGTGATTTTATTCAGCAAGCATATAGTCAAAATAAACTAAAGTGACAATTTTTTTAACTATGTAGTCACTAGTCTGTCATGGTTTAAATTCCTAGTTAAAGTTAACGTTTTCTCAAAAATTATTGATTGAACTTTACAACTTTTAAAATAATGTTATAAATTATGTCCTCTTTGATTTGTATTTGTCTGATAATATTAACAAATCAAAAGATGAAGCACTAAAATTACATCATAATATTCTATAATAATTTTTCGTATATTTAGTAGTATTATGTAAGATTGCATTTGCAAAATCATTTATATTCCCGGATAAATTCATTTAGAAAGATACAACTCTAAGAATATATTCTTGTTCAAATTTATTCTTATGAAGGTCTCATTATATTACAGCCATCAAACATAACAAAAATCCAATTTTTAATTACAACTATATTTTTTGTGTGATCCATGTTATCTTTATGTGACTAATATGTATGTAAGAATTTGTCATAGCAATCACCAATTTATAGCCACTACATTGATTTACAATCAATTATTCATTGCTACAATCGTTAAAAAAATTTCAAATCTTTTTTTTAAAAAATATCCACGATTTTTTAAAATAGAAAACACCATAAGATAGTCATTTTGTTAAAGCTACATCATCGAGGATAAAATGGTGATATTCATATAAAAAATATAGTACAGTCCAGAATTTATTCATTATACAGTAAACAATATTCCTTCATTATAGAATTAAAATATGATTAATGTGTACTTATCTAATTTTCAATCAGTATCCTTACAATCCAAAGTAAAATTTTATCTTGTTACTATAACAGCAAAAAACATAAGTTTTATTCAGTACAATACATAAACAAACATACTTTGACCACATACAAAGAGTGCACTAATAATAAATTCTGAAATGGGCTTTGAATTAAAAAATTTTATGAACACTAATTTTGCCTGCAGGAAAAATAAACTATAATCATCATAATTATAAATTATTTTAGGTAAAAATAAAAGAAGAAGAAAATGATCTCGTGCATTATGCAATTAATAATCAACTTTATATGATCAAAGATTACTAAACATAAGCCAAAAACATCATTTATTTGCTTGATTTTAAATTAATCTCACAATTTGTTTATTTATTTATTTTATTTTTAGTTGAAGAATTTGTTCAAAAGTTTTTAATTTTAAAATTTGTAAATTAGATATTTTAACCGCAAACCTAAGTATTTAAAGTAATATCATTTTACTCACTAACTGAGATCTGTATATACTTTATATATATATATGATGCAGTACCTTCATTTGTGCTTCTCTGCATATAAATAAAACAGCATGTATAAAATATCATGGTAATCCTTCAGTAAGCTAACTAGAACTGGAATCTTTTGATAAACTGGTCCATTATAATTATATCTGTAATAGAGTAATATAATGTCCTGATGATATTTTTGGGAGAGGTATATTTTCAAGTGAATGTTGGCAGGCAGGCCATCTAGTACACATGCACCTGGGTCTCGTTTTACGCAATAGATAGGTTTCTCAGAAAATGCGCAAACGAAATCGCGCAAAGATAGACATAACTTACATTGAAAAAGGGGGGATGTGGTCTGTGATTTTTCAAAATTCGCGTAAAAGCAAAGCACCAACATAAAATTACATTATAATCTTGTAAAATTTAATATGTGTATACATAAAATGTGGAAATCATGATTTTAATTTCATTATTGCATAAAATCTTACTATTATAAAGCACTGAAAATATTGAAATTACTAAGATGAAAGTCGAATTCCAATAATATGCTATTACTTTCAATATAACGTAAGTGCGCGAAATTTATTATTTATAGTAATAGCGCATTATCGGAGTTCGACTTCCGGTGAAACATGGATCGTGTTAAATAAGTCCGCGTAAAAAGAGACCAGGTGTATATGGACTAAACCACCACAAATCTTGATTTCCGTGTGAATTCAAACTATCATTGTGACACTAGCAGCAGTTGACTTGTCTTCGGTTATAACTTCATAATAATGGTATACTGTTTTTTTTAATCCACTTATTTATAGAGTGTTTTGAAATTTAAATACAATTAAGTAAATTCTTTTCTTTGGCCAAAAAAAAAGTTGATGACTTAAATTCACCATTTTAAAGTTTTCTTAATCCTTTAAACAATACCAAATTGTAGAGTTTTTATCAAAGTATATTGTACTAGTTTTATCACAAACTTTAATTTAAAAAAAAACATCTTAATCTAGCTAAAGTACTGGTAGTATCTATTATAACATTTAAAAACAAGCTTGTTTTAACTATCGGTCAGAATAAACATAAATGTTTGATTTCTACAAATAATTTATAATGATTTTACATTCGAAATTATTATTTAACTTTTAACTGTTATTCCAGTGTATATATTTTAATAAATATTTATAAAAAAAATTGTGTTCATTTCTACTTTTCCTTTTAAATTTATATTATAATTGGCCCCATATTGGGCGCCAATTATAACGGTCGGAGAAGGGGAAGTTTTCAGTCTTACCATATCTGCCATACAGGGCGCCACTAGTCCATTTGAATCTAGAAATTTTATAGAGTAGGCAGATACGCGCTGTTAAAGATCTCACTTTTATTTATTAAGACCGTCAGCTCATGCCACTAGCTCAGTGGGATGTAGAGATTTATGAAATACAAATTCTTATTTAAAAATATTTTCAATACTACAATAAAAAATAAAAGAAGCCACTGCCAGTAATTAACACACAAGTTTATTTACGCACATATAAATAAAATTGAGGAATAAAATTTATTATTTTAGGTTGGTTATTAATTTTTAAATTTAAATTTTTAATTTGAACAATCCGCACAGATTTATTTAATATTTTTAAGAGTGTCGAGTATGAATAAACTACATAGATTGCATTTGAAAAGAAAATATTCTATCCCTGATTTAACCTTGGGCCAAGAGTTCGCAGCCAAACCAACGTCAATCCATCTGATATATCGATGTATTCAATGCAGTATGAATACGACAGCACAAATACCATACTTTCAGGAATGTACATCTGAACAGCATGGTTATAGAAGACATTGACTCTCGTCCAGACAGGAATACTATATCTGATGAGAAGAGCAATAAAAAAAACTCCATAGGAAGGGACTGCTTTTTCCGTCTTACTATCCCATTCCATAGGCAAAAAGGAGTTGTGCGGTGTATAATGCGATCCTGCATGTAGCGAATCTCATACTACATCTACTAATTACACCAATATATCCAATCCATTGACCCAATTTAACTACAAAACAAATAACCTAAGATTACCCTCCCTTAAACTAACATATATAACTTTACAAATCTATGCAGCCATTCACGCCCAACTTAAATTTAACATAAGTTCGCACATGAATTTTATAAAGTTTGTTTTTTAATGTTGAGTATAGATCAGCTACATAGATTACACAGTTAAAAACATTTCAAAATAAACATAAACGATCAAAATATAAAGTCATTGATGAATGCCAAATTTTCATTATGGTTCGAGCCTTCATTGCTGCTTCTCTTGGACATCTAATTTATTTGTTCTTATGTATATTTCATCTGACTTTTTTATAGAGCCCCAAGGGCTAGTTTGCTTTTCGTTTAATTTATAAAATAAATCATTTCCATTTAAAAAAATATTTTATCTTTAGATCTTGTACTTTTTTTATATTTTATATACCTTAAACAACTTTTAATTTTTTAGCTTTTAGTTTTTATTTACGAATTTAAAAAAAAAAAATATTATTCTAATTTTAAATTAATGTAACGGCATATACCATTACAGTATATATGTATGTGTGTACATACATTACTATGTTGTGTATGTCATGAGGCATAATCATCTCAGTATATTAAATGGCAGCAAATGTTGACTTCTTGGTGTTAAAGTGGACAACATGCATTTCTTAAGTGGGTTACCTGAAAAGATACTAGATCATTAAAAAGAATTTATAGAAGGAGTACTTTTTTAAACATCTCTGTCGAACTGCTTTAAATTATTGATGATTTTAATATGGAAAAAATTTGTAAGGTAGAATTATTAATCAGTAACAATGACATTTGTCCTGCGAATATATGAATAAATTTACAATATAACTATTAAGACCTAATAAAAAGTTTATACTGTTCCAGATATAAGTTAGCAATATTGTTTAGTGAATTAATTATAGAAATTAATTATATGAAATATATGAACATTTATGAATGGATGTATATCAATTTATATTTTGTATATTTCAGTACATTTAAAGTTATTTTGTTTTGTAAACTTTTCAGGTGCATATTCTTAAGGTTTTGGTTTTAATAAATATTACTTTAAGTAACGAGTATGCGCTTTATAAATATAATTATTACAATAATGAATAATATATTGGTATATTCTATTGAGCTATTGGAATAGATGTTGGCTTTTTGTTTATTTTTTTTGTAATTATTTTTGCTCTTCTTTATTATAGCTTTTTTTTCCCCTTTGTTTATAGCTCTACAAACATTACAGGCACTTTTGTTAACACGACAAGTTTCATTGAGTCAGCAAACAAGTAAGTTTTATTATTATTACGAATCAACTAAACCTGTAGTACTTACACACATCAATTTTAAATAGAAAAATTATTGTCTATTTTGATAAATAAAAGACTTTAATTAAATAATCAATTTTTTTTAAAAAAAAAAAGACATGGTTTTATGTTTTAAAATAACAAGTGTATTTGGGTGGATTTTCTCAACTAAAGTAGTTACTGCAGGGAAAACTGTGGTGGCCAACATTTTCTTAGATTGAAAAGTCATTAAATGTTTCATTTTATTTTTATAATTGCACTGATTTGTGAAAAAATTTAATGTAATTATAATAAGGGATGTCAAATTGTGCTTATGTTAGTGCCATTTGTTTATAGTAACATAATAAATTGCCTAGATACCATAACTTGGCACATCTGTTATATTGTAAAATTACTTCGCATTTTCAATATTCGTGATACATAAGTTTTAGCACTATACAGAAAAATAAATGTTTTCTGTTTGATATTATTTCTTTTATTAAATACAGATTTGAGTAAAACTTACATAAATTTTTAACATTGTGCTGTTTATTTAAATAGATTGCAAATAATGATTGTGAGAAGTAATAACTTTCACGCTTTGAAAATAATATCTGTTATTTAAGTTAATTATAAATGTAGCTACTGTATTATAGTAGGTATTATTGGACTAATAACTTGGAAATAAAGCCATCTACGAGAGCCCAGGATGTTTCTATTATGATATAATAGTAGTTGGTAAAGTTCATGATATATTTAAGTCTTAGCACTATAAAGATCAGTAAATATTCTACTGCTATTTAAATATATTGTAAAGGAATTAATAAATAAATTGAAAGTCATTCACTGATAATGATAATCAAAACATACATTACAGGTCATTACTTATATGTTTTGGAATATATGTATGATAAGGGGATTAAAAAAGGACGGTATCGTATCTCCTAAATTAAACTATCTCGTATGCTACTTTTGATTCATATTGTTTTATTGTTGTATTGAAATATATGTCTTGCTATGTAAACATTGTATGTCGTTTAATTTATATTTTTGTATAATATATATGTCAGCCACCCTTTAGTGAAGATTTTTTTTTCTCCATTTCGGATTATGCTATTGAATCATTTATTGAGTAACCGTTAGGTGAAGACCCTTTGAGTAACCGTTAGGTGAAGACCCTTTGAGTAACCGTTAGGTGAAGCCCTTTTGAAGTAACCGGTAGGTGAAGCCCTTGTTTTTTAGTGATCGTTTATGAAGATTCCCTTAGTAACCGTTTAGGTGAAGACCCCTTGCACTGTAGAGTTCTCGATTGCTGAGTAGCCTGAAATAATAGGTCTATGTCTGCAATTGTTGTTTCCGTGTCATAGTTGTGACCAGCGTTACTTGCCTGAAATAATAGGAGTATGCGGTTTGCAATATGACATTTTTCTAATAAAGTCAGGTACATAATAATAAAAGAAATATTTGTATAGGTATATCTGTTTGTATATTTATATGTAGTCATATATATGCTTATTTAATGATGTACATATTCATATATATGGGTGTATATGGTATACACTTCGTTATAGTTTGGTAAAACCCATTTTTATATGAATGTTTTTTAAACAGTTTTTGATCTCAATGCGTGATTCTGTAAAATTGCTTGATAATTGTTAATCTATTTCGGGTTGTGACCAAAATGGTAGTTGGTTTCGATCCCAGGTTCATAATTCGGAGTGGCAGTTATCATGGGATTTTACTTTTATTTTTAATTTTTTTTGTGTATATTTTGTTTTGTTAATCATACTTTGGCTGTTTGAATTTTTTTGTGTGTCATGACCAAAACGGTAGCGTGGTTTCGAACCCAGGTCAGACAAATTACCGTACTTAGTTGTTATACGTCTTAGATTTAAATAATATTGTGTCATTTAAAATAGCATTTACTTATTCATGCAGAGATTATTTTTTTCGTTCAGCAGAATCAAATTAAATTTTTTTAAAGTGAACTGAAACGCAAAGTAAAATTTTAATTGCATTGAAACTTTATAAACCCTTATAAATGTGTGCTTGGATCATTATCCATTAATATGTATATTTGAT
Source organism: Epiperipatus broadwayi (assembly GCA_028023455.1). Classification (NCBI taxonomy): domain Eukaryota; kingdom Metazoa; phylum Onychophora; class Udeonychophora; order Euonychophora; family Peripatidae; genus Epiperipatus; species Epiperipatus broadwayi. The sequence continues at coordinate 404,791 of JAQFVV010006422.1, read as the reverse complement.
ATGGCCATTGTCTTGTCGACTGGCGCCCTTTTCAAATAAATTTGTCGGCAAGTGCAATTTCTCATATCGGATATCAAATAAACTAAATTATAGTAGATGATCAAAATAACAATGTATGCTTAGTGAGCCAAAATAATTTTAAACATGACATGTATATTTTGCTCACATATTTCTTTATATATATATATATACTTCTATTAATGTAAATGCATTTGTTAGTTGTTTCAGGTGTCAGAGAAAGCCAGGTCAAGCTGTAAGTGGATTATTTTAGTTATATTAACATAGCAATGATATTTTAATGAAATATAAATAAAGTAAAGTGAGGAGAATAATATGTGGTATAGTTATTAAAGACAGACACGGCAGGATTTTTTATATTTTCATGTATAAACAGATACATATAGGCATAGGGTTAAAATAGGACCTCGTGAGATAGGCAAAGTTAATTTCTGAAAACATAAATAAAGAATTTAGAATATTGACTTATTTTTTATATAGAACTAAAATTTTTTTCTGCACATACAGGATATAGCTCCTAGATATACATAATACAATATACTTATATAGATTGTATTAAAATACGTTTAGAAATAAATTGTGACTTTCTGTAGCAAAATAGCAAAAAAAAAAAAATGGACCAACAGACGGACGCACATTATGACAGCGAGGAGGAGGTAGTACTCAATATTCCCAAGAGGCCAACAGGTACTCATAATGAAGACTATAACTTTGATGCTTTCATCAAAGAAGTGAGACATGAAAGGGAAATGATGATGAACATGTTTCAAGAATTCATGAATGTGACATCACAAAGACTAAACCGTTTGGAGGAAAACATGGGTGTCCAGCAACAACATACCAGAACAAAAGTATGGCCAGATGAGGATACTCAGTTAAAATGGCAACAGAAACAAGATGATACACAACCTAAATCATTGATCGATAATGAAGTAGAGAAGGATATGTATGCCTGGGACACGTCGGTCAAGCATCAAATACAGGAGGGAGTAGACAATGGACAGATGGATGTGGATAAAAAGGAAATGAACATTCATCAACAGATCAATCCAATCAAGGCGCAACAAGGTAACCAAATCCTTACGCCTATAATAATCAATCCGGTAACGTCTCCGGTGGCAAAATTCGTACATATACAAGGTTTTAGAGGGGAACCGGGTGGAAACCCTAGACACCACCTTGATAGTTTAAAGATGTTTTTCAAGTTCCAGAATATGACTGAACAAGAAAAAGTGGCGATCTCCAGTCATCATTTAAAAGAATCTGCCAGAGACTGGTGGAATACTCTATCGATACAACCGCAAACATTTATGGAATATGAGAAGGCAATAATGTCAATGTACTGGAGTGCAGAGCGGCAGGAAGGTTTGATGTATTCCATAATGCATGAAACATACCCAGCTAACCATCAAGAGACTTATGCTCAGTTTTTTGTTAGGCAGGTAAATCGCATTAAAGCCCTAACTGCATTCAATTATCCAGAAATGCAGATAGTAAGGATGATTAGACACAACATGCCACCCTGGATTAGGAAAATATTAATAGGCACTCAAATGCAGGATATTCAAGGCACGATTCGGATACTAACTGACATTGATTATGGGAACTTAGAAGAAAACCAAAATGATAGGGTCATGAACCCGTCCAAAAATACAAGGCAGTATATACCACCGGATCCCGGAAAGTTTAGAAATTAAAAACATAAATATAGCTAGTCAGACTAAAACAACACGGACTTAATTTAAAATATAGGAGAGTGAATGATGGATAAACCATTTTATAGTAACATATAGAAAGATTATTAGTAGTAGCAAATTAAACATTACAGTGAACAAAGAGTAGGCTTGAACTCACCTGGTACAAATTCTTACCTCTGACCTGAAGCAACAGCATTTTTTTTTTTGCTCACTAACTATTGGGAAATGAAGCAATGGATCTGAAGCCCGATCCATGCTTCACATCTTCCTATAAACTTAATTAGTATTGTAGATCTAAATTAAGTTTATAGTTCAATATCAGCAGGGTTTTGCATTAGAGTTAAAAATAGTTATGCTTATTAAATGTGTATTACAGTTAAATATTTTATTTTAAATAAATTTCATTCTAGTGATAAAAATTGCTTAACCTATTAGTCAAACATATATATACATCTAGCGTATATATATGAGTTAATGCAAAATTCTGTTGAAATAAAATGCTTATTCTATTGTAAAATAATAATATATTGTTGTTCAAATTTTATTAAAATAGTTAGTATGATTTGATTTTGAGATAAGCCCACCAACATTTCTGAAAGAATGTATATTGTAATTAGTGAGCCGTTCAAGTCTAATTAAAGATGGCATTTTCTTTCTTGCTTTTTAATTAATAGAATTCCAACTTTAAAGTAAGAAAGTTAGAGTAAAAAAATTGAAGTTATTTTTAGAACGTGTTGCTTTGAAACAAAGGAGCATGGGGAGGCTTATCAAGATCTCAGATCATACAAACAATGGAAGGTAGCTGCCAGAGAAAGTATAAATAGTAGGGAGAACAAAAGAGATATTATTATTATTCAGACTTTTCTTTTTGAAGGAGTCATTTGATTCTGATTTTGCTTGTGAAGGCGATTTATTAAGATTTTTCTTGCTGTTTTATTTCCAAGCTTTCTGGAAAGTGCATTCAGATTTCTCTTGGGAGAAATCCGTCAGATTTTGCTTCACATTTAGCTTGTGCTTTAAAAAAATTATCCAGCTGTCATTTTCAAATAATGGAGAAGTTGGAACCTGCTCCAGTTAAAACCAACAGTATTTTGAGGAAAATGGATATGCTTGGCTAGGCAAATCATAGCTTTGCCTATCGCCGAGGTTCCTAAATACCATCCAAAATGCCTTAACATCCAATCAATAACCATCTGAACTCTATGCCGTGTCTGGAGAACTTTTCATGGAAGCCATACTTCATATTTTCATTGTCCGGACAAACACCTATCGTCGGTCGGATCAAGCCACGGACGCCGTAGGAAACATCACGGAAAAAGGACGGTATCGTATCTCCTAAATTAAACTATCTCGTATGCTACTTTTGATTCATATTGTTTTATTGTTGTATTGAAATATATGTCTTGCTATGTAAACATTTTATGAATTAACCTTAAATATATTTTGGGATCATCTAGCTATATGTAACCTTTTTACCTTCGCTATTCTTCCTTACTAACCATTGTAAATATTTAGTATTTCGTTGCGGTTAAATTTAATAGTTAACTTTTTGTCATTTGAAATCTCTTTCCAGTTTTATTTATGTTGTTAATTAAATCCAAGTCAGTTTCTTTTGTGTGCCAACTTGATCTTTTTGATAACACCTCTTTTTTGTCCGCCATTAGCTAGTCACGTATATTTGATTTAGCTATATACGTTCTAAGTTAATTTTAAACCCGGTTTTTCGCGCAAAGCCATAAGAAATGCTTTGCGAAAGGTTGTTATTACCTATCGTACTTTATCGAGAAGATCGAGTTGGAAATTTTTAATAAAATTGGGAAGAAAAGAATTTGACCGCCAACCTATTAACCTGTTTTCTTTTTATTGTCTAATTAGTTTGTTGCAGTAATTTAGGGGAATAGCGGAGGCCATTAAAGCTTTATTCATATTTTAAAGCCAGTAATTAAACATTATTTAATTATCAAAAACTTGAGTTTCTTAGTCATATTAAATGTTTTATTTTTACTTTTCAATGATCCAGGCACGCAAAACGCAAACACCAACACATCTTTTTATGTACTTTACACATTTAGCTTTTAGCTCTTTAGGATTTCCCGTCCATGTCTCTACCGCTGTTGCTAAGCTTTGTGGCCGGTTGAAAAATAATTTATGCGTGGCTTAGATGGTGTTGTTGGTTCGTGAATTAGCCCCGAGAATAGGCGAAATAGGGCAGAGGTTATTATATTCTTTATTTCATATTTCGCGTATAGTGGCCTCGAGGTACTTTCGCTTAGGACTCGAACTAGGTTAAACCAGCATACATAATCTGACTGTCACAACTAAATGGTGACAATGGTGATGATGATAATTATACTACAAATATCAAAAGTACCAATCCATCAATCCAAATCAAAAAGGACGATATTTTTTATTTATTTACCTAAATTAAATTACCACTATTAATTAAATAACAATTTATATTTGTACAGTAAATAATTACATTAAGTACAACTGTATGAATATATATAAGAACATCAATTAATTTAATTAGTAAATTAGTTAATAAAAAATGAATGGAAAGCTCTATATTATATTTTTACATAGTGTATTTTTTTGAACACTTTATATCATTGTTATATATTGTTAGATTGACAAGTTTTACTATTTTTTTTCTTTCCATTATTTTTGGTTTTAATTTATTTTATATAAAAAATATATGTGTTACTATGTATGCAATGTAAATTGAAACTTTAAAATAGTTTACAATCACATTGAAAAGGACCAAAAGTATTTGTCTGATAAAGCTTTTTTGTATTATTGTTATAATATATTGAATTATTGCAGTTATATAATAATATTTTATATTATATTATTTACTGAGTCATATAATATGGGCAGTAAGTCATCAATTAGGTGATACATAGAAATGTCTATTGCTCTTTACTAAGTTAACTATAATACACCAATCTTTTGGACAAGATTAATTGATCATTATAAAATTGAAAATTTTTTCATTTTGTATTTTTTTTTAAGGAAAGAAAAGCAAAATTGTTTTATAAACTTCTGGAATAATGATTCTTTTGAAAATACACTTAAATAACAATTAATAATATAAATTTCTTTTTAAATTAGCTTTGACACTTATATGTATGTTCTATGGGCTTATTTAACATATGCACATTTAATGCAAAAAAATATTAAAATTATTATTTAAGTAAGGTAAGTTAAATGTGTGTAAATAATTAAAGTGGCAAACGTAAATATATTTTAATAGTGTAATTTTAACTCAAATAAATTTACCTTTATAATGTCAATAGGTTTATTAATCAAGTCTAGCCACTATGGCACTTTTTTTTTTTTGTAGTAGTAGACATTATATATATTTTCCCAAATTATGTTTGGGCATGTCTTTTTTCTAGGCAAGTAAAAAGCAGTGGCGAAGTTTCAAAATAAATTCACAATGTAGATTTGTCAGTCCATAGTAGAAGCATGATGATAGATATAAATATCTTTTCAGAAGTCCAAAGTCTTTCCAATTCTCTTAATTCATTTAAAAATACATACAGGCTAGCTATGATCTAATAGTAAGTGGGAGACATGCTATAACTAAACTTAAAACGGTAACCACTAATTTTTGCTCTTTCTTATTATTATATAAGAATATGTTGTTGAGAGAAAAAAAAATTTTATACTGTAATTGTTTTTCTGTTTTCAAAATTCTTAATTAGTTTATTTATCCATTGAATTACTTTACTATCTTATAAATAAACATAATTATATATTAAAAACAATAATAATTTGCTTTTCATCTTTGAAATTGTAATTTGCTTAAGCATTTTTAATTTAATATGAAACTGTCATTTGAAATATATTTTCATAATCTTGTTTTTTTTTTAAATCTTATCTTTATATATTTTTTTTAAAAATATATATATATATACATAAATATACACACGTGATACATCACATTTTCCAATCAAAGTGTATATCTATTAGTTATAATTAGTAAATATATATTTTGCATAGTATAAAAAGTTTTTTATAAAGTTTTTTTTTTTTTTTTTTGCTGAATTTTATATTAAATGCTGATGGCATAGAGATTTGGAATACTTCTTTCAATTACAATGAATATTTTTTTATTACAGATTAAATACTGTACGTGTTGCATGAATCTACTGAATTTTATATAAACCAGAAATATAATTTGCTTGGAAAACGAAAATTTCTATTAAATGGTTTTGCTTACTATAAAAAATATATTTATAAATTTCATTATTTACAATATGGTTTGCTCATCTTGTGAAAAAAACTTACCCAGTAATAATTATTTGACTTATTTTGTATGTGACAGTTTATTTCATTTTATTAGTTCTCTTATTGAAAAGGTTACGTACAAAAGGATGTCAACTAAAAAATGCTAAAAATGAAGATGTAATGGATATTTCTAAAAAATTAGAGTTATGTCTGGAATAATTAGTAAATTATAGTCGGAATTAATTTCTGTGAAAAAAACAATGGAGGATAATAGAATAAAGTTGTCAGATTTAAGATCTTTATTAATGTGTAAGAAAATGTTAGTAATGGTCTAGGAAAGAGGTTGGAATTTTTGGAGAGTCAAAAATATAATTATGAAATTGAACTACAAGATGTTCCTGAGAAACTTAATGAAAATTTTTCAGAATTTGTATATAAAGTATCACAAGTTCTTCAGATGGAAGAGGATTTTGTAAAAGATTTGGATGCAATATATAGTGTTCAGTTAAAATGCAATAAAAAGAATTTAGCTATTGTAAGGTTTAAAACTTGTAGATCAGCTAAAAAAAATGGTACTTATTATTTAGCTAGGCTTGACCACTTGATGGCATTGGTGCCAATCAAAAACAATACAATGTAACGTTGCCAGGCCACAATTTTTAACAACTTTCGTTTTCTTTTTTAAAAAAATAAAAACAAACCAAAAATAACTTCTTTAATCACCCCCACCCACCCCCAAATTAAAAGAAGATCAAAAGTTTTGACTTTTTCAATTTTCTTTTTTTTTTTTTTGTAGTTGTTGTTTTTTAAAAAAATAGGGCGATTACTTGGCTGCGCTTGGCCGCTTGATGTTATTGGTGTCAGTCAAAAACAATACAATGCAACATTATCGGGCCAACAGTGATTTTTTTGATGGGAGGGGTTTATTTGTATACCACTGATATAGTAAAGCTTTTAGTTTTAAAACCGATATTTATTATTTTTTTTAAAGATTAAAGACAAACCAAAAATAACCTTTTTTGTCTCTAACTTTTGTCTCAGTGAAGGCAAAGTTTTATCACCCCCACCCCCCAAATTAAAAGAAGGTCAAAAGTTTTGACTTTTTCAACTTTCATTTTCTTTTTTGTTTATAAAAAAAATACGAGGATTTTTTTTTTGGGGGGGGGGGGGCTTTATCTCTATACCCGGTAGCTGATAAAGTAAAAGTTTTAGTTTTAAAACCAATTTCTATTACCTTTTTTTTAAAAAAAAATAAAAATAAAAACAAACAAAAAATAAATTTTGTCTCAGTGACGACAAAGTCTTTCTACCCCCCCCCCCCCAACCAAATAAGATCAAAACTTTTGATTTATTCAACTTTCGTTTTCTTTTTTTTTTTTTTTTCAAAAAAATACGGCACCGCTTTTTCTTTTTTTTTTTTTTTGGCTATACGGTGATTTTTTTTTTTTGGCTTGATTTGTATTACGCGATGTTTATTTTGCCATTTTTAACAAACAACTTTTATTATTAATTCCATTTTTGGATCCTTTCATCCCACAACCACCCCAAAAAAATTCCAATATGATCAAAAACTTTATTTTAAAATATGACAACTTTTTTAGATCTTTGATTATTAATTCCTTTTTTTTTTTTGATACTTTTTTTTTTTCTACTACGTGTTTTATATTTTATTTTTAGGAATTGAATACAGGAGCCTGACTAACATTGGTAACTGGCACAATTTGAAAATCTGCTTGCTGCACTGCGGCCATTTGATTTGTCTCGTATATTTTCTCGCGAAAGCATGAGTTTTTTCGTGAACTCAGCTGAATCTCGTGTTCGGCCCTACCCTTTGACAATGTTTTTCACATTCTACGTTGTGTAGGGAAGGTGGGGATGGTGTGACAATTCTTAGTGAGTCAGACTGCGTGATTTAAGTAAATATGAAATTACTCTGCTACGGAGATATCAAAAGTTGTGGACACTTAAAATCCAGATGCCGTTAGACGATACGGTAGCCAACTGTGAAATGTGCGAATTCACATAAAGTGTCTCGAAGCACAAAATAGGCCGTAATATTTCTGTGCAATCCCATCAAGCGGCTAAGCCCAGTTAAGTAATAAGTACCAAAAAATGTTATAATTGGCATACATAGTTTTTGTATCTCATATTATTAAATGATGATTATCAGTTTAGTTTATATCTGTGAATGCCTAAGTGTATCAACAAAGCATCTATTGTGGCTATCACATCTGATAGTTAAATCAATGATTTAGCATACATCAAAAAAGATAATCTACATTGGTTAATAAAAAATAAAATAGGTTTAGAGTCTATATAGCAAATATTTGAGATTAAATTAAACGACAAACTTTTTTATGATTAGTATTAGAAGTTTATGGAAATATTTTGATGAATTAATTGTTTTTAAGTAATAACTGTATTAGCTATGATATCATTCTGGCTGAACTTGGATATCTTTGGATAAAACTAAAATGTATAACATTAATGAAAGCAAGATCTGGAGGTATAATGATTTTCATTATATTTGATTTTTCCACAGCTAAAGCTGTAATTATTAAAAATCAGATTGATTCCTATGCACTTTAGGTATATATAATTCTTGCCTTTGTATTTTTAATCAAGAGCTGGGAAATGTTTTAGAGAGTATTAATTCTAAATACGTTACATTAATGGTTAATGTTAATGTTATTGAACCTATGTTTATTCATTCTATAATTATTTAAATATGTTATATAATTTTAGTTTGTATCAGTTATCTACTAAACTGACAGATATAACAGCTCTAAGTTGTTCTTTACTTGATCATGGTCATTTAGACAGTAATATTCAGATAAAGAAATCTACTATAAGTACTTTTATATCTGATTATTTAGCTATTAGTGTTTCTTTCTAGAGGATTAAAGTTATATCTTAGAATAATAGCAATAGCAGAGTTTCTTATGAGAAATTACATAATTTACAGTAAATGAAGCTTTCCGTACATTTGAAAATACTTTGAAATTCTTAACTTGTGATTCTATTTATACTGAGAGTTCAAATGGAAAACATTGAGATAGATCTCATTGGATAACAGATAGCATTGTTAGAAAGACAAATGAAAGAGATAGTTTAGGAAGAAAATAAAAGGGGGATTTAAATATATTTCCATTAAATTGCTTAGTGAGAAACAAAAATTCTAATTAGTGCAAAGTGTAATTAGTATTATAGAATTTTATCAAATAAATGGACTACTGCAAAATACAAAGCCATTCTAGGTTATCAGTAATGAATAAAATATTAGTAAAAAATAAACTAATAGTCATAAATGAATTAATAGTTTCTAATGCATGTAATAAATATTTTACTTATTTTGGTTCACATTTTGAATTTTTATCTGATGTTAGTGCTGAAAATAGTATGTGTAATTTTGTGCTTAGATATTACATATTTAGAGGTGAATTTGGTAAAGATAGGATGGTGAAGCCAATGTTAAAAAGAAAATTGAGGTATATTAGTTCCTGTATTTAAATATTTGAAAACCTGGAGCTGGAGTTCCTGTATTAGTATTTTCATTATATTCAAGTATTTTTTCTGGTCATTTAAAAAATATTGTTATTCCTGTTTTATTGAAGATTATAGTCTGATATCTTTGTTGCCTTTACTTTCAAAAGTATTTGAATTAGTAGTGAAATAAGAGTGGTATCATTTTCAATAAAAAAAATAATATTTTATCTAAATTTCAGTATGATTTTAAACCAAATGGTGGTACTGCAATAGCTCTTCATGATCATGTTAATAAAATTATTGAATTATTTGAGAAGAGTTTAAAAACTTTATCAGTATACATTGATATTTTAAGGCTTTTGATATTGTAAATAATAAGCTACTGTTAAAAACAGCATATTCTTATAGGCTAAGAGAAATAACTTATTTTTGGCTGAAAAGTTTTTAATGTAATAGCATTTCAATAGTTTGTATTGGCTCATCAATAAGTAATATACTTATAATTAATGTTTCAGAGTTCCTCTGTATCCTGTTTTCAGTCCTCTATTATTTTAATAGGTGATATATTTTTTTTGTCCTTGTCGTCTGATATTTTTGATTTTGGTGATAATTTGTCTATTGTAGATTCTGCTTCACAAATGATCTCTAATAAATAGAGACCTGAATCTTTTAAGTGTGTAGTTTAATCATAATTACCTTTGCACAAATAAGTATATAACTAAAGCTATTTGCGTTGAAAGTGCTAAATGATTATTCTTTTTTATTGCACTTACATTATAAAAGATATACACATAGTACCGATTTTTCTTATTGTGACAAAATAGAAATTATAAATAATATTCGATATTTAAGAATCTGGTTTGATCAATAATTTATTACGATCTAATCATTTGGCTTCGTTGCAAACTCACTTTGTGTCACACAAAAAAAATTTTTTCCCAAACATGTCCATTTTTACCAAGGAATATTATTTTAGATATGTATGAATCATGTTTTATTGGTTGCATGATTTATTGCATTTCTATTTGGAAAAAGGCAATGATATAAGATTAAGAAGAGAAATAAAATCATTATAATAATCAAATAAAGAGGAAAATATTATACAAAATTTAAATAGTTGTTAAAATAAAAAAAAATATATTATTTATTGTAACAGGGGTAGGGTTTAAACCCTGATACTAGGTAGGGGATTCTGTAGCCACGTGTATATATATATGGTTACTACATATGTGTTGATGTATATATTTGATTTTTGTTTTTCCTTCCTGAAATGATTAAATAAAGAGCTAAAATGGGCTTAAGGGAGGCAGGGGTTGTGCTCATTTATATTAATGAAATATGTATATGTTATTGTATAGTCAAACATACAGAAATAATCTTCTAGATAAGCATATAATATATGTTTTATTTTTATGTCTAATTTTGTTTTATTTTGAAAAGAAATATGTAAATGAAAAAAAACGAGAAACTAAACAGATTTTTATCTACGGAATCCTTTTACCATCGGTATTGTTTGAAGTTATTTTTCAAGGTGTCTAACGAAACTTTTTAAGATAAGAAAAGAAACATGCTAAAAGGTTTTCTTGGAAAAAAGAAGAAAATAGGACAAAAGAAGCCGGACCTCAGATCCCATAGAATAATCAAGAGAAAATATCTAACATTTTTGAGGAAAATAGAACTTCCTAGAAAATAAAAAAAATAGGTATAAATAGTAAAATCAGGAGACCATTTTGAGTCCTTATGCTATTATTTGTTCGTTGCGATATTTAATTAATGTCAGAGATTTCTAAATAGTGATTTTTAAAGAAAAAAATTTTTCACCAGCTAATATGAACTGGCTGGGGTTTTATCCCACAGTACCCCGAAGAAACAGAGACTGCTACATGAAGTTAAAAAGGAATCTGCGACCCTCCATCTACATGTCTCTCTACCAATATCCTGAATCAAGAATGAGCCATCAGAGATTAAAAAAAAAAAAAAAGGACAAGACATTCTTAATGCTGGACAATTTCCGGGCTATAGTGCTTCCGAATGAACTCATTTTCATTATGAATCTGAACAAGCTACCTTTCCTGGGAACTCAAGGTAACACATACATTATTCTAATTCATATTAATGCGCATTCTTAATGTTATATTTAGAGACTTTAATTCCTGATTACATTAAATCAGATTCCCCATCTTAAAGATAAATTATCTAGTATTTGCAATGATTAGACATTTTTTTGTTGTTTGTCTGTATAAATATATATGTATATGCTATTGTGTCCTTAAATATTTGAACACTGTTAATTATTCTTTTTTCATTGTTTCATATCTTATTTATTTAGTTTAAAAATATATACGCATGTTGTAGTTAGTGAATAATTTAGCTAATTGGATTCTTACTACCTTACCTCTACACGTTTCTGGCAGTCTAAGTACCACTCGCCCTGAGTGAGCTAGCCAGTGGCCGGGCATTTATTAATAAGCCATGATTAGTTTTCCCATCCCCAGCACACGCATAGGATTGATGCATGGAGTCAGAACAGGCTGTCATTCATAAATATGCTGGGCGGGAAATGTTAAATAATTAAGTGACATTAACATCATCTTGGTCGATAAAAATGGTGTCACGAATTTGTAGGTCTTATTAGTAATAAATATAGTTATACCAAAGAAATAATTTGTAGGATAGCATTAGTCTAAATCAAGCAAATAATAATAAAAAAAAGAGGGCACCTGTTACAATACAAACAATATACAATAATAGATATATAAATAATAAAGGTATGTAAGATTTTGTTAACCTTGTAAAAAATGTATAAAGAAAGAAGGATTTGTATGTTATAATTTTTTATTCTAAATATCTAGATATTTTTTATATTTAAATATATTATTAGTAATTTTGAAGTCTTTGATATTTCACTACTCTCTTCTTATATTTGTTTCATTGGATTATAAGTTTCCTATCTATAGGGATTGATATTATTTGCAATATGCAAATTACATAGATTGTTTACTAAACTCCTTTCTATCATTTAAAAGTTAATATTATTCGGTACTTTACTGTTATCCAGAGCCATTTGCTTTTTTATATTAATTTGTTGTTTCTAACTTCTAGTCTCCAAATGAATTTGGCCTAGTATGACTTCCAGTTAAAACTAAAAAAAAACTAATTTGTTTATATTTATTTCAAATTTAATATTTAGAAATGTCTAATTTATTTTAAAATATATATGTTAAATTAGAATTCGACTTTTGTAAAGAAATTTTGCTTGATATTCAGATTATATCATGTGTGGAGATATCTTGACAAATTATATAATTAAAACTTTGCCTCCCTTAAGTTTGTTATACAGCTTAAAGTATTAAAATGCTAATATAATAGTATTCAGAGAATTAAATTGTATGGCAAAATAATTATTAATGTTTGGTCGTAATTTTCCATTGCCTGCTGTGTTGAAATAGTTTGCCTTCAAACGTAGACTAACTTTTTGTAGCTACATACAAGATAACATTGTATCCGATAAAATAATACTATATAGAAATAATGATTAATACTATAGTGATTTATATATCTAATATTGTGGAAGGAACTATTCTTCACAGATACATCAAAGTTGACATGCACTCTCCCATTAATTCTAGCACATGTGAAGAATAGTTTTTTCTACTATACAGAAATGTAAAATAATGGCAATTCTCAAGAGTTTTCTTTTTATATTCACAAAATTAATAATTTTTTAGTAAGTGTGATTTTTTTACTAAATCTTTAAATTTTTTTTTTGCACTTTTTAAGATGATGTCATTTTCAAAGTTAAAGATAAATGCCTATTGATTAACTTTTATTATTATTATTATTATTATTTGAAAAAGTATAAAGAGCAGTAGGAAGATATGCAGATGTGTGGATGGCAAAGGAACTAATTCAAAGAGAAATGGGATGGTCAAGTTTTTATGAGATATGCAAAAAGTAAAATGATAACGTTCAGTAGATTGCAATTTGTGGATAATAAGAGAATAGCCAAAATAGTATTTAATTGGGTTATGAGTAAAAGACAGGCAACAAAATGGGTGAGAAAAGTAGTATGGTATGCTGAAGATTTGAATAAAACTTTGTCATTATACTTATACAAAATGTGGGGTGATTGTATTAGGAAAATTGTTGAGTGTTATAGTTGCAAAAAATGGGATAGAAGAATAGATGCATTAATAAAAAATAAGGAGTTAGAGAGATGGAGAGTAAAAAAAGTTTGAATATATAGAAGTAAGCCGAATATTGGATGCGAGTTAATTTATGATAATTGCAAGGAAAAGAGTTTACTGTTTAAGACTCAAGTAGGATTGTTAGCAACAATGGAATATATTCATAAGTGGAAAAATGTGGATGATTTAGTCTGCAAGTTGTATAAGGAAGGCATAGAAAATAATAGGCATCTGTTAATTGAATGTAAATGCATGCAAGTAGAAAGGGCACAAATAAAGAAGTTGTGGGAAAGTAAATATAAACAAAGGGATTATATAGAAGGTGGGTTCTTGGCTTTCATGGTAGCTTTGGAAAAAGATAAGAGGGATTTAGATGTAAAGGCTATAGAGTGGAAAAGATATTGTTGAGGAAATGGGATGGAGCAGGATAGAGAAGGATATGGGGAAAACTTAGGGTGGGGAATGAAAAGGTAAGGTCGGTAACAGATTTCTCTGGGCATAGTGGCTCAGAGATTCTTGACTCCGAGAAAGAAGCCATAGTGCATCACACATCTTTTTTTTTTTTTTTGGTGGAGTAGAAATCATCATTTATTTTATACGTCTCATCATAAAATAACATACTATAATTCATAAAAAAGTATTTTATGTTAAAATTATTTATTTTAATGCTAATATTAAAATAAATTTTGTTTATAAAAGCAAAACTTTAAAAGTGGAATCTTCAATAATCTAATATTGTTCCAAGAAAATACATTAGTCAAGGTTTTTTCATATGTATTAATTTGATGTTTTTATTTCTAGGATTTAAATTTGTTTTGAATAATTTAATTTTTAAAAATAGATAAATTCTGTAAAATATATTAATACAAAAATTACTTTATAAGAAAAAGTCATTATATTTAATCTTTTTGCTACCTTTTTTTCTTTTTTTTTTTTAATTAGATGTCCAATCGCCTAGAGTTTCTGAAACAGCATCTCCTTTCCAATCCCAGGCATCTCCTCGGTCAACGTCTCAGGCAAGTGTGTCTGGCGCTCAAACTCCTCATCCAACATCAGGGCATTCAAATAATCAGAATGAAAAAGATGATAAAATTCAAGCCAGTCCTAGTTCAGAACATAGTCATAGGTCATCAAGGTAAATTTCATATATATTATACAAATTAATTATAATATATTTAACCTAAGAAAAATTACTAAAATTAGTGAAATATCTTTGCAAGTTATTTTTGTTTTGTTATAAAATAATAAATATCTGTAAAAGAGACTAGTCACAAAATTCTCTTTTAAATTTAGTTATTTTCTGATAAGAATTAATGATCTATATTTTAGTTAGGAGAGGCTATCATGGCAGATTAATTGAAAGACTAACATTTATTAAAATACTGCAGCAGTAAATATCTACCTTGTGAAAAAATTGATTTTAGATTTTAATGATTTATAAATATCAAAACAATTAATATATGAAAGTCAGTTTATATTGTCTTGAAATATACATTTTTAGATAATTTTTCAAATTTTTATCATTTTGTTGAGTCATATATTTATAAATATTGTAGGCTACTTACTTTGGTTTCAAATATTTTTTTATAGATGATGCTTTTTACACTTTTTGAAATAATGTCATTTTCATAATTATAGTAGTCTGATGACTATTTTTAATTAGCCAATCAATTGACTAAGCATATTAAAAAAAAACTACTTGATATTAATTAGTTGTTAGTTGTTGTTTTTTTTGGATTGCTTGCATTGGGTTAAATTAGTTTGGGTAATTATAAAGAGAAATAAATAATATTGAAAATATGAATATAGAAAATTAATAATACAATGGAACCATAATATGTATTATATTTTATCCCAAGCCATGATTTGTCTATAAACTTTGATTGCAATAATTATTGTTTACTGTAGATATGTATATAGTATGCATATGCTAATTTAAATTATAGAATTAAATTTTAAAATATCTTTATTAATTAAGAGAGGATTTGAACACAGGACATTCAAGCTCTCTTCAGCTTTCCACTCCATCTTATATAAACAATACACATGACCACATACATGTGAATAACATAAATGGTCATGTGTATCGGTTATATACAATGGAGTATATAATTGAAGGGAGCTTGAAAATCTGTATTCAAATCTTATCTTATAACATCTAAAATTCAGTATACACATTATACTTGTATTCAAATATTAATGTCATTATTTAATAGTGAATTGAGAGAGCACATTTACATATATATTTACTGTATGTGTTTACTTATTCACATTCATTCCAAATAACAATAATAATAAATTTATTGTATTGTATCTTTAAATAAAATGAATATCAAATTGTTAAACTCTTCTTACCTACAGACTTTTAAGTTTTCTGGCACAATAATGTCTACCGGAAACATTTTACCATTTCATATCTTCTATTCATAAATTTGGTTGTTTATTAAAAAATTCTCATTAAACATGATCATAACTTTAACAATTTCAAGAACACACAACAGTGGCACAAATAGGCTTTCTTTTTATTTTTTTAACATATGTTGATTTCTAAAAAATGGGTTTTTTTTCCTCTCAACCCAAATCAATAATTTTCATTTTATTACTTATTAAGAAAAGTACAAAATATCTTAAATTAACCTTTCAAAATATCTTATTTAATAAATAACTGTATTACATCCAACTTTTGAAAAAATAAAAAAGTGAAGAAAAAATATCCATGCATGAAGAAAACAATTATTAAATTGTGTTTCAATTAGTGAAAGTGGTGGAAAGTGAAAAATGGCTGCTGACCTACTAAATTAATGAATTTTACTAAATTTAGTAATTTCAATGTTTTTATTTTCTACTTATTTATATATCTATATTTTTAGTTAGCATCTAATTGATGTAATGTACATATTGATACGGCTTGTACTTCATTATAAGTAGGGTAAATTTTTTTTGCTGTTCAGTTTGAAAGTACTCTGTTGTTGAACAAATCTAGTCATCTCTCATAATGAATAGGTGAGAGAAGATTGTTTATTTTGAGAATCCATTATAACTGAGATAGAGGAAATTTGTAGATTGTAAGATACATATCAGACTTATAATAATAAGTTCAAGTTTGATTTAAGCTTGGTCAGTAAGGGTTGGTTTACATAAGAATAAGTTCTAAGCATAAGTGAGTGCACATAAATTTAATCTAATAGCTTATGTGTGAAGATTAATTTCCTTGCTAAATTATTTATTTACTTATTTCATTTAATGGTTAACTATAGTGAAGGAACTTAATTATTTTAATATTTGAAGCCATAATCTACTTTCACAAACTAAAAGGAATAATTGTAAACTGTGTGGATGAATGATAAAGCGGCAATGTTTTTTTTTACCATAACATATTAAATTTTAATAAAACTTTACTATGAGTACTCATTTATTATAGCTTACCATATATTTTAAATTTAACAATTTTTTGATGATTTACTTTATAATTAGAGGTTATGGGTTTTTTATAATAAAAAAAAAAAGATTCGATTTGGGTTTGCAGATCCACATAAAAACATGTTTGTTTGTTCCCCAAAATTAGGAGCAAAATAAAAAAATTAAATAAAAACTATTTTGTTCAGTTTTTAATGAGTTTTTTTTTTCTAATTAAAAGTATTATTTGTAATTATAATTTTCTCATAATAATTGATATTTTCATCCCATGATTCTTATACTCCAGTTTATTTTCTAGAGCTGTAGATTTGTTTCATTAAATTTATTAAACAAATTTGTCAAATAAGCTATGTCATTTTCGGAATCAATCAAGGTGGCTAATAAAGTGTTATTTTTGTTTTGTAGAATTGAATCAAATAGTTATAAAATTGATCCAGACAAACACCTTTTGATAATTCATGATCTTTTCTATCCAAGTAACAAGTATTTGAATTATTCATCGTTTTTATTTCAAAGTTGTTCAAACAAATTGTTATTCTATGAATTGCTTCTGCATTTATTAAATGTTTTAATGACATAATGGTGTTTCCACAGATTTTTGGCAATTAAGTATCGATGATGAATGACAGTATACAGCAAATACCTCTGTAATTACTGTTTTAAATATGTAAGAAAACCCTTGTAAGCATCCTAGCATCATTGGAGCACTGGCAAAATATTAAACTTCTGTAGTCCAAATTTTTAACAAATAATAATTTTTGGCAATTTTTTTTTTCTTTTATGAATTGCATATATGCTAAAAGGGAGGCTTCATTACTGACATTGTTGACTCATTAAGCTATATAGAGAACTGGGATGTTTTTAAATAAATAATGAGTCTTCAACATCTTGAACTATTTCATCAATTTTATTTTTTTACACTATTATTGCCAAAGAAATTTTCTTAGTAATTTCATATACAGGCTTGTGTAGCATAGTGCATATTATTGTAGCTGATAGAATTAATTCTTCATTGTAATATGCAGTTTTCCTGATTTAGCAATCAGTAAACAAATGTTATAAAAAACATACAACTCATTGTCATTTTCTTGGATGCTATTTTCAATAGCATCCAAGAAGATGCCTGGAAATGAGATAAATCCTAAATTTTCCTCTTGGCATAAACTTTCGTCAAATATTCTTATAATTTTTAAGTGTTCATAGGTTCATTTGATAGAACTTTTTGGTAAATCAGGCATATTGATAATCTACTTTTTGTAAAGTGACTGAATGAGTGTCTATATTTTTTCTTAATGTCAATTGTGATATTTATAAAAATGGTAACAATTGTATTTATTATAATATGTATAAAATTATTAAGAGATATAACAATTTTTACAATTAAAATGCAATTGCTCTCACCAGAACCATTTATTTTTTGCAATAGTCAAGACATCAGATATACATTGGTTTTTATATAAGACAGTAAAGAACAAAAACAAGCTCAAAACCATGTTTGCTCATTTCTTGGCATTAGATATATGTATTTGATATTAAATTATAAAATTAAATTTATGAGAAATAATATATTAATATGCAATTAAAAATCAGTTAATAGATTTGATTTAATTTGTCATATTTAACTTATTTATTCTTATTAACACATGCCTTCCTTATTTATCAAATAATGCAATAATTCAATAGATATAAATAAAGATTATATGATTAATAATTTTTTTAGTTTCATTCGCCTGTTAAAATTATGACAAATATCTTGGCTGTATAGCTTCAAATTGTATTGTACTAATAGAAGCACTATGATTGTATTATTAGTAAACACTATAAGACACAGAAACATATGATAAATATGTAAAAAAAACCTTTAAAAGTACTCATTGAAAATTGCTGTTGTATTGAAACAGAATAAAGATTTGATTTGCATAGATCTGTAATCCATAAAAATCGAAGGTATCAAATAAGATTTAAATATTTATTGCACTTGGATTCTTGTTAATTGCTTGTAATAAAATTCAGAAATAATCTAAATCAGATTTCAAGCATACATTTTAAACTACATCTAGGTCTCTTTTTACGCGGACCTATTTAACATGATTTTGAAGGTACGCGATTCGTGTTTCACCGGAAGTCGACCTCCGATAATGCGCTATTACTTTAAATAATAAATTTCGCGCACTTACGTTATATTGAAAGTAATAACACATTATTGGAATTCGACTTTCATCTTAGTAATTTCAGGATTTTCAGTGCTTTATAATAATAAGATTTTATGCAATAATGAAATTAAAATCATGATTTCCACATTTTATGTATACACACATTAAATTTTACAAGATTATAAATGTAAATTTGTTCAAACATTGTGCGTGTTAATTTTGCATTTTAAATCACATTCTGTTTTTGCTTTTTAAAAAAGAATGTAATCAATTATTAATCATTTAGTGTCCACAAGTTTATTTTTAAAAGGTCAGTAATAGCAGTGGGCACAATTAAAAATTAAAATCTGATTTTTAATTGTAATTAACAATTTAAAAATTACTTACGGGCGACTTGAAATTAATGTGATGTTTTACGAAATTTGATTTTTAAACTGAATTGAAAATTAAAGACAAAAATAAGAAATTAATTTTTAGTTGTTAGTTTTAATTAAATTTTTCCCAGCAGTGGTGAATGAATGTCTTTTTATTATCATAAGTCTAAGTTCATAAACAATTAATAAAATCATCGTCGTCGTCAACAGAAAACCATTAACACAACATGAGAGTAATTTGGCGCTAGTTGTATTTCTTCTTGTGAGAATAATTGCTGAGATATTCTTGACTTCGTTTAAGGAGAAGCCAAATACATCACATCACATGAAAATCTGATTTTTTTACTAGTTTGCAAACGAATTGGGCAAATAGCGATAATAATTAAAACGTGTATAAAAAAAATGTAAATTACTGTACTGTAAATTATGCATAAAAATATATTATTTTGAATAAAATTAAATATTATAGTTAAAAAAAGTTTGTCTTGTATCATATTTTTTCAAATTTGAAATTTTTTATTAGTCATATTTTATTTCCTTATTTTTTTTTTGCGCGAATTTTAAAGTAATTTTACGTTGGTGCTTTGCTTTTACGCGAATTTTGAAAAATCACAGACCGCATTTCCCCTTTTTCAATGTAACTTACGTCTATTTTTGAGCGATTTCGTTTGCATGTGTTTTCTGAGGAACCTCTCTTATCGCGTAAAACAAGACCCAGGTGTATTTACAATGTTGTAATGCAAACGAGTCATTATATATATATATTCTTTCTGATGTATGTTTGACTTCTTGATATTGTACGACATGCTTGCTTGCCAACAGTTGCTTGTTTAGATCTCATTGAACTTGACTAATGATTAATTACAACTTATATTTTGTGTGTTTATTTGGAAAATAATCACTGACTTTAATCCTATGTTACGCAACAGATAAAATTGTACGAACATTTTTTCACAATTTTCTTTTTTTCTTGTTTCCATTGCCCACTTATTTTTATTCAAGGCCTCCTATTTTTGCACAAGGCTACTACCACGTCTTAAATTGTTTCAGCCCCCTTAAGACATTTACGGGAAGCACTATCCTAAACCACAAATATCTTTACCATGTCCAACTGCATAAAAATGTCATTCAATTTTTTAAATAAATCCTGTATATCAGTGGTCTTCAACCTTTTCACACCTGCGGACCGGTAAAAATAAGGATAAGGTTCCGCGGACCAGCAAAAATAATGATAAGATTTCGCAGACCGGCAGAAGTCTATAGATACATTTTCTTAAAGATAAGCATAATTGTTATAACTGATCAAAACAACAATGTTAAATATATAAGATAAAGTTTTATATATATATATATATGGAGTTTATATAATAAAAAATTTTTTTAGAGAAGTAATAAAAAATTTAATTCTACCCCCCCCCCTCAAACATCTATGATAACTAGAGAAACAAATTAATTTATGAATGATTGATTAGATTTTGTTTTCGTTCTGTTTTCTTTTTTGTTTAATTGGGTAAAAATGAGATGAAAAAATAAATAAAAATTGGCTATATTAATTAAAAGTTTAAACTCTTATTATTTATTATTACAAACTTTTTACTGCCCGTCTAGCACGCGGACCTGCAGAAAAGTTCCGCGGCCCGGCACGGGGCCACGGACCAAGGGTTGAAGAACACTGCTGTATATAATAAAGTATACATTTGAAAAATTATTCATGAGGTTATACTGAATGGTTGATCCATCAAAAATTTAGTGTTGTATTTGTAATGTGATATTATAATTATTATTATAACTATTATAATAATAATAATAATAATTTAATAATAATAATAATTATTATTATTGTTGTTGTTATTATTATTATTATTAAAAAAAAAGCCTTATTTGGAAAGGTTAGTGCAATATTATTATACTTTAACTTAAACATTCTGAAAACAAAACTTATATTGTTGCTTGTCTTAATTCTGGTAAATTAAAGCAAGGTGCACCATTGCTTCTTAAATATTTTAACCTAAATAACAAATATTTCTCTAAAAAATTTAAGTTAATGATTAATTCATTTTCATTAATGTTTTTATTGTTATTGTTGTTGTTTTTAAAGTAAGGATAATAAGCAGACCATTGAAGGCTTTGGAATAGTGATATTTTTAATATTAATAGTTAGTTATATACATGTAAGAAATCCAGAAATCCGTCAGTAACTTTCAAATATGTTTTAAGACTATTTCTGGCATTTTCTCTTTCATTTTACTGGCTAACTGCTCTTTCAAGGGATCAATTCCCAGTAACATTTCGAATTTAGTGGAGTTTTATTATATATTTTTTATAGTCAATTTAGATCTAAATCTTTTTAATTTGCTTCATTAATATTTGATTTTCTCATATATAGGATGTGAAAACCTTTCAGATCAAAAAATTTTAAATTCTGATTTCTGGAGTTTACTTTTGAATAATTTATAAATGACATACAATCATTGTCCTATATGTATTGTTTTTTTTTTTTTTTTTCAAATGATGCAAAATCTTTCCCAAGCATAACTATTTTTGCTATCAATAATCTTAGCTGTTTGTAAATTTTAAATTATTTGCTTTTGATTTTACAAGTGAAAGATAATAAATAAATTTGAAACCTTTCACTTAATGTTTTCTTTCAATTGAGAAATTATTTCTGTATCTCTATTAATGTTTTCTTTGTGAGATATTTTTATAGTTTTCTTATTTTTTAATGAATTCTTTCTTTAATTTATGTATGCCTTTTGTGATATGTAAATTAATTTTATCATAATAGCTTTGTTTAAATATTTTATGTTGAATGTAATTGTATTTACTCCATCAAAATTTTTAGATGTGAGAACATTTTCTCTCCAGAGTTAATAAAAACTTGAAGGAATGTCATTGTTATTTGTAATCTACTAGTTCTATGAAGATAATAAAAAAAGAAAATATTTCATATTTTGAGTATGAGTAAGATAAGGAGAAAGAGATTGTAACTAGTTGGAAAAGTTTATAATACTATTTTTAATTTATTGTTTTATTTGAAGAAATTTTATCATAAACTATGTTCATTATAAAGTGCCCTTTCTAAAAGTATATAACTTGGCTTATTTATGATATATAGTAACTAAAATAATACTTCTTAATGTTTGAAAAATTGAAACATTTATTTATTTTTTATTAAATTTACATAAAACACTTACAGAACATGAAAATATTGCAAATTATAGCATTTAATATTTATTTAAATGCTGCTCTTTTTTACAAAATTAAAAGTAAAGATTGTTTTAAATGTGGTTTTAATATTTGTAAATGAGCTCTTTGTAATTTGATAAATTTATTAATAATTTTTTTTTTAATATTTATTTATATAAATAGTATATGTAAATTGAAGTAAATGCTTCTAATAATTGTTATTTATAAATATATTTTATACGTAAAAATGTTTTATATACAAGTTCAAATCTGATTTAAAATAAATTCAAAACAACAACAAAAAAAACTTGTTTGTCGTTGATGAGCCACCATATCCCACTGGATGGCGCCGTTTTCGCGCTAAAACAAATAAAAATGCCGTTTCCACGGCTGACACGTTCGAACTCGCGTTGTCTATAATACAACTTTTTTGTTGTGCTACAGATTGCAGGCCGTTATGTCGCGTCGCAGTACAGCATGTATGTTTTACGCAGCAAATAAATTTTCCGAATTCGCACAGTTTATAAAATGATTACAGCTTGGGGAGAGGGTGTGTTTTTTTGAATTGAATGGAAATGTTGTTTTCATTGGATTTTTTTTTATTTACAAGTATTGAAATGTTCAGATTTTGTAAAGTAATAATTAATAGACTTTTTACACCGTAGTGTATTGAAGTTCTAAGTAGTAAATGTTGACGAGATATATGTATAAATTGAGTTGGAATTAGGTAACGTGTCAAGTAACATACTGTTCGTAACATTCCACGAGACATTTTAAGATTGTACTGTGTGTATATTTTTGAAATAAAAAAGAGCGTTAACACAAAAATGTCCAGTAAGAAAAGTACAATTGTACACTGTTTTTTTAAATGTCATAAAAAGCATATATTATAAACATTTTATATATATATTTGTCGTTGTTTAAAAAAGTTGTAGTTTCTTTCTTTTCTCCGACTACTGTTATACTTTGTTGAATATAGTTTACGTTTATTGTTGTCATTTATTTTATAGATGTTAGTAAAAAAAAATATTTACAAAAATACGATTTTGATATTTTTTATTTTAGCATTACAAACAACAGAACACTAAACCTAACTGTAACAACTTTTACTTTTAGTTGTCATTCTATTTGAATTAAAAAATAGCGGTAATATCTGTTTGTCTGTAAAAAAAAAAAAAAATTTAAAACAAAGACTAAAAAAGTAAAAAATAGCGATAACACAATAATATCTGTTTCTCTAGAAATAAAATGTAAAAGGAAGAGTAAGAAATTTTACTTTTTATTCCGATTACGAGTTTTTAAACAGTAACAAAAAAAAAAAAAGCCGTAACCCCAGTAAAAAAATCTCTGATAGAAAATTGATTTTTCTAATAAAAAGCAAACTAAAAAAGACGAATCAAATTGTAATTTGTTTATTTTATTTTACATTTATTATTATCATTTAATTTGTATACGTTAATAAAAAATAATATTTAAAATTAAATAATATTTAAAAAAGACGATTTTCTTTTGTTTTTATTTTCGCATTACAAAAAACACATCAAAATGTTTATAATTAACGGCTTGGGAATGATCATATTTTATAGTTTTAAGCGTGAAAACTGCGCCATCGAATGGGATATGGTAGCTATTCGACGACAACCAAAAACTTCAAAATAGTTTATGTAGAAATCTAATGAGTATTTTGTATATGATTTACAATTGTAAAAGTACCAAAAAAATGGCAATAAATAGATTGCAAAGGATTATATAAAGTGAAATTAATAAGATATAAATCTAAAAGTGAAGTTATTATTTTGTATAATTTCATTGACCTGGGTTTTTTTTTCTAATATGGAATGTTTTTAATTCATTGAAACAATCTGATTTAAGTTAATAGTAATGCACTTAAGAGTCATTTGCATTAACAATTCAGTTAAGCTTCTTCATCTGCATACTAATAAATAGGTCTTGATTGTATAAACCCATATTGTACATTTTGATTAGAACTTTGTGTTCACTATCATCCATATTCCAGAAATTCATGTGTGATCATCATATACTTCTGATGTAGGAAAATAATGTTAACAATCTATTGTAGTTATCACATAGTCTTTCATTATTCTGATAGCTTGACTCATGTTTTAATTTGCTTCGAAGTCAGGACTTCATCTGTTACTTTTGATCATTCATGAGTGAATTTCTATTTTTTTTTTTGTTATGAATAACTTGATTGGGGGGGATGTTTTGAATATTCTTTACAGGAACTCCTTTTGCCCTCTAAAATTGCACAACATTTTCTTGCTATTTGTTGTTTACTTCTTGAATATCTTCGCCATTTTAATTATAGAAATATCCTGAACATGCATTTGTTATCCAGATTGATGTGATGTGATGCACTGTGACTTCTCCTTATAGGGAGTCAGGAATATGTCAGCAACTATGCCCAAAGAAACCTGTTAGTTACTTTACCTTCTCCAGCCTAAGCTTTCCCATAATCTGCTCCATCCCATTTTCACAACATAATTTTTGTCAACTCTATAGCCTTTATATCTAAATCCGCCTTATCTTTTCCCAAACCCAGCATAAAAACCAATAACCCACTTTCTGTATAATCACTTTATTCATATTTATTCTCCTATAAGGCATTATTTGTACCCTTTCTGCTTTCAAGCATTTACATTCAATCAACAGATGCCTAATATTTTCTATATCTTCCTTACACAATTTGCAGACTAAATCAACCATATTTTTCCATTTACATGTATATTCTCTTGTTGCTAAAGATCCTTACTATTATCATAAATTAACTCGTTTCTCATCCATCTTGTTGCCTGCCGTTTACTCATAACCCAACTAAATACTATTTTTGGCTAATCTTCTATTATCTATAAACTGCAACCTACCAAACACTTTCATTTTACTTTTTGCATCTCTCATAAAAACTTGACCAACCCATTTCTTCTTGAATTGCCTTCTTTGCTTTCCATACCTTTCCATCTAATGTATGTCTTCCTACTTCCCTTTGTACTTTCTCTAAGTAATCTAATACCCTTTTACTAACACATAACACATCATTACCGTATGTTAACCCTGCTACTACAACTCCCTTCTATACAATTCTAGCTATATCATATTTATTATATGAAAACCCTGTTAATTTTTTTACTAAACCCTTTTTTTTTGCTTCATTTACCAATTTTTTCTCCTATTCAATCAAGCAATTTTTCTGATTTCTTAAGATGATTCCCAAATAACTATATCTATCCACCACACTTAACTTTATATTCCCCAATAAAAATTCTACATCTTCTCTTTCCCCATTATTAATCATCATTATATTTGATTTTTCTTCACTAAATTTAATCCCCATCTCTTTACCCACCCTTGCACATGTCCTCAGCATAACTTCCATATCTTCTCTTCTTTCTGCACCAAAAAAATATCCGCAAAAAAAAAAGACCCGACAAAATATATACTCCCTTGCCATCCATTAACGGTATCTCTATCCCTCTTCCTAGTCTTTCTATTGCTTTCTCCATTTCACTCAAATACAACATAAACAAAATAGGTGACATAAGACATCCTTGCCTTAATCCCATCCCATTTTTAACTGATTCTATATCCCTAATTGGTACATTAAGTAATTATTTTCTATAATTTCTTAATAATATTTATTAAAGCTTCATCCATTCCCAAATTTGCTAAACTTACCCATAATCTATTTCTATTTACTTTATCATATGCCTTCTCTATATTTATAAAACTCATATATAACGATCTACCTGAATTCCTACTCATATCCATAAATTGTGTGACTACAAATAAACTATCTCCTATATGCCTATCTGATCCAAAAACTTCTTGCATTTCCCCTACTACATTATTCTCTTAACATTCATTTTACAACTCTTCCAGCCACCATATATGAGAAAACTTTATATAAAACTGATGTTACCGCTATCGGTCTATAATTATTTAACTTTCTATAATCCTCACCCTTTTTTTTAAATAATAATCTTACTCTTTTATTACTCCAACTACCTGGAAAAACTCTTCTGTGCCATCTTATTAAAACATGATAATAACTTTGCTTTTGCTCTATACCCTAAATTTATTATCATGTCTGCTGCCCATCCATCTAAACCTCTCACCTTTCCACTTTTCAATCTCTTCCCTGCCTCATTCAGTTCATTTTTTGTGAACTTAATATTCCATGTGATGGTGTGATGTACTCTGGCTTCTCCTTAAACGAAGTCAAGAATCTCTCAGCAATTATGCCCAGAGAAACCTGTTAGCCACTTTATTTTCCATTCCCCACTCTTAAGTTTTCCCATATTCTGCTCCATCCCATTTCCACTACATAATCTTTGTCAACTCTGGCTTTTATATCTAAATCCCCCTTACTTTCGCAAACCCAACATAAAAACCAATAATCCATTTTTCTGTAAAATCACTTTCATATTTATTCTTCCATAACTTCATTATATTTACCCTTTCTATTTTCAAGCATTTACATTCAATTAATAGATGCCTAATATTTTCTATTCCTTCCTTACACAATTTACAGACTAAATCACTCATATTTTTCCATTTACATGTGATGTGATGTACTGTAGCTTCTCCTTAAACGAAGTCAAGAATCTATTAAACATTTTGTAGTTGTTCTGCCATTCGTAATTACTCATTAATTATTAAATACAATAAACTAGCTTGAATCTAAATGAATAAGATGCTTTTTAAGTTAATAAAGTTTGACAATTATGGCTTTATTGTTTTTAACATCATTAAAATTTCATTTGATATAATTTTCTGAAAATAATAGCAATTGATCAAAGTTGTTGAGCGGTATGGGATGCAACAAACGTAACAATATATTTGTATACATACAGTATGCTTGCATATGTAATATATTTATTTATTGTTAAAAGTGATATTATTATTTTAGAATGATTTATAAGAATAAGTGAATTCATTAATTTTTATGGTTCAATGATAATACTTTGATAGTTACTTTTCAATATATTTTTTTAAAAACAATCTTTTAATAAATATACATTATTCACAATTTATTTTCTGACATGGGAAGTGAACATGGCTTAAAAAAAAGGAATTTATTCTTTTCATCTTTGTGTTACTTTTTTATTTTTGATTTGATACATTTAACTGATTTTTTTATTTATATAAACGTTTTAAAATGTATCAAAAAACGCTAGTTTTTTTCTGATTTAATTACTGTTACATATACTTTTTGACTGCATAAATATTTAAAAGGTTTATTTGCTTCTATCCCCCTTTTCTTATTTCATAAGTCTTGCTATAATAATAGAAATTTATATAATTCAAAATGTTTTACATTTGCATTAATTGCATTATAGATGTAATTACATTAATTTATAATTTAGATTTAAGATGTTCTTTTCTAACATATTCTTTGTTGTAAGTTTTATTTATTGATTCATTTATTTTTAATTTTATATAAAAGCTATAAATTAAATAATTTATACATATTTAGTATTTTATTTACATTTTTGTAGAATTGTAATTTACAAATAAAAACTTTTCCTTTCTGTTTTAATTAATAAAAATTAAATTTCACAACAAATTATAATTTTTTATTATAAAACTATTTTGTTTACATTTTATCTCTACAAAAGTACTTTTGTTTTCAAATATTATTATTCTTATTGTTTCTATGTGAACATTTTTTTACATAAATCATTAAAACTAAAATTTACTGTTGTAAAAATTTAGTCATTTTCTTTAATTGCATTTTTTATATTCTTATTGATCCAAATTAATATGCACAGATTCTTTTTTTTATTATTTGGTTTGCTTGTTTGTTTGTTTTTTCAATTAGGTCAAAATAATCAAATTATGTATTTTTAATATTAAAAAAAAAAAAAATTGGTCAGAGGTACAAACATAAAAGAACTATGAGTTTTCATTTTTGTGAAATTGATCAGACAGACCATTTTAAAATAAATTATGGAAATGATGCAAATATGTTTTAGTGTAAACTTTTCATTTAAAATATTTAGAAACTTAGATTTTTTGATCCTAGGGCCTAAGCCATTATTAACTCATTTGAAAATGTATTCTTTTTTAAAAAACATCGATTCTATTTATATATCAATCAAAGCATGACAGTATTAAAAACAGTAATTTCAGTCTATTTTATTCTGAACTTGTAAATTTGACTAATCAGTAATGAAGTAGAATAAATACAGTTAATTACTGCTTACAATGCAGATATATAAGCATAAGAAAAGGAAGTAATGTTTATGCTTTGTTTGATAAATAAAATTATCATATGATAAATTGCTAGTGTTAACATAAAACTGATCTCATTAAAATTTATATATGGTGAAATCTCAGTGCCATTATTTTTCGAGGAACAAAGTACAATTCATGTTTTATAATTCAAAACTGTCGCTTATTTTAAATGTGTGTTTGTATGTAAAAAAAAAAAAAATGTTTTGTATTGTATGATATTCAATTTTAAATAAAACAAAATTTAAAGACTCTTACAGATTTTGCTTCAATTCAGAATATGCTTGCAACTTTTCATTGTTTTCCATATTATTAATAGCTAATTTAATGGGAAAACAATCTCATGCTAATTAAAAAGCATTACTATGGAAAAAGAAGGTAGATTTTGAATGGAATAATTTTTATATTGATTATGCAAATGACATTGTGATTGAATCTTAAAAAATATAAATTTCAATTATTTTTATATAGTCAAATTCTATATACATATATATTCCTAAATTAGATCCCAAACTTAAAAAATTAAATAAAATTGAATATATCAGCAACAACAATCCTTTGATCTGTATGCATTTTAACTCGTTATTTAGAACATAGAATTTATGAATTGGAATATTATATGTAGGCGGCTATGGCACCGATTATGGGACTAAAAAGAATTAAAAAAAGAATGATCCAACAAACCTTGACTGTAATTACTGACTTATAAAAACTGCTGGAATTTTTGAATGTAAATCTTGCAGGGTTGCCGATAGTCATAAACTAGTCTGGGAATGTGGATTATTCAAGGTTATATTAGATGGCTTTGAATTATAATAAATAAACTGAACTAGTGCTCCTAATGTAGATGTTAAAATAAATAGAGAAAATCATAATGCATTGATTGATATATATATACGATGTTTGTCGAAAAGTGAAAAAATGCCTATAGTTAGCATAAGACTAAAAATAATGACCTAATGTGGTAAGTTAACTTGGATTCGAAATCTTAGTTAGATTGTTTGAATATCTGAGTATTAAGTTGCAATTCACTGAAGATGGTTAATAGCCAGAAACTAATCTAGTATTGTAGATATAGCATTATCATTTGGATTATCCATGTATACAATAGATTCTGGAATATATAGTGGGAATTATTGTTTCTAATGCAGATGTTATTTTTATCTGTGTATCAATTAATATTTAGATGTTAAAGTTGTGGCTTTCATTTTGGAAAACTTTTAAACATCTTTTATAATTCAACAGATTTTTTTTTTAACTTTGTTTTTCAACAGATGTAACAATATAAAAGATCTCCATGTTTTAATTTCCTTACTTGCAAGTGAAATCTTAAATAATCTCTGCAACTTGTACCCCAGAATCTACACTTTCAATGCATATATTTAATACATATTGCATTTCTAAAATTTTCCCAAGTTATTTGTGATATGTTTTGACACGTGAATTTCTAAGAATAATAAATGCAATCAGTTCTATTTTAATGGTTTGTTATATGATAATGTAATATTTCTGTTTCATAGGATTTTGAATTTACACATCATTTATGTTTTATTAACTTAAATTTCAATAGAAAATGTTGCCTGTGTATGATTTTATAAGATTCAGTATGGTACACTAACAAAGTCAATGTTGGGTAATTCCTCCCCCCATTGAAATAATAACATTCCATTGTCAATCACTGAATATTTTTACTTTTTAGAAATTTTATTTGATTTTTGCCCACCATTCATTTTAATATGTTGGCAGTTATTAAAAATAATAATAATTTCAACTATTCTGAATAATGATTTATAATTTAGATGTGCTAGGTTGGACTTATGCTTAAATTGCAAAATATGCTATTGATGGTCTATTTTAAAAAGCTTTTTGATTGACATACTAAATATAGTTAGAATAGAAGTAAATTTGTTATTTATTTATCCACATTATTACCAGGGCTTACAAGTTCTAACCAACATTGTTTTATATACATATATAATAAATATAACAGTGATTAACTATTATTTACAGTCTTTTAATCCGCAGAAGTACGGCAGTTGAAAACAGTTAAGTAATTAATCAAAAGTACTTCTGCAGATTGAAAAACTGTGTATAATAGTTAATCACCATTATATTTATTATTTTTATTGTTATTACAATATTTTTTAATTAATGGACATTGTATTTGTGTGTGTGTATATACAGTATATATATATATAACATGTATTAATATTATTATATCTATGCTCACACTTTCCTGCATATGTTATTAAAAATACTGAAATATTATGAAAACAGATAGAAACCAGTCCTTACCTTGTGTGAGAGAGGTGTAGTGAAAATTACACTGCAGAAATGTTATTCATTATTGGGTAATCTTTAATCTAATGAGTGACTAATAAAAAGTATTGAAATTTTATGTTTCATATAGTTATTATTTCTGTGTTTCAACCTTTTATTTAAGATCATCTTCAGCAATATTATACATATATCCATGTTTGTGTATGTTTATATAAACACAAATGTTGATCAAAATAATAACAAAATTTGTCATTTTAATACTATTATATTTTTATGCAGATAGGGCATTAACAGAAGGATTATTATTTGTCAGGAAATAACAAGCATTCATAAGCTCTTCTGAATTTAAAAAGTCATTTGGCACACAGCCTATTTCACTGAAATATTAATATTCAAAAGTGTTTAATGTTTCAAGATTGACACTCACAATAGAGATGATTACATTCACTGGAGATAGGAAAACAAAACCTGCTAAAACTATCTTTATCATTCAGGTTGTTTTTGTTTTTTTTTAATGTCCACAAGGAAGCTCTCCCAACTTTGAATCATGATATTCTATTGATTTG
Source organism: Epiperipatus broadwayi (assembly GCA_028023455.1). Classification (NCBI taxonomy): domain Eukaryota; kingdom Metazoa; phylum Onychophora; class Udeonychophora; order Euonychophora; family Peripatidae; genus Epiperipatus; species Epiperipatus broadwayi. The sequence goes on along the minus strand of JAQFVV010006422.1, from coordinate 372,942 downwards.
TTCATTATTTTGCACCTCATGGTCTTTACTATTTGAATATTTTGGGAACCAAATTTTTCTTATAATACTTCTAATTAAACTTTGACCTTTTCAATTATGTAATTTAAATATTGGGTCTGGGCATTCTCAAATGAAAAAAATGACTTGATATACCTGGTAACACTTTTCAATTATTAAATAATTCTATTCAGCATACAATAGAACCTATTTCTGTTATAAAAAAGTATTACAGGGTTTTTTTTTTTCTAATTCTTATATATATATATTGTATAAGTAAAATTTGGTTTAGTATAAGTAATAGAAAGATTATGGTTTTTTTTTTTTTTTGTAGGCGAGGTAGTCCATCCTCCAGTATTAGTAGTATACATGGTATACCTAGCACTAGTACAAGTTCCCTAGCTTCTGCAGTAGTAAAGCCTCCAACCATCCAACTCACGCCCTCTCTAGCAAATTATTTTGATGAAAATTTAATAAGTCATGTCAGTGGTTGGCAAGCCGATCATGCAGAAAGACAGGTAAGATAAATCACCTAATTGATGCATCTTTGTTAATATAACAATTACTAATGTAATTAATTTGATAATAAAATTTAGATTGTTCTTATCGACATAGTTATTTGAAAAAATATTTCCATTCAAGTATGATCTGCCTTATTGACAAATCATATGGCTTTTTTTTAAATTTAAACAAACTCTTTTCAATGTTGTAAAAAAAAAATTAACAGCATTATTTTTTGAATAATTTAAATATTCTTTCAATTTAAAAGCTTATAAAATGTATTAAAATAGTATTTTTAAAAAAGCTTATAAAATACTTTGCAATATTATATTATTTATTTTTTAAAATTAACTTTGATTTCCAAAAAATAAAAAAAGGGGTTTCATTCAGATTGTGTTTTCCATTGAATTTATAGATGATTACAATTATCTTTTTTTATTATTATTATTTAATGAATATTAGTATGTTCCAAAAGATTTATCATAATTTTTTTTCCCAGAAATTATAAATATGTCATATTTGTAATAATTTATTTACTAAGTAGTAAAAAGTTAAAAGTTTCTTTTTCTTCGTTTTTTTTTTTTTTTTGTTTATGTATTACACACCATATTTTTATTATAATGAAAAAAAGTGATATTTTTAAAAATTATAGATTCAAAAAATTACATTATCATTCTATATATTAAAAATAAAATTGAGATCATAATTGTTGTTGTATAAATAGAAGCAGTAAAAATATTAATGTATTTAAAAAAGTTACTTTATCATTTTGAAGGCAAAAAAAAAATTTTTTTTTTTTAGCTTCATTTATAGAATAGCCAATCTCTTTATATTCTTTTACACCTAATCCAAGGGATTCCCATTAAATTCATTTTTTTTGCTATGTAGACATAATTTTTGTTGTTTGCTTGATTAGAATATTGTAGTTTACATAATAAAGAACTTTTAGTATCAATTAGCTATAATGAATATAATAAATGCTTCATGTCACAATCCCAGTTGAAAAAGTTGTACATAAATGACAGTCGATTAAAAAAAAAAAAAAACCTAGGTTCAAATGTATTTCTGTAACTATTTTATCATTTTTCAATATAAGAAAAAATTGAAAATACTGTATATTGTAAAATAAGTTTATGATAATCTTTCAGCTATTTTTTTAAATTAATATAATAAATCTCATAATCAGTAATATATAATACTCTCAGATATAATGTTGGGTTGTAGATAATGCTTTTTAATATCATAAATTTATTAATAAAAATGTACTCAAATTACTCATGAAATCATGACAAGCTTCTACTTCTCATGAGATTAAAAATCCATTTTTTATCAAATAATGTTCTCTACAGAGGATTATTAATGTATAAAAACTAATCTGGAAATCTGTTTAGCATTAACCTTTGGATAGCTCATATTCAAATTAGTGTACCTGAGAGTTCATGTTTTACTATTCAATATTAGTTAAATATTTCACTTGAGAGATTTACATGTGAAAAAAATTTACAGACTAGTCTCTATATTTTTATTTATCAATTTTGCTTTTACTTAAAAAATTCAGATAGAATTTTGCTTTTAGTTTCATTTTCATTTGTTTGTTTTAGGTACATCGATATAGTGAAGAATCACATACTATTGGAAGTTTACATTGTACGCAAGTATCTGCAGAATTAAAAAGTGCACGGTCATGGGTTCGTGTTGCAGAAATACAAGCAACATTACAAGAGCAGAGGTTAGTTTGTAATATACATAGAACTTTTTCATATAATCCTGAGAATTTTGTTGCTTGTTCTATCTAGTGTAAAGCAAAATAATTCAAACTTTGGAATATCGAGTGCATTTTGATTAGTCATAATAATCAGACTTTTGTATTTTGAAAATTGTCAAAGCAAAAAATGAATTATAAATCATTTGAACAAATAAGTTTATAAATCATTTTTAATAGTGAATTTGGAACTTTTTTGAATGAAATTTCTTAAAATTTTTGTTTATGAATATTGATATAAATAATACAAATAATTGGCAGTCAGTATCGTAAAGTTTTATATTTAGAAATTGCATGTAAAAATAATATTTATAGTCAAGAAGCCATTAAAGAACTGAAATTGATGATATATAATCTTGTTTCACTGTGATTTTTCTACAGCGGTGTTTTTCAAATTGTGTTCTGCGGAAAATCAAATTATCCTTTGAAAAATTACGAAAATTAATATAAGCATCATATGATGTTAAATGCTGTGCCAAGTTGAAACATGTTTGAATATGTTAAAACCTGTTGTTGTTGCAATGATGTGTGCCTAATGTTGATTGTGACATTAACAGTTGCTAGCAATCTGTCATAGTAAGCAGGCATTGGCTTTGCCAGCTGAACAAGTACTATTCATGACAAACACATCATTGTATTTTGCTTAAATATGGAAGTTTATTATTATTATAAGCTTTTATTAGAATTTTTAATTGTTTTATTATAATAGATTTGAATTAACTCATGTAAATTTTGTGACTGGACATTTTTTATTATTATATAACTTTTCTTATATAACAAATTATTTATTATAATTACATTAAATATTTATTATAGTTTTCAATTATTTTACATTTGATTTTATATTTTACAATCTTTTTTTTGTTGTTGTTGTTGTTAATAACATTTTATCAAATTGGTTTTATTACAATCTTTATTGTAACACAATTTTTTGATTCTATAACAGTTATGACTAATATTAGAATTGTAAATATTATTAAAGAGAGGAATTTTAATACAAGAAGAGTATTTCTTCTGACCAATCTATGATTGGAGAAGAAAGCATGTATCATCTAAGAGTATACCAAAAATGATATATGATAAAAGTTATTTAAATTTGGGTTTTATATGTGTTGGCAATATAGTTGTTCCTGATAGAGTGTTTTACGTAACAAAATACTAGCAAAAACAGTTCATTGGCTCCATCTAAACTTCATAGTATGCTTTGAAACAAAACAGATTGATTATAAAGAAAACATGTACATTTTTTTAAAAACTGATAAGATTCACTAGAAAAGTCTAAACTTCAAATAATTACAATTTTAAAACTAAAAATAAATGTGCAACCGAGGCATCTTTTCACCTAATGTTAAAATTCATACAATTGGAGAAATGCTCATTAAACTTTGTATGAAAAAACATTGCATCATGTGTATTAAACAAAGTCTGCTTTAAAAAAAATGGATACTTAACAAATAGCAAAATTGAATTATATTTTGATTCAAAATATGTATTTTAAGATTGTAATGTTTTTAATAGATTTTAACACAGAAAGAAATGAATAATGAGATGTAAAATATGTATAAAAATTATTAAGAAGAGGAGTATCAGCATTTGATATTTCTAAATTTTAGAAACACTCCAGTGAATTTTAATTGGAACTTCCAACTTGTTTTAAAATATTAACAGATATTGAGGATGTTTTCAGAAAATAACTGATACACCATTAAGAAATTCAACAAAAATAGCTAGTACAAAAACAAATTTTCTACTGAGACAAAACAATGTATGAAGAAAAGAAGGATTATGAAAATATATAAAATATATCTGCTGAAACAAAACAATATATGAAGCAAAGAAGAAATATGAAAATATATCAAACTGATCTTTAAGAAGAATTGAATATCAAGAGTTGTGTAAAATGGTATACGAACTAATTAATGATGCTATAAGAAAATATAATTGTGAATTGGCATAGAATAAAAGTCTTGAAAGTGTAAAACAATATCTTGTATTGGAAAAAAAATTATTTCTGCATTAAAAAGATGGAACTATTACTAAAAAGAGAGATGATGTTATAATATGTATGGAAGAGTTCTATAAAAAAAATATGTAGTAATAAATAAAAAATAAAATAAAATTAAGTAATGTTTTTAATTGCCCAGCATGTTATATAGAAACGTAATTAAATTTATGAAGGAAAGCAAAACTCCAGGAAATGATAGAATTGTAATTAAAAGAAGTAGGTAATGTAATATAAAAGTTGTTAACAAAGTTATGCAAAATGTCTTAAGTGTTATATAATGATATACTAGATGATTAGAAGAATGCAGTAGTAGTATTGATATTTAAGAAAAGTGATAGAGAAATTAGAAACTACTTTTTATCAGTTCTATGCAAAATCTTTATCATGATAAATGCAATTAGTCTGCAGTGAACTTTGGATTTTAACTAACCAAAAGTAGAAGCTGATTTAAAAGTGCTTTTAGCATAATAAAAAAGGACCAATAAACACAAGTTGCCATTGTGCTTTGAATTTGTAGATTATGAAAATGCATTTGATTCTCTAAGCATTTCTATAATGATTTAAGTATTAGATCAGCAAGATATAGACCCAAGATATGCTACAGCAATGGTGATACCAAGAAACTTAACATTGAAATGGGTCCGTAGCAAAGTGATATTCATTTCTCCAAAACTTTCTACTGCCGGTTTATAAGAAATATTTTATGAATTAAAATGCTAAGTTAACAAAATAAAAATAAAGGAAGATTATGTGAGTCATTTAGATTTTGCAGATGTGTAATTGTTTTTGCAAGTAATGCTTCAGGATATGTTGCAAAAATTATCAAATGAAAGTAGAACAAAAAAGAAAACATGGTTTTATTCCTTAGGAGTTCATAAGAAGTTTGAGCACCAGAATTGTTCCTGGGACATCCCGATCCCAAATTGGATGCTCTATCAGCTGTGCCAAACCATGCAGGGATTTCTCGGAAAAAAATAAACATTGATAATTATGAATTATAAGTGAACAACTCCACATATCTTGGCAGATTATTAATACAAATAGAAACATAATAGATGAAATTAATCATAAAATTAAACTTGGAAGGAGTCCTTTTGGTAGAAATAACTTAATATTAAAAGGGAATATCTTGTGTTAAAAAAGGAAGATTTTTAATAGTTATACTTTATCAATTCAATTGTTATTATTGGATCTGAGATTTGAATATTTAATAGAATAGCAATTCAAAGACTTCAGATCACTCAACAAAGTAGAAGTGTATGTTAGTCATAACTAAAAGACATCAAAAATAAGGTATTTGTGGGTAAGAACACATACCACTGACATCGTTAAAGTATTAAGAAACTGACATAGAATGGGGCTGGACATATTGCTAGAAGAAATGATAATAGATGGACAGCTAAAGTTTAAATTGGATTCCAAGATAGATCATATTTGTGATGGATGGATGAAATAAGGAAGTTTGCTGTTGTGTTGTATATAATAGAGGTTAGGCATTGGATAAATTTAATTAAACTTGGAAATACTTTCATCTTGCAGTGGATCAATGACTGTTGATAATAATAGTAATGATAAATAATATTTTTGGTATGTCTTGAAAAATAAAAAAACCAGTGCCTTATCAGTCATTGATAGGAAAAAAATTCTAGGAATCTTTTAATTTGAATAGTTTATTAACTTAAGAATATGAATGAATTTAATTAAATAGCATTCAAATTTATATGGAAAATGACAGGTACTTTATCCCTATCATCTTTTATTTTTCTTTTCATTCAATATTTTTTTTTTATTATTCATATTATATAAAGTCAAAATTAAATGCATTTTATGTGTGTGAAGGCATTACCCATAATTGCTGACTTTTTTTTTCCTTTTGAGAACTAATATTTGAAAAATTGCAGGTAAATTACAGTAGATATGGAATTGATTTTGAGAAAATGTATTCTACATTTCATATATTTGTTCAGTCAAATGTTATATTTAAATAAATAAAAGAAAAATTACCTAGTGAGTTTATTCTACCTTAAATCTATTTTACTTTTTAATTTTTAATGTAACTTTTTAGAATACAATGTTTAGAAACCAATATTTTATTTATATTCCCACCATGTTTTAATTTTTTATTTTTTTTTAGGATATTATTTTTGGAACAACAAATTAAAGAATTGGAACAATTACGAAGCTTGAATACATTCATGTCATCCTAGTGAAAGATGTGTCTTTCTTCCAGTAGAACTTTTAATTTAATAATTACTTCTGGTCTCTTTTTTCTTTGCCTTGTCAAAGATGTGCATATAACACACTCCAGTGATTTTATTCTAGACAAAAATGAAAAAAACACTTTGAGAAACAAAGAATGCCTTGTGCACTGTTTTCTTTTAAATTATCTTTCTTACTTTTGAAAGTAATAAAAATAAATTTATATTTTGTAAGGAATTTTAATTAATCGTGGTGCTCATTATACACTTTTTTTTTCCACTATATCAATTAATATCATGTAAGATTATTCTTGCGTGCTTTTTATTTTGTTTTATTATTTTTTCTCCCATTAAAGAATGACTTGTATAAATATTAGTGTTTTTTTATTTTTATATGATGAAAATTAAAATCTTATGTAATCTCAAAATATTTTCTTCATTGTTCGTTAAGGCATGAAGATATGGGATCGGAGAGTGTCTAATAAACTGTAAATGTTACATTAAAATAGACATATGGCAAAGAATATTAAAAAAATTTATAAGAAATGAAAAATAAAGAGACGTTCAGAAGAAATGGAAAAACAAAGATGTGTATCTTAGCATTTTACAAAGGACTATATATATATATATATTAATTTAAAAAGAAGAAAATAACAAAAAATAATCTCTTGTAAATAATTGCCACTTCTCTTTCTATCCTCCATGTAATATTAGATTAGATGTAATGTTTCTTTTTCTTTTCTTATTTTATTCGTTTGTTTTCTTTTATTGTGGAAAACCAATGACTGCTTTTTTCTTATTTTATATATATATACACCATTTTCCAGTTCATGGAATCACAAATTTATAAGTAATCCTTTTATAATAAGCTTAACTCGGCATAATCTGTGTTTTTATGAATTTTGATGGTTGTAAAAAATGATTTTATTTAATAAGGAAGATTTTACAAGTCAGGAGTATAAAAGTTATATTGTTATGTTGAGATTTTTTTTTTCAGTTTTGTGGAAAAATTATATTAATGAAAATTGGAAAGTATTTTTTTTATTATTATTATCTAACATTTTTAATAAGTTGATTTCAGAATTAATATTTATTTGGGCTTTTTCTTTTTTCAATTTATTCATTTAAAACTTGCAATAATTGTGATCAAGCAGAGTTATGACATGATGTACAATGTACATGAAAATTATTATTGTTATTTTTTTCATTTTTTAGTCATTGGTTATTTTAGAAAGAAAAGTTCCATAATTTTCTCCAAGATGTATTATCCCAAGACATGAAAAGCATCAAATCTATGCTGTATAGATTAGATAAAATTACAGCCAACTGCTGGATTAGATGATTTAGATTTTATTTTTCTTTAATTTTGGTGATTGTTATTTTATCACTATGTAATAATAATAAATTATTTTAGTATATATTGGTTGTTTATATTTTTTTAATCTATTAAAAAAAAATGTTACTTGTGCATCAGCCTTAGGCATGCATTGAATTTCTATAAAACATTATTGAGCTTAAGTAATTTTTTAAACTTTGTAAATTAACACAAACTGAGAGTTATTTTATCACAATAATAAGATTAGGAAGGGGAAATTTATCTTTTAAAATTATATATATCAATATTTCATTTTGTTTGCCGAGTATTTCATTAGTCTTTTTTTTTTTTTTTTTGTGTTAAAATGTTTTTTGTACATATATGTATAAATATTTGTATAAAAAAAAAAAAAGTTGCTTAACTTAGCAGTCATTGGTTTGTTATTTTGCCTCCCTCCAGTAATCTTTTAAGATGAAAATAAAGGGAATTATTTAAAAAGTGTGTGCGTATATATAAAAGATATGGCACACAAACAAACACAGACAAGCCTTTATATCTGTATTTGTGTACATATATGTGCGTGAGTAAATATATATATATCCACTAAAAATAAGGAAAACAGAATTTATTTTTTTTTAAGAAATACAAAATTTGGAGGAAGAAATCGCATTTTGAAATAATTGTACATATACATACATATAGTATTTTGTAAAAAAAAAAAAAAAGTTGAGAGAGAGAGAAAAGACAAAAAATAGTTCATTAGAAATATGCTATTAAAGCTCTTACTGGCTTTCTGGACATGCACTATGTATATACATACTCAATATGTGTATGTGAGTGTGTATATATACATATATGTGTGTGTACACTTGTTTATGACTGTATATGTCTGTAAAATGAAATGCAAATTGGCAAAATAAATTATTTCTGTTTTTCTTACTTGACCGTTTTATTTCTCCCAGAATCTTTTTTTTTTTTTTAATTATAAAGAAATGCTTATATTATTATTATTATTTAATACTGTCAACTTATTACTTTCTGACCCAAAATTTTTGGGAGGGTGGATGTCTTTGTACTTCAAAATTTGCTTTTGTGGTCCTGCAAAAATAATCTTAGTATGATTAATGTTGTCTTTTACTCTTCTTGTCTATATTTCATTTGTGTAATGGCAATTTTGTAAAATAAAGTTATTGTAAAATTTTTGATTATTGCTTTTACCCTATTCTATTTTTTTTTTTTTTTCATGAATTATTATGTTAAATAAGCAAGGACCACATTAAACGTTTATCTGGGAGTTTTGCAAAATTTAAAATAAAATAAATTTTATAAATATCATGACTAATAATTGAAATAGCATTTTTACAATTTAATTTATATTTTAAAAATATTATATTACATCATACATTAATATATGATTTAATTAGTAGTGCTATTTCTTAATTTTAATAATACAGAAGTGCTTACACATATGTGTGTATCTGGTAAATGTTTTTCACCACAAAAAAAAAAAATCTTATTTTACCCATAAAGATTAGTCATTTGCATTGAAAATTTTGCAGCCATGTTTATGGAATTATCCAAAATTCATAGTGCAGATGTTATAAAAACTTAACTTTTTATGTTAAATACAAAAAAGAAAGATTGGAGACTGGGCTTTCTGAAACAAATAAATATTGGAAATCAGGTTTAATGCTGATAAAATTTTATCAACATATAGCAAATTTTAGAATAGCTTTATTTGCTTTATGAATATGAAGAACTATGCTTTTTTGAAGTATTGCTTTTCATAAATCCTGATTGTTCAAGTTTTTTATCACTTTTTTTATATTAAAAATAGAAGTTCAAAACTATTCAATATCAAGATTAAAGCAAATTTTGGTAAATTATAAAAAAAATTAATGCTGGTATTTAAATACAACAAAATAATTATTTAAGTTATGCACTCTTGATCTAGTCAGCTATCTACATTTGATTTTCTCTTTAGTTTACTCTTTGAACATTGATTTGACATCATGAAAGAATATTGCAATGACTAATCAATCAATTGAAGATTTCATTGGAAAAATTGTGATTTATTCTAATTTAAAATTTACAAAGGGGAATCTAAAATCTCACTATTCATTGATAGATCTTTTTTTTCTTTTATAAACTCTTGGTATTATTTGTCTTTTCAATTTCTTTTTTGGTTTTCAGAAAATAGGAGAGGACAAAAAAAAAAATACTTTCAATTCAAAGTTTTCTAGATTTATTTGGATTTATCAGAATCTAAAGTCTCATTACTTTTTATTAACAGACCTTTATTTTTGGGAACTTTTTGTATGAATTGTTTTTCAATTTCTTCTATGGTTTTAGAAAAATGAGGAGGTGGAGGATAATATGGTCATTTAGAAGTTTTCAAGATTTCTTTGAATTTCGTGTTGTAATACTACCTAATATTGACTTACAAAATTAATTGATTACATTCAAATATCAGCCTTTCAAGCTAATTGTGCATGCGCTTTTTGCGAGTGTTAATAATAAATGAATGCTTTCCTTTCCAATACAAGATAATAGTATTTATGCAGGAATAAAATGAATCCACTTATTCCTACAACTCAAATGCTTATATATGAGCAAATCTGAAGTACTGGCAAGGAAAGCGTGAGGATAGACCACTCACTTTAAATTACTATTTACGATATCTGAATGAATGACGTCGGTGAAATTGTCTAGAATTTACTAAACGTCACTAACTGAAACTTAATCATATGCAAATAAGCATTTATTTTTATATAGCGCTATGTTTACAATTGTATTACTATATCTTGTATTGGAAAGGAAAGTATTCATTTATTATTAACACTCTCAAAAAGTGCATGCATAATTAGCTTGAAAGGCTGATATTTGAATGTAATACAATTGTAAACATAGCGCTATATAAAAATAAATGCTTATTTACATAAAATTAATTGATGTAAAATTTCAAACAATCTTTTGATTTGTGTCAAATTTATTTTGGAATTTTTATTCTTATTTGTCTTAAAAAATTTTTTCTTTTTTATTGGCTTTTTAAAAACTAAGAAGGGTGTGAATTGTGTTGCTGACTTTGATGAAAACAATAATTGTCAGCTAAAGTACAGATCAAAATAAAATTGAGCTGGCTGGGTTTCCCTTCTCCCATGTGTCAGAGCATCGATCGGGAAGCGAACCCGCAAACCCATAAGGCAGCTGTGCTGACCACTCTACCACCAACGAATGCTTGACTAAAATTGAATTGGCTGGTTTTGAAAAAATTAAAAACTTAAAATCAAAATCTTTTTATTTCTTTGAGTTGCAATTGCCTGCCTGCTAGTTATTTACTTTTTGACTTCACAAAAATCAAAAAAAAAAAATAAAAGATATCATTGCAGCTTTTATTTTGAGATGAGTAATTTACTGTATGTGTGGATAATGCATGGAGGTTGTTGTTTTTTTTAATGAACACTTCCAAATCTAATATTTGCTTTTTAAATAAAAACATTTTAAACAAATCAATGCAGAACACAAGATTTATTTTTAAATTAATTTCTAACAAGTTAAAGGAAAAAGTCTATTGTAACTTGCAGCAGGACAGGAAAATATTTACTTTTTTTTTTTTTTAATTCTGCAAATCGTTGAATTTATAAATTAAAACATAGCATTATGAAAAATCGCTAGTTGAGACTGCATTTTTCTTTCTATCCCCCCTCTCTTTTTAGAAAGCAAAGAAATTTTAAAATATCTGAAGACAAAAGAAATAAAATTTCCAAATCAATTTTTTTTTTAATTACAAATAAAAAAGGGTTGAAATTTATATCAAATAATTTTGTAAATCTATTAGGTAGGTAGTATTACAAAAAATCGATTGAAAATTACCATTTTTTGTTTTATCTCCTTTTCTCTCAAACCCCAATCAGAAATTAAAAAGACATAAAAGTTTGCAAAAAAAAGACCTGTCAATGAAAACCAATATTAAGATAAATCACTATTTTTCCAAAGAAATCTTCAATTAATTGATTAGCCATCCCAGTATTCTTTCATGACATCAAAGAGTGTCTAAAGAGAAAATCAATGCAGATAGCCTAGTAGATTGGTACCAATAATGTAAACATTTATAAAAATAAAGATGAGAATTATTAAGGGTATGACATTTTTTGTCTTATATAAAAATTGTAGGCTGAAAAAATATTGTAAGATTTTTAAGGACGTAATTGAAAGAAGGAAAATTTATAAGCTGTTACATAATCAAATTAGTTTTGGAATTTTTGCTTACGCCCAGATGTCCATGTTGAAATTGTTTTTGGTTATTAGATAAAATCCTTAATTCTTTGCAAAAGTGTGTATTCAATAGTTGGTAGCTTATTCTGAGAAATATGTTTACTAGGAAGTCATTGACTGCTTTTAATTTAAATTGAATAACAATCTTGAAATTGATGAACAAAATTGCAAGAGAGCAATTTCAAATTATTTTAGCACAAGGTTTTCTTAAAATATTTTTCATTTATTCATGAATAAATTAATTATACATTTTTAGAATAAACTAATGCAATATAGTAAACAACTATTTTGATATATTTGTTATTCTTAGACTGTCATTTTGAACTTTAAAAAAAATTATCCAATTTTTTTTTAAATACATTTCCATTATTTATATAATATTTTCATAAATGATATTAAAAGGTTTTTAGAAATCCTACCACAAGCAAATGTAATAAATAAAAGATAAACTAGTTAAATGTTATTAAAACTGGTATAAACATCACCAACTAACTTATTGTTTTGATTATAAAATTATGAATCAATATAAAAATATTTAATACAGCTTAATTTTAAGAATAATTTGTAAATGTAACGAGGGAGTAAAAAAATTTTGGTGTTACATGACCTTTTAACCAAACAAAGCTCTGAAACTGGATTTAAATTATTAATATTCATCTTGTAATAATCAAGTATTTTTTAATTATTTTCTTACAAAATTTAACTTATTTTAAAAATAAAATACAATATCAGTTTATTATTCAACATGTGTATGAAAAGTGATTTTAATTACAATAATAGCATGCCTTAATGTGGAACTATTGATATCAATATATTTAAAGAAAGTATAGGATTTAGATTAAAATTATTCTAAATGGCTAAAGTGTTTAAATTGTTTTAGAGATTATAAATCTTAAAGTTAATCACATTTATAGTATGAAACTAACACTTTGTAAAGAAAGTTACTTGTTTATATAATAAATATTTTGAATAGTATACTATACCACGGTTCACAGTATTGCTTTCATAGAAGCTTCAATAGATGGACTAGCCTCATAAACATTATTAACTAAATTAGAATTTTATTTATATAAAGTAAATTCTTATTTTAAAAATATGGTATCAATATGTCTACTGTTATATGTGGGCCTTTTAATAAATAAAATTCCATTTTTATAATCTTGACCATGACAATATGTTTATAAAAAAATATTTAATAATAGTATGCATTATATTTTTTACAACATCAATTAAAAAAAGAATCTGTTCATAGTTAGGGATACTTAAAGGATTGTGCTTTTTATTGTCAAATATTGGGATGCCTCATAAAACCACATTCTTAAAGCATGAATAAATATGCAAGCATTAATTCGGAAAACTTGAATAAAAGAATGTCATCCCTGTGTAGATAATGTAAGAAGGTATTTAAATGTGGGATGAACAAACATTTTATAATAAATATTGACTATTGTCAAAAGTGAATGCTATAAAAAATATATATCTTCTAAATAAAATAGTTAATTTTTTTAAATTCATGTAAATGTTACTGTTTAATAAATCGATGATTTAACTGACTACCAGATAAACAAATCATTCTTATTTTTAATTTGCTGAAGTCATTAATCATACCATGTTTCCCCCAAAAATAAGACTGGTCTTATATTAATTTTTTTTCCAAAAGATACCATAGGGCTTATTTTCAAAGGATGTGTTATTTATGTACAAAAATGTACATTTATTTGGTTCTTGTGCATTTTCCAGCAGATCATATTTTTGGTAAGTATACAGTTTTGGGCGCATACAATAAAAACATTTAATATTTACATTTTTTTTTATTAGTGTTATTTTTAAAAAATTACAATATTTACACTATTTTTTTGTATTAAGCTTTTAATATAAAAATAGTATATCCATTAGTACAGGCTTCAACTTACTAATTAAAAAAACATAAAACATCTTTATAATATATAGACAGGTGTTTACATGTTATAATATCTTTTATTTTTGTTAATTCTAATTAATGACAATTAGATAATAGTACCAATTTTTGCACAGTTGTTTTAAAATAACACTAATGAAAATAATATTAAATATGACATTTTCTATCAACCACTTCTTTTGTCCATGTGTTTTAATCATGCTAGGGCTTATTTTCTTGTCTCGTTTTTGGAACATAGAAAATAAACTTGGACTAGTTGAGTTTTTTTAAAAAGAATATTGTAATTTTTGGTGTTATATTTGAGTGTAATCTCATGAAGCATGGGGATATTTGAATTAAATGCTACATATTTTCAGGATGACTATTACAAATAATACAGATATCAATTGAAATTGGGTTTTTAAATAGAGCAAATTGACTAAATTTTGGGCTTATTGTTATATTTAAAATTATTTGGAATAATGTTCAATTTTTTTTTTTATAGTTAATTTGAAAAGTAATTAGCATTAATACCTTCAAAAAGTATACATATTCTACCACATTAATTTAGAATAGTGAAATAATAAACAGTCATTGATTTCTTCAATTTTTATATAAAAAAAACTTTAAAAACCAATATCGCATAATTAACTATTCTTTATAAGCCAAATAGCTTATATACCTTTATCCTGATTAGGGAGGGCAAATGGCCCCCCAAAATAGCTCTTTCTCAAAGTAAAATCATGCCTAAAAAAGATAATCGCTATGAGAAAAAAGTTAATTTTAAATTCAGAATTAAAAAATAAAATTTAAATTGAAAAAAGTGTTAGTTAATGAATGAATATTTTACTAAACATATTTAAAAAACTACTTATGTATAAATATACAAAAACAGTTATAGTAACTACTAAAAAAAATTTCTCTGAAGGTCCATTTTGAATTTCTTATCTTACATAGCCACAGAATATTTGCTGATTTATGATGTTTTAAATCATAATACTGAATCAATTGAAAATCAAAGTAATGATTACAAATTGATGATGACCACTATGGGAAATACTAGCATAAAGGTTCCTTACTAACCAGAGTAAAGATGTGTATATATTGAAACATTTACCCATCGATTGTAAAATATACCAAGATAAATGCACTCAATTGAGACATGAAAAGTGAGTATATCTACATTAAATCTTTTTTTACTTCGACTAGCAATTATTATAGTTTCTAATAAAATTATAAATATTTAATAAAATAAATTTTTTAGGGTTTTATAATAATATGCATACTCTTGTTTCTTTTAATAGTAAAATCTTTGCAACTAATGTTTCGATTATTCTTAAAGTTTTGAAATAATCCAAACTTTTAAGAATAATTCAATCTATACTAGCAAAATTAAATAATCTCGGGGTTAAATTAATAAATACATGAATATAAAATATGTTTATGCATTTTTGGATATGATAATATAAAAAACCTTTTATGTGCACCACTTTATTCAATAATATGTTACAGATAACATTATTACAACAATGATGTATTAAATCCAACAGATTTTACAAATAAGTTTTTGTTTCACATATGATCTTTAATATGAATGCAAAATGAAATGAGGGTGCTTTCTCATAAATGACTAGGAAAAATATTTAAAATTAATAATTATTTTATTGCTTAATATAAAAAAGATCAATAACAAACAAATAATAAAATTATATAACATTTTAATAAAGACTACTTTGAATTCAGAATCTATAAAATACAGTGAGTCCTCAATTGAATATTGGAAAATAAAGATTATTATAATAATAAAAGTTGAATGTTCTTAATTGGTTTATTTTACCAATCAATCGATTCACTCTTATAATAAACAATTATAAATCACATCTTAACAAGCCTAAATGATAATTTACACACAGCAGGCATTTATTTTTGCCATAAATTCCCTTTTTTTGGATTCAGTTTCAGGCAAAACTACCAGAAGGTGCTACTTCATCAACACAAAATACAATAAAGTTATAAGACTGCATATTTATACATTAGATAATGGTAAAAATTTTAACAAGTATGAAGGATCTATTAAAATATTCCTTATGGACTTACACATCTACATATGGGTAACTTTGCTTAATTTGAGGCAGTAAGAAGTCTTAAGCATTATAAAATATTTGGTAACAACCATTTAATATAAATTAAACAACTAACATTTATACAACTCAACAGAAATTACATTTAACCCCATTCAGTTTAAACAATCATAACATTAAAATATTACCTTTACCTGAATGCCAAAAAAATATCTGACAAAATCTTTATTTACATTAGTAACATTATAATATGACAACTAATGAAATAGAAAGTACGTCAAACCACCTGATTCATGGAACTTTTTAAAGAACATCCATTTGGAACAGCGAAAAAATATCAAATTACATTTTCATACGATTATTAATCCAGAATAATACACTTCAAAGATTGCTAATAACTTTATTTAAAGGATCTGTAATGTATAAGTAGCATTTGAAATTATTTCTGGATAAATCAATTATACTTGAATATTATTCACATTTTATGCATGGATAATCTTTAATGTAATTATTTTTCAATATTAAACCAACATTTGTAGTTTTATTGTAGATAGCAGATTTTCACTTGATCCCAACAAAAATTTTGCATTCAGCACTTACTTCAAAGTGTAAGAAATATTCATTTTGATCTTTAATACACTAGTTTTATAATTAAGATCAATCCAATAGTAAGAACGGTTTTTAATTTTTATATTCAAAATTCATTTCTGTAGTAGTTTGTATGAAGCATTTTTGACTTTTTTTAAAAAAAAATACTATTCAAAAATATTTTTCTTTTATAACTGAAAGTGAGACTAATACATTTTTTTTTATATACACCTGGGTCTCTTTTTACGCGGACTTGTTTAACACGATTTTGAAGTTACGCGATTCGTGTTTCATCGGAAGTCGAACTCGATAATGCGCTATTACTTTAAATAATAAATTTTGCGCACTTACGTTATATTGAAAGTAATAGTACATTATTGGAATTCGACTTTCATCTTAGTAATTTCAATATTTTCAGTGCTTTATAATAGTAAGATTTTATGCAATAATGAAATTAAAATCATGATTTCCACATTTTATGTACACATTAAATTTTACAAGATTATAATGTAAATTTGTTCAAACATTGTGCGTGTTAATTTTGCACTTTAAATCACATTCTGTTTTTGCTTTTTAAAAAAGAACGTAATCAATTATTATTTTCTTATTAATGACACTAATCATTAACGTGCTCTTAAATTCCAACGAGAGCTAAATGGTTGTATGTCTGGATATCGCGAGCTTCGTAAGCAATTAATAAAATCATCTCAAAGATTAATTACGTTGTCACCAGAAAATCATAATAATTTAAATGTAAATTACTGTACTGTAAATTATGCATAAAAATATATTTTGAATAAAATTAAATATTATAGAAATAATTATAAAATCATGTTTTTTATTTTTTTGCCACCAAAATGAAATATATTTTTAAAAGTATTTTGACCACTTTTAATAAAGAATATAAAGTGAGTTATTTTTATTTATTTTAAATGTTATAGTTAAAAAAAGTTTGTCTTGTATCAATTTTTTTCAAATTAAATTTTTTATTAATCATATTTTATTTCATTTTTTTTTTGCGCAAATTTTAAAGTAATTTTACGTTGGTGCTTTGCTTTTATGCGAATTTTGAAATATCACAGACCGCATCCCCCTTTTTTCAATGTAAGTTACGTCTATTTTTGCGTGATTTCATTTGCGCATGTTTTCTGAGGAACCTATCATGTAAAACGAGACCCAGGTGTACGTACAATATCTGTGTAGTGAAGAGACCACATTTTTATATCTTATGAGAAAATATGACTAGCAACTTGTTTTAAATTTAGAAATAGAATTCTTACCAAAATTTATCAATTATTAATCATTATTATTCAGTTGACGAAAAGGCAATTTTACTAGTCAATTTATTATATTTTAGCAGTTGACTTAAACAAATGAGACTTCTTGAAATAAAAGTTTTATGTCTGTCAGGGTCGACCTGCTCCTTGGCATCTTCAGGGACCTTAACATTCCAGAGGCCCTTCTGTCCAACAGAAATCCTAGTTACCCTTGATGGGAAAGTTGCCCTGGCTTCACACCTAACATTTCCTCAAGGCTCTCCGCTGAACACTGTTCATTGCATTTCTGAATTCACTCTTGCTCAGGCTGGAACATGACCTTCCTGGCATCCTCATTCCTGGCCTGGGCAAAAGCATCAAATGCCTTGCATGCCCTCAGTCAATCTCATCCCCAAGCTTTATCAGATCCTCACCTGGTACATCAAAACATACTGGCTGGAATTTAGCAGTGACCAATCAGCGGCCTGGCAACTATCTTCTGGTAAACAAATACCTTCAATGCCAAGGCACACAACTTCCTCAGATTCCCCCTCGTCTCCTAAGGCCATGAGGGTATGGGTCCAAACTGCATTGTATCAAAACAACCACCCTTAGCGCTAACACAGACATCTACCTCTTTATGGGAAAGTCACCCTCAATCTTCTAGTGTTTCCCAAAATAACATACTACCTCCCCATCATTCTACATACACATTCCTTCATATCCAATTCCCTTTGCACCCATTTTCTCTGGGGCAGAAAGGTGGTTGCCATCAGCCTAAAAAGAACTTGTTTTCCTAAAAATCTCAATGGGCTAGGCCTGCACTCCATTGACACTTCTGATCCAGAGATCTCACAACATTATCCTCATGCTCCTAAGTCACTTTCCTGCCAACCTTGTGCATATCATCACTCCTCCCAATGGCGGGCCCATGTCATGAATCTCACTCATCGCCAACATCCTACAAAAGGCTGGCTTTGCTATATCATCCATCGGCAAATTAAAGTACTGGGAGGTTTTCAATCAGGCAACAGACTTCTCCATTGTCTTGCCTACATTCCTCAAACTTACCAATGCTTAATTAATCTGCAAATTCAAAAGGTGGCCCCTCGAAGCAAAATTCCTCGATTTCCTCCTCAAAATCAAACTTCACTCCCCACCAATCAATTTTTGGTCAACCATAGGGGTTTCACCAAGATCTCTCCCCTATGCCAGCTCTGTAAAACCAACAATGAAACCCAGCACTTCCTACTCAAATGTCCCTTTCTTCTTGGAGTGAGATGTGTCATCAAATCCTGCCTTTCCTTGCACAGGAACACCATCTTCATCCTGCAAGAATCCATAGAAATGGGTCTTTGCAACTCATTTTTCCTTATCTATGCACTCTGTTCCAATGTGCTATTATTTTTGACCAGAGAGTACACTCAACGAATCAAAAGCTATTGGACCTAACATGCTCTCTCAAAACTGGAGATACCAAATTAGCCTCACCTCCACTTCTCACAGACACTTTGGCAATCTTCCAACTCCTATCCTTTTGGCCTGTCACAGGACTCGACCATTTAAATGTTTGCAACCCATGCAGTTGCTCAATGAAGACATGCATCTTGGACTTGCAACCAAAGATTTTTTGGCCTGGACTACACACCTTTTTCACTTCCCTTTTCATATGTGTCTTTCCCCTATCACCATGTTGCTCCTGAATGTTCATTTTACTATGTAACCACTCATATACCTTTTTCTAACTGTATGCGTATGTTTTTTTATGAATAAACTTTCATCACTGGGGAAAAAAAAGTTTTATGAATTAAAACAATGGTTTTTTTAGTTATTTGTTGTGGCTCCTCTCTGGAATGATGATGAAAAGTCAGATGCTCAGCAAGTATCTGCCTGGTTTAAATTTTCAGCCTGCCATCAGGTTGATGAAAAAACAAAATAGCTATTTAAAAGGACTGGTTGAGATCTTATAAGCAACAAAAAATTTTCCAAACTGATTTTCCCATGACTTCTTTTTTATACTGATAATCACAGGATGTCTAGATTATGTAATATTCTCCGTCATGCACTGGGTTTTTCCAGGAAGGTTGCCATAATTTCTGCAGCTCAAAATATTAAAGTAAGATTTTTGAAACAAAATTGTTAAAAATTTTCATTTCCTGATTTGAAGACAAAGATTTTTACATAAAAAAACATAATAAATAAATTGTGTAATTTCTCAGATATTCTAGACCTTAAATTGACCTTTTAATAAATAATTTATATTTTTAACAGTAAAATCAATCTGTTAAATGAAAATCTGATTAATTTTTATTACACTTAAATGCATATGCATCTATAAGCACACAACATGTAAATGTACTGACTGTTTATTATGCATATAAATGTAATGTATTTTTAATTCTATTATCTATTTTAATGTTTGAATTACCAGTGGTATGAATAGCATTTCTTTTGCTTTATATAATTGACAATTTTATTTCTTAATAAAAATAGCAAAACATTTATTTTCTTGATGCAAAAATTTAGAAGTTTTATAAAAATCAGCTTCTAAAAACATTAAAAAAAATTTTTTATACTACTATATGCCTTATAAATATTGTTATGAGAGACTATAAAAATATAATTATATTCTTTAACCAAATGGAAGTAATAAATGCATTTTTTAATAACTATAAAAACTAAATCAAGGCCAAAAAAATTTTATATTCTTTAAATCCAAAATAGCCAAATTTACAGTGTGACTAATGCTACAATTTATATAACTTTTAGCCAAATGACAGCATTCTTTTATTCAAGCTGATTTATTTATTAAGAAAAATTATATATATATATTTTTTTTTTTTCAGAGAGAAAATAATCATCAGACGAGCAACTATTTATATAAAAACTTAAGAATAGGGAGGATTTTGTAGAGTTAATCCTAAATTGGCAATGTCAATATTCATAGAGTAAGATTAAACATTTTATCACTCAGAATTTTTGCATTCAGATAATCATTTTTTATAACAATTTTTGCCCTCGTATGATTTGGAGTCCTTGGATCATGGCCAAACTATTATTTCCCGTGCTCAAACTTATTATGGGTTCCCAAGCAATAAATCAATTTATTTTTTATAACAATTCTTAAGTTAAGAATTCTAAATAATTTATTAATTTTATTATCAAAGTACAAATATAGCTATATTGCATCTTTATGGAAAGTTTTACTTTAAAAAAAAAAAAATCAAATATAGATTTTTTTTCTAATTAATAATTATTTCGGTACTTTGGGATTAGTGCTGCTGTGACATAATTGTCTGGCGATAATTATTCTAACTTTGTGAATATATTTTCATTGGTTGGGAAGTATTACCTTAGGTTTAGCAAACTATATTTAAAAAATGGGTCTTTCAATTCAAGTTAATTTTAAAAATTATTATAAATACAAATAATTATTTTAAAAATCTTTTATTTATATTCATAATAATGTTTTTAAATTAATTTGATTTCAAGTTTTTTAAATATAAAACTCATATTTATAATAATTTTTTAAAATTTAATTGAATTCAAAAACTATAACAAACCTATAAAGTGTTAGAATAATTTGCAATAGCCAGACGATTACATCACAACAACACTAATCCCAAAGTATCATTATTTAATATTATATATGTGAAGATGGATTAGGATAACTAATCTGCAACAATATTATTCTACCATTTATATTGGTAATTTGTCATTACAATGCATTCTTTTGAAACTTTGAAAACAGGTATCAATTTTATTAGAAAAAAAATTTCTTTATACATATCAGTTTATATAAAAAGCAGATCAAACTTTATTCAGCTAAGCAGTTCCCCATCATGTTTATTTAATTTTCATAATTAAGATGTATAATAACTAATTAAAATCTTTTTGTGTGGCTAGTACGATTTTTTCTGATCAGGGTTTTTATTTCACCTTTTAAAAAAATATCAATTTTAATAATGTATTAAAAAACCCATTTAAACTGTTAAAAAAATACATTTAAATACACCATTCATATGGGTACTATGCTCTTGATTTGTCTATCTTTAATTGATTTTTTTTTATGTGCAAAACCATATATATAAGGTAAAAACCCAAAATGACCAAATTGCTTATATTATTTGTAATGTTAAAATAGAAACTATTTTCACTGACTAGTTTCATTATAAAACCATTCCTCAGTGTATATATATAAACAAAATCGCCCTCCCCTAGGCTATGAATTAAAAGCTTTCTAAATATTGAACAAAGGGTTAAAATTAAATTAATTCACTTATCTCCGGAGCCCTGCTTTTTTTATAAGCATACCTTTGTCAAAATTGTAAAGCACTTTAATAACTTTTTAATGCCATATTCTATCTGACTGCTAGAACTTTATTCTGAATTACCAAGTGTTGACAAAGATATGCTTATAAACATCAAAGCTTCAGAGATAGATGGATTCTTTTTATACTTTATTTTTTATTCAACATTTAAAATACTTTTAATTCATAGTCTGGGGAGGATGATTTAATCTCTTTATTTACATATATATTGAGTTATGTTTAGTTTAAAGTATGGGTAGTATTTATAAGTTTATATTCACTGATAAAATGCAGGTTGAGATATTTAATTATTTGAAATTTTATGATCAACACTGTACCGGTAAAAATCACCATGCCTAATCACACACAGTAATCCGAATTCGAACCCAGTCCATGTCTAGGAATAAATTCCAAAATGCAAACTAAATTCAAACCCAAAACCCTGGCATGACCCACCGATGACAACATTACAACGGTACGGGGTTCTCCCTTTACTAGCTCATCGAAAAACACAGACTAAATTACCTACAATCAGCTATTTCATAGATATCTTATAGTCGGGATATTGATACGGCTGATAATTTAATGTATATATTTAAGTTGTCGATACAGACAGCAGGTGATTGACTAGATTTCGAGAGTAATAATGCAAGAGAGA
Organism: Epiperipatus broadwayi; assembly: GCA_028023455.1. Lineage (NCBI taxonomy): Eukaryota > Metazoa > Onychophora > Udeonychophora > Euonychophora > Peripatidae > Epiperipatus > Epiperipatus broadwayi. The sequence goes on along the minus strand of JAQFVV010006422.1, from coordinate 350,099 downwards.
CAAAATTAGGTTAGATAAATTTTTAATAAAATATTGAAAGCATTGAATAATATTATTTACAGGTACGGTAAAACTCTCATATGTATTTATAATAAATTGCTGCTAGTCATCAATAATCGGTTTGTACTGATTAACAAACTCATGCCAATATTTATGTGTTTAAATGGTTGTACAGGTTGGTATGAGAATCAGAGTAATTGGAGCACTTAAAATATTTATCTACTAGTTTATATTAAGTTGTTTTATTTTAATAGTTTCAAACCATTGTGCATACGGATAAATGGGAGGCGGTTTTATATAAAATATGATATATAATACTGATGTACTGATGGTTGCAGGGATTAATGTATACTACAAATAATAACTTGCGGTGCATTGACGGAATACCGGGCGGCTTGTACTTTGACAAGTCTTAATGCCCCCAAGTAGATCCGGGACACGACAACCAGCCGGGCTCATTTCCGAACCCCGGTGATCCAAGAGATTACCTGGAGAAGAATTTCTTTCTCTCCATGTGGTAGTAAAACGAGACGCCAACTTAGGCGAAGGTAAAGGCATTGCCACAGTAACATCGAGGAAGAGTGATCGGAAGTGGATTTTAAAACGAAATTATATAAAACCTTTTCTCTCCGTAACATTTTCTACGCAACAGTCCGATATAATTATTCAATAAAACATGGCGAAATCAAACGATCGCAAAAGTAATAATTAATTAATTTTACTCTGAAACCCATAACTCCCCAGATTGTTCGGAAGGTAATAATAGCAAAAAAAATATTCACTTATTATTCTTACTCCGTAATAATATATACAAATTATAATAAAATTTAGACTATTTTGTATTTGAGATTTGGAGTATAGATTAAAATATCATGACAAAGTAAAAGAAACAATAAAAATACTTGAATATTTCTCAACTCAACATAAATGAAACAATTTTTAGTTCGATAAAAGAAAATTACTTTTAAAATGTATATAATAAATATTATGAGATAAGCTTTACTGACTTTAATTAGAGTTGAGAAATATTATTATTGGCATCGTTTTGTTTGTAAAATAAGTAATAGTAAAATATAAATGTATTCACAAATGGGTTATTAGTAGGCACAAATATTAATAATTTTCATCTAAAGACTAGAGCACAGAAATATTAGAGAAGAAATTTACTGACAGGTTTTAGTGTAACATTTTCAAATGGAAAGCAAGAAATTTACATGCAATTACTTTGATTAACAGATTAAATATAAAATTATTACTGAGAGGAAAGTTAAAAGTTCATGTAACAAAAGTTACCATTCTTTCTTCGTCCGGTTTTCTTCTTGCGGTGATATGTATGAAGAATGTAGGCGCGCATTTTGAATTTCTTAGAACGGCATGGTTAATTTAAATGTTGGAATTTGGAAGACTGGAAGCACGTAAAACATTACAGATCAGCGGTACGAAAGATTTAAAGTGGCAGAACAGGGATCAGCTTCTTGGACTTAGCCCATCATGATTGCAGTTTACCGGGCAACTTCTTAATAACGGTTGAAGTGATTTCTCTGGAACAACTACTTTGCTGTAGCTTGACGATCCAAGCACCACCAAGTCAAAAGTTAGAGTCCTATCTTATATTTAAGATGGCTACCGTTGACCTTTCTGCCTAGTTTTTGTTCATAACTCCGCCTCCTTTGATTTCGGCCTCCAGCAATATCTAATTTGACTATACAATAGCATTTGCCTTTCTTGATAAGAGTTCTACGTTTCTCATTTATTTTTAAATTTAATACATGATTCTAAATTGACAAAACAATTACATCGGAATTCGTGAATACAAAAATATACATTCATTATCTTAATTTATCAAAGTACAAATTAATCATTCTATACCTTTTGTACAAGTAGGATTTTGATTAAAAATACTGATCAAAGGAATGTGACTTTTGATCAGCATTTTTAAATGACTTTGTATAATTTGCAACATTAACATTTAAAGAAAATATACATGCAATTGAAACTTTTAAATTGAGCTAATATAAATCCACAAACCACACACACACGAATATCATTTATCATGATTTGTGGCATTTATACTCATACTCTTTACATTAAATTCTTTTTAAACAAACACAAAATAAATAACTTAAAATCTATGTGGCTTGGAATAGAAAAAGTCTCATTGCGGGTAAATAGTGGTTTAGAATTACCGTTCTTAAATGACAATCATGAAACTAAGATCGATTCTTCGATCTGTCTGTTTCAATATAGACATTTGACCATTGATGATATTTTTTATTGTATATACTTAAGGTAAAAACAACTTTTAAGATCTCAAACTGTATCTTGGAAAAGTTGCAAATTATCATGTGTATTGATAACTACATAAAAAATGTGACATTCTAAGAATAAAAAAGAAATGTAAAAAACCAAGATACATATTTATTTTTTATAGATACATTAACTTCAAAAGGAAGAAAGACAACAAAAGGGTTCAGGCAAGATCATAAAACTAAAAAATTATTCTCCCCCTTTGGAAACCAGTTAACTACCAATCTTCATTTCTAATAATTTTTGTACTTTAAAAAAAAAAAAAGTAATGAATTTGTGAAATATGGCCAAATACTTCTGGAAAGTCAGAATCTATGTGAGATGCATATATTGCACCTATTAAAATCACTCCAATATCAAAACCAAAAATGTTATTAATATTGGTAATAGTTGTTGTTTTTTATCAAGAAATTTTATTGTGAGCTCAAAGAATTACATTATAGCAGTAACAGAGTTATGTTGTTAACAGAAAGTATAAAAAAATGTGATATGAGGATAAAAAATCAACTATTCAATCACAAATTGACCATTACTACAAGGCTCCATGTAGTATTGTAGATGTATGTTGGAGCTAGTTTTTCATCTCTGTTTCTGATGGCTTCTGAAGTTTTGCCAGAAGTAATTTTTTACAGTCAAGGAGGTGTTGCCATAAATGAGACTGCACCTAGTTGACCAATGGGCTAGAAATCAGTCCAGTGAGGAGAGGCATTCTAGTTTTGTATATGGATGCGATAAAGTCTCTGTATCATTGGAGTGAGGTACAATAGCTCAGGATATGTGTCATTAGGTCATCATTCCGTTTACATAAAGGGCAGACCGGATCCAAGCATGAGAATCCTCTATAATAGACCAGAAAATGATGTGGGCAGAGCATTCAGGTTTATTTTAATCAAAAAATCTTAAAATTTCGGCTCTAGATGCCACCATTTAAACTTTTTAATGATTGAATGATTGGGAAGAGTTAGCAGTGATGGGATTGAGGGGGGGGAGGGTCTTCATTAATTAGATGGTATGCATCCCAGTACTTAATTTTCTGTGAGTTAACCTGATTAGGTAAGGGGATAAATTTTGTAATACTACTTTTCACCAACACTTAATAAAACTTATTACATACATTATAAAGTAATGATTCCACTAGTCTGAGATGAATACTAATTCTTCCACACTTACAATATTTCATTTTAACATCTTATGATAAGAATGTCATCATGAATTTTAACAATGTTTAGAACTGTAAATTAAAATACTATTAAATCCCTTAGTATGGATTCAAGGCATAAAAGTAGTGCATTCACTTACTATGTCCACAACCTGAGTTCAAAACTCAGATGATTTTTTTCTTTCAAAATTCCAATTAGGTCTGGTTTATTTCTAAGATATTCAGCCCACAGCCAACCTAGCTAATGAGATTTAACTATTCTTCACTAAGTGATGAGTTAGAAGTGGGAAACCAGTGAGTTTGGGGAATAACGCCTTCACTATTACTGTTCCTTTATGGGAGGGTGAAAGCACTTTTAGAAATCTTGACCAAAGCTTTTAAATCATTTAAATATTTGCAAGAATGTTAAATTTGTGTGTGCGTTTGTGTTCCATTTTTTACTTTTATTTGAATGTTACAATAATCTAACTATCTGACGTATTTAGTGAGAAGGTTTACAAAGACAGAGATACAAATTTTTATTTTTAGATTAACAAATAATAATATTAAAAAAAACCCATAACATTTAGCAATTTTATTTCCGATTTACAAACTACGCAATCTAACTTTCAAACTGTTTAAATTTCATTTAATTCAACAAGAAAGCAAATGCAAATTTCTTTTTCAAAGAACATTGCTATTAATCAAATCTAAGGTAGATTTTCATTCAAATTATCAAATGTCATAATCTGAAGTTCACATTTTGTGCGATCTAGAGGTTTTCAAACTGTCAAAAGAACCTTTAAAAAAATTTATATAACTTTAAATTAAAAATTTAGTTTTTACATGTTAAGATGTATTAAACTTTTGAAAGTTCACATTAATAATAGATGAAATGCCAGCAAATAGCGAAAGAATGCAAAAACCAATTTAAATGTCAGACAATACATTATATAACCCTTCAACAACAGAGTTTGGATATTCCTAAATGAGCGGTGAATGAAAAGGTCTCAAATTAATATAACTGTATAGTTAATAAAAAAAGATAGAAAAGCCCATTTGGTGAAGAAGGTTAGAAGAAAAATCATCGCTGAGAGATTGTTGAGTACTGAAAAAACATTTCAAACTATTGTAATTTTAAAATGCATTTCAGAGAAAGGGAAAATATGCGAATCGTTCTATTTTTCTTTATTAATTGTATCTTGCTAAAAAAAATTATATATATAACAATTAATGTTAAGGTCTCTGCAATAACTATGTCTTAAACAGTTAATTAAAGAGGTTTTTTTTCTGCTTGACTAAAAATTATAAATAATGTAGTACTGTTTATATACATTTTCCCTCTTAAATTGCAATTTTACTGAACAAAAGAACAAAATGCTATTACGCAATAAATCAGATATAATCCTAATTTACAATAAGAATAAATAACTGAAATACAGGCTTATTATATACCTGTATCAATATATGTAATATATAGAGTATATGAGCACAGTCTGTGCTCATATACCCTATATATTAAATAAGAATAAATGTACATATCTCATATTTAAGCAAACCTATCGATGTTGTTTTATTAGTATGTTTAGATGTGAGGATTTAGGTAATGTAATTAACACATAACTATTCAGATGCTAGCACTTATGGTTTCCTGCATATATATATATATATTCATAGTATTATTTCCGGGAACTTCCATGCAATAGAAATATAATAACTGACATTTCAGTATGTCACTATTTAATTATTATATTTTTCTACAAGGATGCTCCCGGAAATAATACAATGAATTCATTTATCCGTGAAAATATTAGAATTGATATATTTGTATGTGTGTAAGGAGATGATAATAAAATAAATTCCAGTGACAAATTAGTTTACATCTTAAATTATATAAAATACACTCCAATGTAAAGATATCTGTTACTTTTTTTTTTTTTTTTTTGATGTTGCTAAAAGAGAATGTTAATTAGATTATTCCTAATAATATTAGGGCATTATTTAGACTATCAAAATGGGCATGTAGAAAAACAGACTTCTCTGCAGCAATGCATGATAAATATTCTGATAAAGAAATAGCTATTGAGAAAGGTGAGTTTAGCTTTCAGTAATTTGATGGCTTTATTTATCATGATTCCAGTATGGGCATGACCAGGGCCTTTCAGAGAAAATGCGAGACCTGGGGCAACTAATATTTTGGAGACCCTTCAAAATTTAAATTAAGAATGTGGGGGGAGAGAGAGAAGAAATGAGAGTTTTTACTTACAGGGCTGAAAACAGGACTCTGGGAGCAGTTAGTTATGAGTCACAACAGATCAGATCCAGATAGCACTTGGATAGGATAGATTCACTCTAGCACTGTTAGTATCGTAAAACACTGTTAGCACAGAACTGACTGATAGGGGACTGAAATGATTAGTTATTCTGGTCACCGAGTGCTGCAGTTGCTTTCATCACAGATTCATCATATTGGCACCTCATCCCTAAAGTGGCTTACATTTCGACTCATGGTATGCCTGCTTGAAAAGTTTTTCTCAAATATTTTTTGGGGGAATTTTTAACTGTAAAATTAAGGCCATTCTATGAGCTGCGACATCACTTTGCCATCTTTTTTTTTATAACATTAATTGCCAAGTTGAGGCCCCTAATATTGTGAGGCCTGGGATAGATGCCCCTCTGAGCCCCATTTGATTGACCCTGGGCATGACTAAGAAGATCGTGACAGTTGACAAAAAATTATGTAATAGTCATAATAATTTTATTGACATGTGTGTCAATATAGCAAGTTCTCCTTTAGATAGGAGTGGTGTCTTGAGTGCATATTCTAATTTTTCAAAAATATAATTATTATATTATCATCATTTTATAATTATTGGAAAATTATGTCAGAGTAATCTTAAGGTCTTTTTAGGCCATAAATACCATTGTGACATAGTCTGATTAAAGAAATGTAGATAATTATTCTCTTATCCTATTCTCTATAGCATTGCAACTTCTACTTTTAAACATAACAATAAACAATGAATGATGGTTTTGAGCCACTATCAGATAATATACCTGTTAGCTGCTATTGCTCCCAATGTTATAATATAATATAAATCTCTTAGTTTTCATATGAATTTACTTATAGCTCAGATCAAGCAGGAATCATCTAATAAGTATTCACCTGATTTTAGACCATTTACAAAATGAACTATATATATTATATTAAAAACACTTTATCAGGAGGAAAAAAAATGTTTAATCTCCTTCACTGAAGTGCCAAGTGATACACCCTTGTAAAGTAATTTCATCTATTAATATTATTATTTATTCATTTCTTATATTAATTACAATTTTTATATATCAAATATAAATTTTTTGAATATAACTACTTCATGGAACAATCACATATGTTACTATGACAAATTTCAAGCAGATTCTAAAGAACTTTTTAAAATAAACTTGCAAATATATTTACCTTTTCACACATTTATGCCAATCTATTCTGTCTAATAAAAAGAGATATTTTCTTGATCTGATCTATGACCATATATATATCTACTTGCAATTTTTCGTAGTACTGTATTGGGACATAATTGTTCTTTGAAGTATTTATATTCATAAATATTATATATTTGACCAATAAAAATCATTTGAATGTGATTAAAGTTAGTAATATTTGAAATTGTAAGTTGGTTTGATTGTTTTTCAAAGATCACCAATAATATAAAGTTTCATCCTTATTCGATATCAATGCTTGATTTATTTAAAACATATATGGTCAAAGGTCAAATAGAAAAGATATCTCCTTTTATCAGACAGAATAGATTAGCATGGTTTTATGAAAGGGTTAATGTATTGGCAAGTGTATTCAAAATGGTTCTTTAGAATCTGCTTGCAATTTGTCCTAGTAATGTATTTGGATTTGAATGTCCGATGAAGTATTTATCTTCACAAACATGACATATTTGGTCAGCATTAAAAATCACATGCAATTGAAATTATTATTATTTATTGAATATGCATATATATGAATTGCTACAATTTAATTCCCCAAGTGGTCATGTGGTATTAAATGTGACCTAATTGTATTGAAATTATATAAGAATTCCCATTTAAAAATGTTTAAATTACGATGTGTGTAAATTTTAAGCTGATAGAGCTAGTTATTAGTTAGCTATTGAGAAGTTAAATATTCATGCATACGTTTTGGTATAAAAATGGGTGATCAAAATTTTGAGCAAAGTATTGAAGCTGTACATATATATATATATAGTCATATATATGTGTGATTCACCATTCACTGTTTGTTTAACCACAGAACATAACGCCAACCTTAGTGAATGGATATTAATATAAATGATTAATATTATATGTATGTATATAATATAGATCCAGAATATTGTCATATTTTAAAGAATATTTATAAAAATGCAATAGAAACAATAAGATTACATAATGCTACTGGGAAAGTTAACATTGAGAAGGGCATAAGACAGGGTGACTCAATATCTTCAAACCTTTTTACAGCAGTGCTGCAAGAAGTATTTTGTGGACTAAAATGAGAAGCTAAAGAAGTGAAAGTAAATGGAGATTATTTAAATAATTTAGATTTTGCAGATGATGTAGTTGTTTTTGCAAATAATGTTTTAGAGTTGTAGAAAATTCTGCAGGAGTTATCAGAAAGTAGGACTAATGATAATAAAAAGACTAAAGTAATGTTTAATGGATTTTCTCAAAATATAAAAATAAAGATTGATTATGATGAGTTAGAAGAAGCTAACAGTTATAAATACCTTGATCAGATTATTAATATAATGGATGAAATTAATCATGGAATTAAACTTGTGTAATGGTCAGAAACGTGTGATTCGTTAACATAGTGCAGAATTCGACCACCACACAGAACTGCAGCACCATCTAGATAGCGAAGCTACTCGTAGTACTGAGTTTGAACATTATCGGTTCCACAATACAATCTACTAAACAACGCAGCTGATGCTACATTAGTAAATACTTCTTTAGGCAGGGAGATGCAAGAAAATCAAGAATTTATTTTCGAGTTAGCCAATAATAACATTTATATTTTACAGAATCAAGGAAATATTATATGAAATGGGTATCGAATAAATAAAGATGTAATGGCAGACGTATAGTGTGAAAATATTTATTTAAAACATTTTAATAATAAATCATTTAACTAATAATATTTGGTAAGATTTAAAATATAAGTAGCGGGATTTTCCGATATTGTTAGATATTAAAGATATACATTTATTTATATAGCTGACATAATCTAGCTGCCTAAATTCTTGAGCAAGTATTTCAAGAGCATGACTTCGGGATTTATATCTTTGCAATGCAAAAGTCTAAATTAGGATTTATAATAGTAATGGCAGACATATATTTATTTAATTAAATAAGATATTTATAAATTACTATGGACGGACATTTATTTAAGAGTGAATTATGTCACTAATGCAGAGATGGAGTTATATATTGAACACTAAAGTTAATAAACAAAACACGTGGTACGTCTAGAAAGACGATATAAGGGTGGCAGTATATTGAAACTGCGAAGCCGTGGATGAGTTGAGAACAAAAGGGCTGGCATTTGCCATAGGCCCAAAGAGATAAGGTGTCACATAAGCAGGGGCAAGTGGTTCATGCCACAATTGCTTCTTGACTGCGTGACATTTGTCAAGCCCTACAGAACATTTATTGGTTCACTTGTGTAGGATGACTGGGATATTTAAATCCTAAAGAATCCGGAGTATTCAAGGCTTCTAATAGGTCATCGCATCTCTAAAATGTAACACATGTATAATGTACAGATTATTCTGCTAAGATTTAATATATTTTATAACTCAGCCCTACATCATCAACATTTAATAAAGAACATTTTTTGACTCTCAAAGAAATGTAATTTACGAAATTATTACTTAAAATTTAATAAAATATAAAAAACAATAGGTAATAGGTAAGCTAGGTGAATATTAATGACTAATATGTCAGCCATTTGTTAAGTAGTAGACCCCTGCATTACAATAAATGAAGCATTGAATACGTGTCGATTTATGAAAATATTAAGTAATTTATGAAAGTAAATATTAATGAAGATTTGACACATATCCACTGTTTCAAGCAATCATAGATTTATACTAAGAAAATTATGAGCATGCTATAATTAGATAATAAAATGTAAATTTTAGAAATACGTACCCAAGAAAGATGGAATTAGGCAAACTAGATTATTAAGGAAATTTACAGTAGGAATTAATTAAATTCAGTTTTACAAATTATAGTTTTACAAGTTATAGTTTACAAGTTATATAGAGAATGAGCTATGCCGTGATTATTAATTTAGAGTACTCTAGAGCTTGGGTAGTACAGGTACCTGTTTATACAAAGTTTTCAAATTCAGCAGTCAGTAGCAAATTGTTCATGATTTCAGAAGTAGCAGTTCTTTCCAGCATTTAGGTGATTTATTTATTTAGCGGCAGCAGCAGCTTTTTGATTGTTTGGGCAGCAGATCTTGGGTGGTATTCTGGAGGGCAATGGGAAGGTTCGACATACAATAGGCCATCTCCGGAAGAAGAATAGTCTGGGTGCTTTCTACTCGCACATACTGTGGTAGGTAAATTAATTTATATATCTGGAGACTCTCTCTGATCGAAAGCACAGCTAAAGTTAAACTGAAAGTTCTGAGAAAGTCCAAATGTCCTCCTTTCTTGATCTTATCTTTTTACTTTTTGTTATATTTTATTTTGGATTCAATCATTTGCCCTGAGGATAATCAATACATTTTTATACGTTTAATTAAATAGAAAGCTGCTTTACTATTGTTCACATTTAATTTTACATTTACATTTTTGGTAATTAAATTTTAGAGAATTTTTCTTTTTAATTACCGTTACTTTTAAAATTTCAAATACAAAAGGGAACATACGATTATTTTTACTTTTAATTAAATATTGCAATCAGATTTCTAAAATTATTATTAAATGAAATTCAAACAAAGCAATAAATAACTGAACTTTATAATTTAAAATAAATGGTTAAAATTATATATTTTTATATACTAAAAAAAAATACAAATTACATTAATTATTTTTATCTATTGCTTTAAATTTGTTATCGAAATGTGTGTGTGTGTTTATGGTGGATTTTACATATATTTATTCATTTTTAATATTGCTACACACATAATTCGATACCAAAAAAGTTTAAATTTGGGTAGGATAGAGTGGTGGGTGAGAGACGATAAAAAAAAGGTGAAACTTAAGATTCGAATACGAATCTTACTGTTTCACTTGGTTGGAGTGTTTTTCGTAGAAATAACTTGATACTAAAAGAAAATATGCCTATGTGTTTGAAAAGGAAGGTTTTTAATAAATGTGTTTTACCAGTTCTTACTTATGGATCTGAGACTTGGACACTTAATAGAAGACAATACAGAGACTTCAGACCACTCAAAGAAGTATGGAGACATGCATGTTCGGAGTAACAAGAAGAGATTGAAAATGCAATATATGGATATGAGAACAAACAGGTGTTACTGACCTCATTGAAAAAATTAAAAGACTGAAATGGAGTTGGGCTGGAAATATTGCTAGAAGAGATGATAATACATGGACAATTGAAATCTTAAACTGGACTTCAAGTGATTGTAAAAGACACAGAAAGAGACCACATGTGAAGTGGATGGATGAAATAAGAAAGTGTGCAGGGGTGATGTGGAGAAGAGAAACTAAAGATTGGAGAAGATGGATTGAACTTGGAAGACCATTCTGCAGTGGATTGATAATGGTTGATGATGATGATGATAATATTAAAATAAATCGTAAATTATAAAGGAAATTTAAATATAAAATAAATTATTGCATCAGCAAATATAAAAAAATATTGCATCCGCACATAAAGAAATTAGCAATGCACAAAATAGATAAATTTAGCTTAAGATCTTTAAGAAAAATGATGTAATATAAAAGAGTTTGTTTAACAATAGTGTAAAATCATATGATGCTTTTAAGAGCTTCTAAACAGTAGAAGCATTAATAGACTTCAATTAATTAATGAATGTAAAAAAGAGTTAAAAGGTATAAATACTAAAATTCTTCTTTGTTGCTCAATCTTCAGCTTCTTGTTCTAAAGTTGGAAAATGTTTGTACGAGTAGAAAGTTTTATCTCCACCCTCCCGTGTCCATCCTCGGCGGGAGTCCTAGAAATGTAGACAGCAGAAGACCGATAGAATCATGCCTGATAACTGCCTACCTTTGCTCCCAGAAAAAAAGACATCTGAATGGAAACACTAGCAACAGACAGCCGTGATGAAGATTGGAACAACTGGCAAGAAATCATGACTGCATCATGAGGCCTCTAAATGGAATCTTAATTCACCATCTGTATAAAGCTTAATCCACATATATACACGCGTTTAGAGTTACCGATAACTTTTATTTCATCTTCTTTTTTTTTTATTGTTCTGCTTAACTAATTGTACCTTACTTATATATAAGAGGGTTAAGTTATGTATTTTAATGATCGTTAGCATACATATGAAATTAAGAAGATCTCTGGGTTTTTTTATTTATGTATTATTTCATTGGTAATGTGGAATATATAAACAAGGGAGAAGCTTGAGTGTACTTTAAATAAGTTAAAATTTTTATTTATTTTTCAACCCGCTATAATAAAAGGGCGGAAGTTGTTTCTCAATAATTTGTAGAAGTTATTTTGATTTTTAGACAGAATTCCCTCCACTTTCTACCGCAGTTGTTTTTTTATTAAAGGAGAGAGAAAAAATATATTGCCATTTAGTTTACCTAAACTTTATATTCATTCTATAATTAGACTAAGAAAGATATTCATATATGCGTCTATTTAATTTGTTGATTTATGTTTTAGAAAAGTACCTCACAATTATTATTACATACATATGTAGACTTAATCAAGCTAAATGCTTGTTTTGTTTTTTTTTTGTAAATAAATACTAGCAATTTTTATTGTACATATGTAAATTAATCAAGATAAATATTTTAAGATTAAACACGTATTGGGAGACGCGGTAAATATAAGCGTCTATCACTATATTTGTAATAGAGGGGTACAGTGCGATCTTCGTCATCTAATTATCTCTTCAATGTTTATTAAGTCTATGTGCATAAATTAGCTAAATAATGACTTCTTGATTAGTCAAGTGCTAGTATAATACCTTCATATGAGTTTAGTTAAGGTCTTTGAGTGGGGGGAGAGGAGTATTATTGTATAACGGATTTTCTAGCGTAGTACCATACAGAATCATACATTTCTATACATCACTGTAAATCAGGCTTTAAATATTTACGGTCGTTGACTGCATTCTTCATACTGCGTTACTTAGTGAGTATATAGCGTCTCTACATTCATTTATTTCATCCCGCCAGCTCATGCATACTGAATATCAGTTGCCTGGAATAGTGAATTCTGTTAAAGGGGCAGCGAGGAGAAATGGACATTAAGCCATCACAAATCACTTTCGTTCTTGAACCCTGGTCACGCTTAGGCAAACTGGTTTCTTTTTCTAATAATCAATTAGAAGCTAAGTATTTATCCATTGATCAAATTGTCAGCATGATGAAAATTTTACTATATATTAGAGCCACGCATTCAAATAAATATCAAATATATGTAATCGCTGAGTACCATACTGAATCTTCCCCTTTGTATGCCTGCTGATATATGACCTGTTGCTATGCAAATCTACTGTTCAAGATTCGTTGGATATATATAATTTTTAATAATAAATGAGGCTATGTTCATTTCAGTCTCCAGTTTGTTTAGCTAAATTAAACATGTTAACGCACTATAGATCAATTTCGCACTTCCTTTCTACCTAGTCCAAATTATCCCTATGTTTAATAATGAAAATGTTTTCTTTTATTTCCAAATCTAATTATCATTGAATCTTATATATATATGCCAGGTACCTTTGTGTTATTTGTAAATATTTTTTATTAAATGAAATATAACAATTGCTAACAATAAAGTATATTTTATAATATTAACCAAGTTGTAGATATTGATTATTGTATATGTATAAATCTGGTCAGCACATGGTAGGATTCCTAAGGGTTTTGTCTGTACCTGACCATCGGGCTCCATTAGAAAATTAACTCTTCTGAGGTTATGGGAGTGAGTCACTTTATTATGATCTAGAGGGGTAGGTGAGGTTTGAACCCTCTTTACCTATGTCTCTGAGTTGAGTTAAAGTAACTATACTTTCTGACCATTACAGTATTAATATCAAATTTTGTATGAAAATTAGGAAATATGCTATTGAAACATCATAACTTTTGCAAAGTAGCTTATGGTGAAAATGCTATGAAGAAATAGAATGTGTTTAAGTATCATAAGAGCTTCAAAAATGGGAGACAAGATGTAATGAATAATCCCTGAAGCAGACTTCCTAAAGCAACAATGACTGACATTAATAATAATGAAGTATGAGATGCAATATGATCTGACAGATGAATAAGTTTTAGATTGATATTTAGGGAACTGCAGGTTAATCTAGAAACAGTTAGGCTAGTTTTAAATAAAGAATTTGGCATGAGAAAGATGTCTGCAATGTTTGTGCCTTGAATCTTGATGGATGAATGAAAATAGTGTCAGTTTGATATTGCAACTGATATTTTTTCAAGGAAGCATCTGCTTCTGAAAAGAGTGACAGGTGATGAAAATTTGCGCTTTAAGTATGACACAGAAATAAAATGTCAGAACATGCAATGGAAATCCCCAGATTCACTGCACCCTAAAAAGGCAAACATATCATGCTCACAGTTTAAGACTATGCTGGGGTGTTGCTTTGATCACAAGGAAATAGTGCATCGAGAATCTATTGAGCAGAACAAACAATCAACCAACAATTTATAGTGCTTCAGAGATTAATGAAATTCTGTTTGAAGAAAAAGGCCTGAATTGTGCCCTTACAAGTAAATCATTCATCTTGACAATGTGCCAATTCATATGGCCCTTATTAATCAATTACACAGCTAAACTAACCTGCCTTTTCACATGAATTAGCTCCCTATGGTTTTTGGTTATTTCCAAAATTAAAAACTGCACTGAAAGGACAAACATTTTCTACTATAACTGATATCCAAAAGAATATGAGATAGCTTCTTGATAGTATTCCTGAAATTGAGTTCCATGTATGCTTCCAGAAATGGGGGACACTGTTTTAATCAGCATATAGATGCACACAGGAACTATTTTGAAGATGACAGAAACCACTAGTACACAGTCCCACATGTATATTTTGTAAACATGCATTCCAAGAATTAAATTGGCACCCCTTGTATATAGATTTATTTTGTTATAATTTTATTATTATTAAAAGCATCTTCATCCTTCTTAATATGTGCAATTATCTCTTTAAAAAATACTGTTTTTCAAAATGGTATAATAAATTAAAAATATTTAAGAATTTTTAAAAAAAAATGTCTTTCAACTAAATATAGCTTCTACTTCAAACTTTGTTTTCCTACTCTTTTCAAACTTAATCACTAATACCCCTCAAAGTATTTGGGCATGAAAAAGATATTGTATATTTATTAGAAAGGCAATTCCTGGTCCACTAAATACATCTACTCTACTGTCATCATCAGCATTAGTAGCCACTTGTAACTGAGTATGGCCATTCTCATTTCAGAAGAGAGGGTCAAAGGTTAAATAACAAAGAATAAAAAGTTAGAAAACAATGAAGTCAGAATTACTAATATATGTAATTAAAGGATGAAAATGTAGCTGCACAAACTTCTAGTCACAAATATGCATATTGAATGTCTTTAGAAAAAATTAACTTTATTTAAATATTCCAAATACCTTCAACTGTTAGTAATAGCACATCAAACAAGTTAGTATATGCACAATGTTTTGAGAGGTATTATTCTCCCTTCTTTTTCAAGTATTGCTGGCCTGACCAGTGACAGTATTAGTATGTGATTCAAACCCGAGTCCTTAGATTTTTGATTATTGAATTTTAAGGTAATATTCAGTTGGTTAGAGCATTACCTTAAAATTTAATAATCAAGAATCTAAGAACCTAGGTTCAAATCCCATGCTAGTACTGTCACTGGTCAGGCCAGCAACACCTGAAGAAGAGGTGAGAATAATACCTTTCAAAACATTGTGCATATACTAACATGTTTGATGTACTATTACTAACAGTTGAATATATTTGGAATATTTAAATAAAGTTAAACTATTCTAAAGACATTCAATATGCATATTATATGATTGAAATAGTCCAATATAAAAATACAACTATAGTCACAAATGTTAGTTGATGATATCATAAACTCATGATGATCTATCTTATATTAACATGTCTGAAGAAAGTAATATAAAAAAAATGGAAAGAGGAAATAATTGAAAAAATAATGATGACTAATTTAATTATAAATCACTAAAAATCACATGATCACTATCTCATATCATCATCATCATCATCAACCGTTATCAATCCACTGCAGGATGAAGGTCTCTCCAAGTTTAATCCATCTTCTCCGATCTTTAGCTTCTCTTCTCCACAACACCCCTGCACATTTTCTTATTTCATCCATCCATCTCACATGTGGTCTCTTTCTGGGTCTTTTACAATCTCTTGGAATCCAGTTTAAAATTTCAATTGTCCATCTATTATCATCTCTTCTAGCAATATGTCCAGCCCAACTCCATTTCAATCTTTTAATTTTTTCAATAAGGTCAGTAACACCTGTTTGTTGTCTTACCCATACATTGCGTTTTCGATCTCTTCTTGTTACTCCCAACATACATCTCTCCATACTCCTTTGAGTGGTCTGAAGTCTCTGTATTGCTCTTCTATTAAGTGTCCAAGTCTCAGATCCATAAGTAAGAACTGGTAAAACACATTTGTTAAAAACCTTTCTTTTCAAACACATAGGCATATTTCCTTTTAGTATCAAGTTATTTCTACCAAAAGCACTCCAACCAAGTTTAATTCTATGATTAATTTCCTCCATTATGTTTCCATCTGTATTAATAATCTGACCAAGGTATTTGTAACTGTTAACTTCTTCTAATTCTTCATAATCAATCTTTATTTTCATATTTTGAGCAAATCGATTAAACATTACTTTAGTCTTTTTAACATTTATCTTTAGTCCTACTTTTCTACTTTCATCTGCTAACTCCTGCAACATTTCCTGCAGCTCTGAAGCATTATTTGCAAAAACAACTACATCATCTGCAAAATCTAAATGACTTAAATACTCTCCATTTACTTTCACTCCCTTAGTTTCCCATTTTAATCTACAAAATACTTCTTGCAGCACTGCTGTAAAGAGTTTTGGAGATATGGAGTCACCTTGTCTTACACCTTTCTCAATATTGATTTTTCCAGTATCATTATGTAATCTAATTGTTGCTGTTGCATTTTTATAAATATTCTTTAAAATATGACAATATCCTGGATCTATACCTTGATGATCCAATGCTTTAATCACTGAAGAAATGTGTATAGAATCGAATGCCTTTTCATAATCTACAAATCCAAAACATAATGACAACTCATATTTGTTTGTCCTTTCTATGACTTCTCTCAATACCTGGATATGATCTATTGTACTAAAACCACTTTTAAATCCAGCTTGTTCTCTTGGTTGGTGGAAATCCAAAGTTCTCTGTAGACGAGTTGTAATTATCTTGGTAAAAATTTTATATAAAACTGATAAAAGGCTGATAGGTCTGTAATTTCTAATATCTTTTTTATCACCTTTTTTAAATATTAATATTATTACTGCATTCTTCCAATCTTTCGGTACATCTTTATCATTTAGACATTTGGAAAGAGCAAGACGTTCGTTACATTGTTGTTTTTTTTTTTTTTAAAAAAAAAAAAAATAAAAATTAATAAAAATTTTTTTTTAAAAAATAAAAAAAAAAAAAAAAAAAAAATTTTATTAAATAAAAAAAAAAAAAAAAAATAAATATAAAAAAAAAAAATAAAAAAAAAAAAAATAATTAAAATAAAAATGTATATAACTTTGCTAAAATTGTTTCTATTTCTTCACCTGCTTCTTTTAATATATCAATTATAATTCCATCATTTCCTGGAGCCTTTCCTTTCTTCATACACTTAATTGCATGTCTCACTTCTTCATTTAAAATTCTGGGCAATTCGGAAGATGTAATAGATATAGGAGGTACTTGTTCTTTATTACTATATAATTCTTGATAAAAATCTTCTACCAATTTCATGATGTCATCTCTCTTTTTAGTAATAATTCCATCTTTTTTTCTTATTGCAGATATAAATTTCCTACCAATACCAAAATGTTGTTTAACATTTTTGAGACTTTTATTTTCTTCTACAGCTTTCCTTGCTATTTCACAGTTATACTTTCTTATATCATTTTCAACTCTTTTCCGTACAATTTTACAAAATTCGAGATATTCAATTCTTTTTAATACATCATTTTTGTATATCTTCATATTCCTTCTCTTCTTCATAAATTCTCTAGTCTCAGTAGAAATTTTATTAGTCAATTGCTGCTTTTTTCTACCAGCTATGTTTGTTGCAGTTTTTAAAAGTGTATCAGTTATTTTCATATTAATTTCATTCAAATCTGAATCATGTTCAAAATCTCCTAACACTTGAAACCTATTTGTAAGTTCTAATTTAAATTCATTAGAATGTTTCTGAAGATTAGGAATATCAACTGTAAATATTGTTTTTCTTAATAATTTTTGTCTCTCTAGTTTTACATTAACACGTAACTTACACCTTACTAATTGATGATCACTTCCTGTGTTAAATTTATTAAGAACATTACAATCTTGAAATATGTATTTTCTGTTAGTCAAAATATAATCCAATTCTGCTGTACCTTCATTTGGATGCTTCCATGTCCATTTCCTTTTAACATTTTTCTCAAAAAATGAATTCATAATATAAAGTTTTTCTTTTTCTGCAAACTCCACAAGTCTATGTCCTCTCTCATTTCTATTACCATAACCAAAATTACCTACAGCAATTTCATCTTTCATTTGTCTACCAATTCTAGCATTAAAGTCTCCCATAACAATTTTAAAATGTTGTTTACTCTGATCAAAAGCCTTTTGTACATCCGTATAAAAATCTTCTACTACTTCATCACTATGAGAACTTGTTGGGGCATAAACCTGAATTATCTGTATTTGGTATTTGCTATTAAGTTGTATAACTAATCTTGCCACTCTGTCCGATACACCATCAATCTCCACAACATTGTTCTTCCACTTTTTATTTATAATGAATCCTACTCCATTTGTATTTCCAATATGTGTGCCTTTATAATAGAGTATATGTCCACTTTTTAAATCAATTATTTCTTCTCCTTTTCTTCTAACTTCACAAAGTCCAATAATGTCCCATTTAATATAAGACAGTTCTTCTTCTAATTCTTGCAATCTTCCTTCACTTGAAAGTGATCTGCAATTGTAAGTACCTAAATAAAAAGTCATCAAATGGCAGCCTGAGTCCGCAATCAGGGGATTCTTAGCACCCTCCGCCTTCGGCCACCAACCGCTGCCTTGGTTGGTGACTTTACAGCCTCCTGGGAATAAGGGCCATGCTTTATTTTTGTCTGTCATAATTGTATATATGTATTGGAAAAATATTTATCATTTACACAAACATTCATTCTGCCTTATCAGGCACTGAGAAGAAAGACCATGGTGTTTCTTGATCTTAAACTCAGAGGTAAAAAGCCAATAAACTCACCACGCTGGCTAATGCATGTTGGTGAGCAGCCCATCCATGTTCGTATACTATATGAATAATCACATAGTAATAACAGCTGCAATGACAAGAACGTATGGAGTGGACATTAGGAATTTGCCCTGCTCGGTTCCTTTAAGGCCTCCAAGAGGAATCAAAGGGTCTCCTTTCAGTTAATAGCAAACTCCTTTCTGCAGCCACTATCTCATATACTAGCACATAATTGTTATTAAACAAAGCAAAATGGAAAGAGGAAATAATTGAAAAAATAATGATGACTAATTTAATTATAAATCACTAAACATCACATGATCACTATCTCATATACTAGCACATAATTGTTATTAAACAAAGCAAAACTCTCCATGCAGTAGTGCCACTCTGTGCCAACCAGAGTAATCAATGGATGCCAGAAGGCTTGTTATAAAATTCCTATCTAGTGCCCATTCATTCAGTATCCCCAGACTAGTTTCTGGCTTGTGGCCTTCATCAGTGAGAGCCTTGGATCTGAGAGCACTGCACCTAGATCTTAAGATACTAAGATCTAGATGCAGTGCTCTCAGATCCAGATCCTAAGATCTAGGTGCAGTGCTCTCAGATCCAAGGCTCCTCACTGATGAAGGCCACAAGCCAGAAACTAGTCTGGAGATATTGGATGAGTAGGCACTAGATAGGGATTTTATGCACAAGCCTTCTGGCATCCACTGATTACTCTGGTTGGCACAGGGTGGCACTACTGTATGGAGAGTTTTGTCTTGTTTAATTATAAATCGTTAGTAATAATTATTAGTGAATTAAGTTTAAAAGGTGATAATTTTTATTTATCTTTTAACTTATTGTATATATAATTTCAAAATTAAATATCCTTTTATTGTAATAATATAGTCATAATAAGATCAATAACAAGAAAAACCAGAGTGCTATGTAAAGGACGGTCTATTCCCAGAGATATAAATAAATAAATATTTATTGTAAAACAAATACATTATAAGAAAATAAAATTCCGTATATTATATTTTTAATTCTACTTAAAGAACTAATTGTAACTGTAATTTAACAAAGATAAATAGTATATCACTTGTCATTTCATAACTTTTTAATATATATTATAAAATAATGATCAATAATATGACCCAATTTAATCAACTTTATCTAATACTAACAAATTACTTATAGCTTACATAAATACATTTATACTAGTGTTTTCCTGAAGGTTTGTGATGATGGTGTTCTAGTTGTATTTTTATATTGATCTATTTTCATCAACTAATATGAGTATTGAATGTCTTGAGAAAAATTTAACTTTTATTTAAATATTCCAAATACAGTACATTCAACTGTTAGTAACAGCACATCAAACAGGTTAGTATATGCATGTTTCAAGAGGTATTATTCTCCCCTCTTCTTTGGGTGTTGCTGGCCTGACCAGTGATAGTATTAGCATGGGATTCAAACCTGGACCCTTAGATTCTTGAGTATTGAATTTTAAGGTAACACTGAAGAACTTCATAGATATATATATAAGAAATTTCTACTGACTGTTGCCTTAACAGGATGGGTCAGTTGGTTAGAATGTTACCTTAAAATTCAATACTCAAGAATCTAAAGGTCAGGTTTGGATCCAATGCTCATACTGTCACTGGTCAGAAATAAAGTAATGTTTGAAAATAATAAATTATTAGTAGATAAAGCAGATATATTGAAAAGTTAAATAATATGTATATGACTTATAGGATTGAAATAATCAACCATCAAGTATATTTAAAAAAGAAGAAATTCAGGTTGATTAAGCATTAAGTCAGCTAAACAAAAATAAAAAACTTATAAAAAAACTTTAACTTGATGAAAACTGGAAAACATATGAAATTCCAATGGAGAGAGTTAATAATATAATTTGTGATAGGAAGTAACCAGTAAATTTCTCTTAAGAAAATGCGTAATTCAGTGAAATGTGAGAAGATGTGTAGAACAATTTTTTTAATCCCATATATAATATTAAAGTGCTGCTTTGATTAGATGGAATTTATAATAGATTAGCTGTACTCTATCTAAGGAGGAAAATATAGGCAATGAAAAATACTGTTGAGTAATCTACAGACTCAACAAAAGAGATTTGTTGTATTGATTCCAAAATGGCATCTGAAAGATCACATTAATCTCCAGTGTTAGATATATTGATAGAAAAATATATAAATTGATAAAAACCTATCTACTGTTATAATGATCTTGCTATATCTGTGCATGTATATTTTATTTAAAGCATGAATAAATGTATAATGCTAGAATACTTCAGAAAAGATATAATTAAATGCAGAAAAAAAGAAATCAGTACCTGCAAGAAGCAATAGGCAAATTTGCATATTAATAAAAGTTTAGTTTATGCAAATTAGAAAGCTGATAAAAAGTCTGCAAAAATAGAATGGAAAGGAAGTAAAAAAATAAACAGAGCAAAAAGGAAGTACTGAGTGCTTAGTTTAAGTTTTATTCTGTGGTCAGTTCTGATGTTCTGGAAATTAATGTCAAAGAGCCGAGTTAAAAATCTAATTCGACTACATCAGAATAATGTGTGTGCTTACAATGTGCTTACAAAAGTTGCAGAATTAAAGAGACATCTATGTGTATTAAATCTCTACAGAGAAGATAAATAATCATCAATATACGTATTTCATGCTAAACCAGCAATCATCAGTTGGTCCAGATTATCATCTCTACACATATATACTATAAGTGCTCAGATATATATTAAGATAGAAAATCTTTATACCCTAATGGGGTTCAGATTGACCTTAAGTCAACATGGGTGTGACAAGAATCTCGGCCTCAGGGTGGCCTTTGAGCATTCCATCGTCAGATTTTCAATTGGATGGACGGTTGAAAAGTTGGAGTGTGGAGTAGATTGAAGCCTGTCCATTAAATATGAAGGTTATCTATCTTAATATATATATCTGAGCACTTATAGTATATATGTGTAGGGATGATAATCTGGACCAACTGATGATTGCTGGTTTAGCATGAAATACGGATATTGGTGATTATTTATCTTTTCAACATATATGTGTTTAAGTGTATCAGTGTTATTAGATAGAGTGGAGAGTGGTGGGTCGTGTGATATACCCTATATATTACAAATATAGACACGGGTATACAATAAGCCTGTGTTTCAGTTATTATTATATTCAGAGTAAAATAAACTCGTGAATTTATTAACTTTGAATTGTGCTTTAATAAACTATCAAAATTATTCAGTTGCCAATTGACTGGTTAGCCTTGAACATATTAGATCTTAAAAAGGTATTTGATAAATTATTTTTTATTGATTACTATATATTGAAAAAAATACTACGGGGAAAAAAAATCATTTTTATATGAAGCAAAAGCTCTTTGAAAGATAACTTGTCTTCCGTGCTTGACAGGTTTTGTCTTTCTTCTGTTTTGTTTAATATTTATTTAAATTAGTCAATAAATAATTATTGTTTTGGTAAAAATATAATTAGAATTGATTTAGAAATTTCGTGGATCAAATGATCTAATATTATGATACTATTTGCAATAGTGAGAAGGACTTTAGCAAAATAGAATAGGCAGAGATTGGACAAATTTTGAAATGAAAATAAATAACATGAGTTTCAAAAAAATAGTTGATGAACATAAAATTTTTAATAATAAGTACTGGACAAAAATTATAGAGATGAGTGAAACATTTAAATATTTGAGAAATTAATTAACTGGTGATGGAAGCCAATAAAATGAATTCGAATTAACATTATAATGTTCCAATAACTTTTTAATAAGGGTAAATGATTACTAGTGCCCTATTAAAATCAGATTTCTTTTTTAAAAAAGCCTTGTTAAATAATTTGTTTAGAGTATATCATTAAGTTGAACAGAAACACTGACAAATAGGAAAAATGAAAAAAAAAAAAGGTCGGAAATTTTGGAAATATTAATTTGACTGACATTCCAAAATCATCAATTATAAAAATAAAATTAATAATGTAGAAATGGTTCCCTAACTAAATGAGAAACTTTTATGAAAGAAAAAAACTAGATTGAGAGGCAGAGAAATAATTAAAGATACATAGAAGTATATAAGGTTCTAATGATAATGATCATAATATATATTATACATATAAATCTAATAATGCTCAAGACTAGATAGGTATTGTGTAAATACATGAAAGCAGGCAACACTTAAATAATACCAATATCATTAACAAAATCTCAATCTGTTGTCATGGCAACCTTCTTTAGTAAATAAAGATGGAAATCTACCTTTATCCATGGTCTAATAGATTTATGATTGTTAATAATATTGGTATTATTTAAGTGCTGTCTGCTTTCACGTATTTACATATATACGTATGTGCGTATTATAATAATAACAATGATATTACTATTATAAATACTATATAATAGGCAAAGCATAGAGATTTTTTTGCCCATCAAAATCTTTGCATTAATGTATATATATCGTGTAAAAAAAAACTCTTTAAAAAATTTATATAATTTTGACAAATTTTATTCATTTTAGAATTTAATTAAAATTAGCAAACAATATGATGAAAATCGTAAAGAAGAGATAAACAAAATAGTTAATTAAAATTGCTTTACATTTTTTTAATAAAAAAAATATATTTGTATTATATTTAAGAATTTAAGTTGTATACAAATTAATAAAAAATAAAAATTTTGAATTTTAATATTTTTATACTAAATGAAACAAATGCTCTTTTTTGTCTCACTGGAAAATAATAATCATATATCAAATTTATATAATCTTTGAGTAATCAATCTTTTAATACACATTAGGGAGTAATATATAGAGTATATGAGCACAGACTTTCATATGATCTACCACTCTCCACACTATCTCATAACACTGATACACTTGAACACATATATGTTGAAAAGATAAATAATCACCAATAAACGTAGTTCATGCTAAACCAGCAATCATCAGTTGGTTCAGATTACCATCTCTATACATATATGCTATAAGTGCTCAGATATATATTAAGATAGCTAATCCTCACACTTAAATGGACAGGCTTCAGCCTACTCCACACTCCAATTCTTCAACTGTCCATCCAATTGAAAATCTGATGATGGAAAGCTCAAAGGCCACCCTGAGGCCGAGATTCTTGTCACACCCATGTTGACGTAAAGTCAATCTGCAACATACTCTTATAAGAGAACTTTGTCTATGGGTCCCTTTTTGAAAAAAAAAGACACCATATTACATTGTATCCATTTAGTGGTCATTCTGTACTTTACCTTTATTGTGCTATGGTTTTACGATATTAAATCTAGAATTGACTGCTAACATAAGGGGACCTAAAATTATAAATAAAGCCATAAAAATATAATGTTTGAGGTCAAGTAGCAACTTTCATAAGCTGATAGTCTTTAGTTGAAAATATTTAGTATTTGAAATAGCTAGCTTAAATAATATAAAAAATTATAACTTATAAACATATACAAAATATCAACTCTGAGATTGATCAATTTTCTTAAGCAAAAATGTATTATAATTCATGGAATCTTCTGATCACATGATTATTGCAAAGATGTAGAAAAAAAATAATTAAGAATTCTGAAAAGAAGAATACGTGGATTTACAGAATAAAATAAAACAAATTAATGGCTGCCTTTTTTTAGCTGATCAAAATAAAACATAAATAGTGAGGACCAAATTTGGGGTGATGAAGGCCAATTTTACTTGACAACTTTTATTTATGAAAAGAAACTCATGAATCACTGCTAATTTTGCTGTTTGATTATTACATGACCAGCTGTTTGATTATCTTTATTGATATAATTGACTTTTAAAAATCTCTACAACATAGTGGAGTTTCTTATAATTTTTTTGAAAGTTTTACGGTCTACCATTTAAATATTAAAATTCGGTAATAATTTTAAATTATATCAACTATTACAAATAATATTAATTTGCTATCATAAAATTCAATATCCATAAAAAATTAGTATAAAATATAAATTCAAATAGAATCATAAACATTTTATAAGTCGTTGAAGATTTGAATTACAATTTGACCATTAATCTTGAATATCTGTATATATAATTACTAATCACTACTTCTATACAGGATTTTAAGTAGTCTTTCCTGAGATAGGAACAGTTTTTTGATTTAATTATGCTCATTGTTGAAAATGTTGACTCATATAGGTAAGTAAAGCTTGAAAAACAATGTTAATTTAAATGAACTATTTTAAAAATTTTGGATATTTTCTTCTTCCATTAGACTCCAAAATGATTTTTTGGTTCTGAACAGCAAACTTCAAAGATCGTCATTTTGCAGGAGATTTTCTTTAATTCTAGTCTAGTGAATTCTTGGAAACTACCCTTAAATTTGGAATGAAGAGTTATTTTTGCTTCAAAATGTTTATCCTTGTTGAAAGTAATTATATTTTTTAATAATTCAGCAGAGAATTTTTGAACATTTTCAATTCATTATCCATCATGCAGCTATTGTTTTGTCTCTTCATTGAAAATGTAAATTCAATTAAAGATGTTTATTTATTGATGACTGAAAGAAAGTAACATTATGTAATTTTGTTTTCTCCTAAGGGAAACTGCTGGGGAAACAAGTTTGTAATGCTTGAAACACCTTACAAGCAAGCTGTTCTGGGGGAAATACAAGTTTACAAGTAGTTTAATGAAAGAGTTCAAATTTACAAGTCCCAAAAAGTGCAGCTTGTGAAGCCCAATGTCAATACAATGCAAATATGTTTTGTTGCAAATCATATTGTGCTTGAGCATTTGTTCATAATGGTCAAGTGTTTTACCTACAAGTTCTGAAATGTTCGCATGATGCAGTAAGATGAAAGTATTTGTGGCAAAGAGATGAATGATGATTTCACTATGACTGTGTACAAAGCATTGTTGTGAAACAATTGATAACCAAAAACAGCATGACCCAACTTATTCATCCTCCACATTTATCCAATCTTCTTTCATGCAACTTTTTTCATTTCCCTGAATAAAAAGATGTCTCAAAGAAAAATGTTTTATAGACCTGGAAGAGGTGGAAAATACATGATGGAGGCGTTAAAAGACATCACTTTGCAAAAGTTTCACTTCAAAAAAGTGAAAAATGTATTTAGTCCTATGGATTGCATTAAATGGACAGCACTTTGAAAGATATTTGTAATGCCTAAAAATAAATACACAATTGTTATTATAAAATTATGGTTTGGAAAAGAGTAGTGGAAGGTCACTCCCTTGTCTACCTAAAATTAATGCATTATTTATATATTAAAATACAGTCACATTCATCAGTTTATTAATGATTAAAATTTTATTATAATTAGACATGAACATGTTTGCCTATATATATATAATATTATTTACAATCTATATATTCATACATTGTATAAGCTTAAACCTGCATTTATATATGTAATATATGTGGGATTCGAACTCAGACTTTCACATGACCCACTACTCTCAGTGCCATCTCATATTGCTGATCCACCTGATCACACACAGGTTGCTAAACCAGCAATCATCAGTTGGTCTAGATTAATATCCTCACACATATTTACAATCAGTGTTCAGCTTTATATTAAGATAGCCAATCTTCATACTTTAATGGACAGGCTTCAAACTACTCCAACCCACAACTCTTCAGCCTTCCATTTCATTGAAAATCTGATGATGGGAAAATTCAAAGCCCATGTTAGTGCCAAGGTTGTTATCCTACCCATATTAACATTTTATCTTTTCAGGGTGGGTCAGAAATTTGAGATGGCACTGAGAGTAGTGGGTCATGTGAAAGTCTGAGTTTGAATCCTGAATCTATATATTTATAAATTCCAATTTGAATAATGTTGTGTATAGATTAATTTGTCAATCTATGGAAATATTTTTTGATATTTGTAAATAGTCAAAATCAGAATAATCTACTTGCTTTGTAGAATATGTTAAACCTTTCATTATTTTTACTTCATTTAAATCAATAAATTTGTTATTCATTATTTTAAGTTATTCCACATAAGTTATTTAATATTAAAGTAGATGAAATTGTATATGTTCTCTTGTTCACTGTTTCAGATTAACAAAAAGACAATGAAAATTGCTATTAAAGTCCACTCTCTTCACTTTATAGATTTTTTATGACCACCATACTCATGGTGCCTTGAAGCATTTGTCTCTCATATTAGTGATTGCTTTTATAATATTATGACCAAATTTGGTATTGGATAGATGTTAATTAGCCTACATTTTTTTAGTACAATTTTTTTAAATTCAGTCACATTTTATAACTGTTGATTAACTTGCTATTGTTTTGCTGAATGTTTATTACTTATGTTAGTTTCTGATGCTTATTTTTTTATTCATTTACCATGTTCATATTCATTTGTATTACATCTCACTACTCATCTATTCTATACTGTTACAACATGATGAAACAGAATCATATGAGTATGCATGTCTTTGCTTTTCATATCATTTTAAATATTGCTGATCAATTGGAGAATAAAGGTCTTTCTGAATTGTAATGCATTTTTTCTGATCCATGGCTGTTATTTTATACATCACTCTAGAAAATTCTTTATATCATCAAACTATTTAATGGTCTGTATATATTACAATCTTTTAAGATCATGCTTAAGACATCAGTCATCAACCTATTATTATCTCTTCTAGAGACAAATATAATTCAACTTCATTTTTGGTTTCTTAATTCTTTTAATATAATCATTGATATTTCACATGATCACCATCTCTTATACTAGCATATAATTGTTATTAAACAAGGCAAACTCTCCATACAGTAGTACCACCCTGTGCCAATCAGAGTAATCAATGGATGCCAGAAGGCTTGTGCATAAAATCCCTATCTAGTGCCTACTCATCCAATACCCCCAGACTAGTTTCTGGCTTGTGGCCATCATCAGTGAGGAGCCTTGGATCTGAGAGCACTGCACCTAGATCTTAGTATCTAGTGAAACCCTCCAGCAGCCACCTTTTAACTCTACT
Organism: Epiperipatus broadwayi; assembly: GCA_028023455.1. NCBI lineage: Eukaryota > Metazoa > Onychophora > Udeonychophora > Euonychophora > Peripatidae > Epiperipatus > Epiperipatus broadwayi. The sequence continues at coordinate 321,905 of JAQFVV010006422.1, read as the reverse complement.
TAACTACAAAACTATGATTATATAAGCTATTGAGCTTAGATTGAAAATAGTTTTCCATTTCATTTTCATAGTTTTGTAGTTAAGTAGAGATAAAAGGTGTTTGCTGGAGGGTTGCATTACATCCTAAGATCTAGGTGCAATACTCTCAGATCCAAGGCTCCTCACTGATGAAGGCCACAAGCCAAAAACTAGTCTGGGGATATTGGATGAGTAGGCACTAGATAGGGATTTTATGCACAAGCTTTCTGGCATCCGTTGATTACTCTGGTTGGCACAGGGTGGCACTACTGTGAGGAGAGTTTTGCCTTGTTTAACAACAATTAGGTGCTAGTATAAGAGATGGTGATCATGTGATGTTTGGTGGTTTAAAACCAATCCTATCTAATAGGATAATGGTGGCTATGGTTGTTAAAGAGCCAGACACCAAAATGTATGGGTGCTGAATTGAGTTCAGACCCATATAACTATATAAACTGTAGATCTTAGACTGAAAATATTATTGTGTTTTCAATTTTGTTCTCATAATTTTGTAGTTAAGTAGTGATAAAGGGTGGCTGCTGGAGAGTTGCATTAGATCCTAAACTCTAAATACAGTGCTCTCAGATTCAAGGTTTCTCACTGATGAAGGCTACAAGCCAGAAACTTGTATGGGGATATTGGATGAGTAGGCACTACATGGGGATTTTACGCACAAGCCTACTGCCATCCATTGATTACTCTGGTTGGCACAGGGTAGCACTACTGTATGCATCATTGATATTTGTTTTTGTATCCATAATAACTCTTAAAATTTCATTTTTTCATACTTTATTGTGAAATCTAATATCTCTATAGTTCTCTTCTATTAAATGTCCAGGTCTCAGATCCATAAGAAAGTATTAATTAGCTGCATTTTTTAAAAATTCAATCAATTATTCCATCCAAATTCAAATCCTTTGATTAATTTCATGCATTATGCTTTTATCTATAATAGTAATGTATGCTAACTATTTATAGTTTGTATCATCCTCTAATTTATAATCAATCTTTTTTCTCATTGTTTTAAATAATTTCATGCATTATGCTTTTATCTATAATAGTAATGTATGCTAACTATTTATAGTTTGTATCATTCTCTAGTTTATAATCAATCTTTTTTCTCGTTGTTTTAAATGCCATTCAATACTTTTAAACATTTATCTTTAGCCAATTTTGGACTTTTAACTGGTAAATCTTGTAACATTTCCTGAAGAACTGCAGATTATTTGTGACTGATATCATCTGCAAAATTTAGATGATTTATTTTTTCCCCCTTAAATCCCCATTTTAATCCACAAAACATATCACCATAAAATTGCTGTAAAATGTTCTTGAGATATAGAATCATCCTGCCACATGTTATTGTTATATTTTGATAAAGAGAATAAAATGTATTCAAAATGCAATTATAAATGTTGTCACTAACAATTAGTTTCATAAAGTTTGACTATTCTAATTGTTAAAATCCTTTGATCTAGAAATGTTTTTCAGTTGTAGATTATTAAACAAATTGTGATTGCAGATGAAAGTAGATCTCCAGAAAAAGATCAATTCTTAAAATCCTCTATCTTTGATTATCAATTATCATGTTGGATAATGATTTAATAGAGCCTCAATCATTTTATTTTTGCCTCTAAATTTGTATTTATCAAAAATATGCATTATTACATGACATAATTCTGATTTCAAGAAACTTCAACTGTTTCAAGAGCCATTACGAATCTAAGGAAAAATACCATAATACTTTAATGACATTAAACGTAGAAGTAAAGGTTAATAAATGTATTATCTTAATTAATATATGTTGATGATTAGGCCACATATATTCATTTGTTATATGAACAGTGATATAGTAACAAGAACTTACAGTGTTAACAATTGAAATTAGTTCTGTTTGGCTTCTTTAATACATCAGAGAGAAATCAAAAAGAACTTTTTTAAAGAATATAATGATTATCAGATAAAAATATATACCTATGATTAGGAAAAATATAAACTTTAATTTCTCCAACCATATGAAGTGTTGCCAGTCATCTGATGTCCCAATTTTTCACTTGTGATAACATAATTTTTACATTATGATATTTACATAAGAAATCAATGATAGATCAGCTATAAAAATGCTGCTTTATGAAATATTAAGACATATAGTGATAATGTTTTGCTGTGGTTCTGTCTTTTTGGCTACAGTTATTTGGAATGTTTAGCAGTTGTTGTTTTTTTACAGTTATTATTTGATTCTAGCAGATTTCATTCTCATATTATATTTAGTGAAATTCAGTCTCTTTCTCTCCCTCTCTCTCTCTCTCTCTTGAAATCACCAGTCTTAAAACATTAAACATGTCATTTCTATATAAATTTTAAATAATATTTACTTTTAGAATTATATATATTAAAATTTAAAACAGGCAAAACTCACTATATATATATTACCACACATAGCAAGCTAGAGTAATCAATGGATGCAAGAAGGCTTGTTCATAAAATCCCCATCTAGTGCCTATCCCCAGACTAGTTTCTGGCTTGTGGCCTTCATCAGTGAATAGCCTTGGATTTGAGAGCACTGCACTTAGATTTTAGAATCTAATTCAACCTTCTAGCAGCCATCTTTTATCTCCACTTAACTACAAAACTATGAGTCCCAAATTGAAAACACAATATTTTCAATACAAGCTCATTAGCTTATATAGTCATATAGGTCTGAACTCAATTCAGAACCTATATATTTTGGTATCTTTGGTTCTTTAATAACCATAGCCACCACTATCCTATTAGGCAGGATTGGTTTTAAACCAATAAACATCACATGATCACCATTTCTTATGCTTGCTTATAACTGTTATTAAAACAGGCAAAACTCACTATACATATTGCCACACACAGCAAGCTATATAGTAATTAATGTATGCCAGAAGGCTTGTGCATAATATCCCCATCTAGTGCCTACTCATCCAATATCCCCAGACTAGTTTCTGGCTTGTGGCCTTCATCAGGGAGCCTTAGATCTGACAGCACTGCACCTAGATCTTAGGATCTAATGCAGCCTTCTAGCAGCCACTTTTTGTTTTATCATTCCTTTATTGTAGAACCACTGGTGATTTTATAGATCATCTTTTCCCATATATTCCAGATTTTTTTCTTTTTGTTTTATTTCTAGTCACATCCATGTTGACACAAAATCAATCTGACTCCTCATATACTGGACCTAATCCATTTAATACATATACGAGGGATGGGCAGACAACTCTGCTATGTAATAACTGATATACAGACTTATTATATACCCACCACTCTCCACTCTATCTCATAACACTGATACACTTGAACACATATATTACTGTATTTATATTTATAATTTTATTGCAAAATATGCTATATATTGTAACTATCAGAATTGCATAACCCACATGTAAACCACCGAGGTCAATCTAAATGTGCATTCCACATTCTGACATTATAGGATACCAACTTTTTTTTGCAGCCTCAGGGAAAAAAAGAGACTCTTAACTATTTTACCTAAGTGATTGATTTCAAATAAAGATGACAAACTGCCAAAAACAATGAGTCAAACACAATTTATTATACATATACTTATGACAGATGCACTGGCATAACTTCAGTTAATTGATTTATAAATTAACTTAAGGTAAATAAATCTTTCTAATTTTATTAATATTAATTTTTAATTTTAAATTATGCACGGATTTGAACAAATGATTAGTAGTCACTAATCTAGAATATGATTCACACCAATTATTTGAATGGATTCCAATCTACTCCCTAGACATCTAACTGCTCTCAACTCTCATATGTGCTGTACTAGGCTAACTGACCCTGTTTAATGATAATATTACAAGCTTATAAACTAAGAATGATCTTACTAATTGACTGCTGCAATCAATGCCAGATCAGGATATTAATATGCAATAACTAACAAAATAATTTTAAAATACAGAAAATCGCATCTGTAATACAATGGTATCTATATAAGAGCAAATACATGTGATAATTGTATGCCTACAGTAGGAATTAATTGTTGACTGCATGTATAGCATACAGTGACTAGCAGTTATATATCACTATGATATGTATGAAAGAAAATGGATGTCATATCGTAGAAATTGCTATCTACCACACATCACTGTTTAAATAAGATGATTGTGCGGTCAGTAAATAACTATGTTCAATTCCCACGATGTTCTCTTGCAATGAATGCTCTGCTGTGGATGCTTTCCAATGAATGGTCTGCAATGAATGCTCTGAATACACTCTGTATTCTCTGCAATGGATGCTCTCCAACGAATGGTCTGCAACGAATGCTCTGCCACGGATGCTCTGCAACGAATGCTCTTCACCGAATGGTCTGCAACGAATGCTCTTCACCGAATGGTCTGCAACAAATGCTCTGAATACATTCTGTATTCTCTGAAATGGATGCTCTCCAATGAATGATCTGCAATGAATGCTCTCAATATCTTCACTGCAGTCTCTCCATCTCTGTGGGCTCTTTCAGCTACACCCATGGACTACATTTCCACTGGGTGCTGGTTATTAACTGAAAGCACTGATGCAAGATATCTCTACTGTAGTTGTACTCAAATCACTGCCTATTCAAATACTGTGTGACTGCTCTCTACTGGAGTTGTCCTCTAATTACTGCCCTGCGTAGTTGTTACCCAGTCTTCTTATTGCTTTCTGATAACTACAACATTGTCAAATAGGCACAGTCTCTTATCTAGAAATATTTGCAATCAGCAAATATTTCTTGGAATTGTCGATCGCCATTATGTCAATGTCTTAATTAAATTCCACAGTTATCAGCACACAATCTAAAACAACCTCTCAAATAAATTCTAGTTTTTCTGGAATGCACAAACATGTCTGCAATTTTTACAAAACTCTACACCTCCATCCACTCCAGAAAAACCCTTGTTGCTATTCCTTAGTGTTTTGTTGTTGTTTTTCTTTTCCTACTTTCCTGTTATTTCACTCAGAAATGTTCGATTTAACTGCTGCTGAAACTTTTTCACCAGTTACTTTCAATGCTGTCTGTGCAAGCATGGTGGGCCTCAGCTTCCAATGTTAACTGCGCAAGCGCTTTATTTCCAAACTTTCACTTCCATTATTAACGTTATACTAACTTGATATTCACTTCCGATATTAAAGTTACTAACTGGGATTTTCATTTTCACCCAGTTTCTCCATCTTCTCCGTCTACAGTTAAACTTGTAGTTCAACTTATTCTCTACTCACAGGTTCCAAATGTGACTGCACCGATGTTATATCCGACAGTCTGACTGTGCAGTCAGCAAATATATGTTCAATTTCCACGATGTTCTCTTGCAACGAATGCTCTGCTGCGGATGCTCTCCAATGAATGGTCTGCAACAAATGCTCTGAATACACTCTGTATTCTCTGCAATGGATGCTCTCCAACGAATGGTCTGCAATGAATGCTCTGCCATGAATGCTCTGAATGAATGCTCTCCACCGAATGATCTACAATGAATGCTCTGAATACACTCTGTATTCTCTGCAATTGATACTCTCCAACAAATGGTCTGCAACGAATGCTCTGCCATGGATGCTCTGCAATGAATGCTCTCCACTGAATGGTCTGCAATGAATGCTCTGAATACACGCTGTATTCTCTGCAACGGATGCTCTCCAATGAATAGTCTGCAACGAATGCTCTCAATATCTCCGCTGCAGTCTCTCCATCTCTGTGGGCTCTTTCAGCTACACCCATGGACTACATTTCCACTGCGGCGCTGGTCATTAACCGCAAGCACTAATGCAAGATATCTCTACTGTAGTTGTACTCAAATTACTGCCTATTCAAATACTGTGTGACTGCTCTCTACTGGAGTTGTCCTCTAATTACTGCCCTGCATAGTTGTTACCCAGTCTTCTTATCGCTTTCTGATAACTGCAACATTGTCCAATAAGGCACGGCTCTTATCTAGAAATATTTGCAATCAGCAAATATTTCTTGGAATTGTCGATCGTCATTACGTCAATATCTTAATTAAATTCCACAGTTATCATCACGCGATCTAAAACAACCTCTCGAATAAATTCTAGTTTTTCTGGAGTGCAGAAACATGTCTGCTATTTTTACAAAACTCTACAATGATAAAGGGATCAGTAGTCACTAATGTGTTACATAAGATATGATATAGTAATTATACGCTAATGTGTTACATAGCAAGAGATAGTGATTATAGGCTAATTGCCTTTTATAGATTAATTTTTATATGCTTATTGTTGAGCAAATAGTGGCATGATAAAGAGACCCAAACTACCATCTCTTGCTATACCTGCTTGTAAACAGATTAAAAATAAATCATTATTTCATTAACATATTTCATTAGATCAGAGATAATAATTAACTAAGTATTATGAATTTAAAGTTTATACTTATTCTTTTGGTTGTCACAGTTCATATTTAGTCCTTAGGTTTTGATGGAATTGATTTTTTATCATAACTATGATGGAAGGTTTTAAATCACAATTGAGGTTTGATTACAGGGATTCAGTAGTAGTTTCCTCTTGGTTTAATAATAGCTGATTCTTTCAGTAGCACTGGACATCAGACTTTTACTTCTCAGATGGATTCATAGTGGACACACATTTAGTTGTTTTCTTCTTTTGTTGACAGCTTCTTTCCCAGGACTTGATGATGGGTTTTTCAGTCTGCCTTCTGTCATAGTAGTATGTGGCTGGAACTAATAGATTAATTAATTGAATTGCAGAATGGTCGCATATGATGAATCCTGGGAGCAAGCAAGAATTAATTTTAGCAGAATAATTGTAAGCACTTCAAAATCATAAAACGAATTAAATCTTAAGCATTTCAAAATTATAACTTTTTTTTTTCTAGAATTCTTTTCAACCTTAGTTATACAATTTGGAGCTATCTTATCAGTAAAATTCAGATCCAACTCTTGTCATTTGGATCCCTCACCTTATTGACCATAAATAACTCCATTACTTTCAGTGACGTCTGAATTTATTTGTCCAATATCCTATTTGCAAACTAATTTTTGAGCGAGAATAACAGCCTTTTTAATTAAATTATTTTAATTATTTATCTCCTTAAACTTAATCTAGTAATCTATTTATAAGCATTTTAATTATTTTTTTAGAATGTCATTTCTACCTTTTAACACATTTTTTTCTTTTCAACTAATTTTAGCTAATTGAGAATTTATTATCTTTTTTTTATTTTTACAAACGTATTTCGTTTTTAACACAAATTAAATTTATAATTAATTATATCATATACATTTATCTGTGCACAATATATATTTAATTTTTATCTATAAAATTTTATTAAAACTTTTAAATTTAAATTTTGTTCATAATTTTAGCATTCGAACATGAAGTAAATATATGTGTGCATATATATAGCTTCAATAAATATCCAAGAATGCAATCTGCATTTTTATACAGTAAATAATTTGCTAATGATATAATGCTACTTTGATTCTAATATTTTATTTTTAAATTGAGATGAATTTATTACACATCATTTAGCAATAAAATTTGCAACTTTATATTAAATGAATTAAAAATTACTTCCTTACAATGTTTAGCATTTAATACTCAGAATCAATTTATGCAAAGCATTTTGTGTTGTGGTATCAATTTAGCATTTGTGTTAGTAAATATGTTATTGGTATTTTGTTATATACAATTGTTATAACAGTTTATTTATAGATTTACAGATTGCTTTTGATTCGTTAAAAATGATTTTATAGTGATCCACTCATATACATTTTCACAAATCAAATAAAATTATTGATCGATCCATTGTTTCTTTTACACTTATAATCTGCCATATACTCACGCTTGGACACGTTATTTGTTTTCCTAATATATATTGAAAATGATTGGACAAAAGTAGTCAAAATATTTTTAAATAATAATAAATTGAGATATTGCAAGATCTTAAGCGGTCGTTATAAAACTTATCTGACAGCCAATCAGATGACAGTTTTCAACTATCTACGCTTCGCAAATCAACTATCTACGCTTCGCAAATTAAAATATTATTTAAATAATAATAAAAATTAAGCAGAAGAATTTAATGATGAAGAGTTAGAATATTATTTATTAATTCATGCAAATGAAAACATTATACTTTATATTTGTGAATATTTTTACTTCCAAAATTAAATAACATATTATTTTTGTTATTCTTTTATTATAAAATATTCCATTTTTTTAACCAGCTTAACTATTACCATATCATAAAGGAATGGTGAATTTGCTAACTTTCAACTCTGACATAGAATTAGTAATCATTAACTATGTGTTTCATGGTTTATGTTTGTCCACATTTACATAAATAAATGGCTGAAAAGCAGATGACCATAATAATCATAGGTTGTCATGAATCTGTTAATGATACACAGTTGCAAATAGGAAAATCAAATCCAATTCACTTTATTGTTTGAAATGGGGAAAAATTATTTGGGACATCATAAAAATTTTATTTTTTATATCACAATTATTTGACTGTAGATTTTGATTAAACTTTCGAGAGAGGGAATCTTACTTTGAGTTAAGCTTTAGTTATTGGCAAATCCCAACTATTTAACAGCTTTTTATATATTTTCTTGGAGGCAATTTTTCTTCTGATATCTGAGAATGATTATGTCAAAGAATATATTCACAATTAAACTACATTTTGATAGTTAAATATAGTTATTGTTAACAGGTAATATTTATTATAAATTAATTTTATTATTACCGATTGTCATTAAGTTGACATTTGTATAAATAGCAATTTTTTTAGAATGCCCTGCTATTTGTTTTTTTTCAAGCTGCTTAAAGTTTATTCATTATTGTGATGACAATGTCTAACCATTTCATAGTCAGTCATCTTCTCTTTTTGCAATCAATCTTCCTAAAAATTATACACCCAGTGTAAACCTTAGTAATCAATGGATGCCAAAACATTTGTGCATAAAATCACTTTCTATTGCCTATTCATCCAATCCTACATACTAGTTTCTAGCTAAAGGCTTTCATCAGTGAGAAGTCTTGGATCTGAGAACACTGCATCTAGATCTTAGGATGTAAAGCAATCCAGTAGCTTGATATTGATGATCATATTATGTTTTAATGGTTTTATACCAATCCTGCCCCATAGGATGATGTTGACTATGGGTTTTAAAATATCAATGACATCAAAATGTATAGATACTAAACTGAATTCAGATCTATATGACTAAACAAGCAAATGAATTGGGATTGAAAACATTGAGTTTTCATCTTGGATTCATACCTTTATAGGTAACTAAATATAAAAGTTGACTGCTGGTGATTGCATTAGATCCTAAGATCTAGGTGCAATGCACTCAAATACAAGAATCCTCACTGATGAAAGCCACAAGCTAGAAACTAGTTTGGGGATATTGGATGAGTAGGCACTAGATAGGACTTTTATGCACAAATTTTCTTACCATCCATTGATTATTAAGGCTTGAACTGGGTGAAACTATTGTGAGTAAAATTTGTTCATGTTTCAACAATTTGTGTACGCTAGAAAATGGTGATCATGTGATGTTACAGTGATTTTATAAAAAATATATTCTAGACATTTCCATGAGCAAAATAAGATTTTAATCTGACAATATGTGCTTCAATGATATATCAGGTCTGAATTCATCAAGTATTCATTTATTTGTTTTCTTTGCTGCCCAAAGAAATCCCAAAAGTCTTTTACAGCACCATAATTTTTCTGTTCCTTTTCAGAGTCCAATTTTCATTTCACAGGAAATATACTAGATCGAAAATAATTTGATTTTCATTTTTAAACAAAATGCTGTCATATTAAAAAAACTTTTTTCCATATTCTTCACTGCAATTTTTCCCAATATATGTCTGTTACAAATCACTTGATTACCAAATCATTTGTTAGTAATGAATAATCAAAGAAACTAAAAATTATCTACCATCTCTAAATCTCATCATCAATTTTACTATCAGATTACATTACAAACAAGGCAAAACTCTCTCCATACAGTAGTGCCACCCTGTGCTAAACAGAGTAATCAATGGATGCCAGAAGGCTTGTGCATAAAATCCCTATCTAATGCCTACTCATCCAATATCCCCAGACTAGTTTCTGGCTTGTGGCCATCATTAGTGAGGAGCTTTGGATCTGAGAGCACTGCACCTAGATCTTAGGATCTAATGCAACCCTCCAGCAACCACCTTTTATCTGCCTTGTTTATAAACAATTATGTGCTAGTATGAGATGGTGATCATGTGATGCTTAGTAGATTACATTACACTAAGTATATGGACCTAACTATTCACTTCTATAATATTTTGGTTACTATAATATATCTTAAGCTAAACATATATTCAAAATAGCAAATAAATAATGTGTAATATAGGAATATAGGTATGGAAATGAGGGATTAGCTGTGATTCTATCAATTATAAGAAGTCAATAAAAGATGTAATGCAATAGAAAAACATTAGATACTGAGAGGAAATGGTGGAATCTAAAATGAAAAAAAGAAACTATTTTATACCCAACCTATCTAAATTTTATTATTAATATTTATTTGTGATGTATGTGCAAGCTTGTCTATATTGTTTAATATTGATTATTTATCATATGATATTCTTATTTTAACTAAAACAGATCAATAAAAATGTTCTTCATAAATATTTCTAATTTTTTTTACATAATTATTTAAATTGTGTAAAAATTGTGCATTTAAACTCTATTTAAATATAAAAATAATAATTATGTAATACTACTTAGGATTTCAATTCTAATCTATATTTTCTTCAAAAGCATTAAAAAGAAGTATAATTAACTGCATTTATTTTACAAGTGACTCTTGGGATTTTTTTAAAATAATTTTTAAATGAAAATTAGACATATTTGTTATAATATATTATTTTTTAGCTCATTTTAATAAAACTGTATTCACATGAATGAATTTTAAGAGTAATAAAAACCATCTCCCCAAAACACACAGAAATTATATTCCAAAAGTAAATTGTCAAAATTTCACGTAATTTAAATAATGATTGAACATTTCTCTAATTAATCTTAAATAATATTTTTATTATAGTTTCATTTTTCATTGATAAATGAAGTGTTATAATTTAGAAGTATTGTGTATTAAAAATTGTCCCATGGCATGTAGTGTATAATTTATTGAATATAATAATACATACTTTTAAAAATATATATGTATTGATTAATCTCATCAGACATACGATATCATGCATAAAATACAAGTTAAAAAAGCATTGTAATGTGCTAAATAGAATTTACTTATTCAAAGTTTCATTATAGCAGAGGATTATTTCTAAAGCACACATAATATTCATAGATTAGTCTTAGATTCATTAGATAATCAGAATAATTATAATAGGCAAAACTCTCTCCATACAGTAGTGCCTTCTAAGCAAGACAGAATAATTAATGGATGCCAGAAGGCTTGTGCATAAAATCCTTATCTAGTGCCTACTCATCCAATATCCCCAAACTAGTTTCTGGCTTATGGCCTTCGTCAGTGAGGAGCCTTGGATCTGAGAGCACTGCACCTAGATTTAGGATCTAATGCAACCCTCCAGCAGCCACCTTTTAACTCTACATAACTACTAAACTATGAGAATAAAATTGAAAACACACAGATATTTTCAATCTAAGCTCAATAGCTCAAATACTCATCGATGTTTTAAGGTTTAATACCAATCCTGCCTTATAGGAAGGTGGTGGCTATGGTTGTAAAAGAGCCAAAGACACCAAAATGTATGGGTGCTGAACTGAGTTCAGACCCATATGACTATTTGAGCTATTGAGCTTAGATTGAAAATATCTATGTGTTTTCAATTTTATTCTCATAGTTTAGTAGTTATGTAGAATTAAAAGGTGCCTGCTGGAGGGTTGCATTAGATCCTAAGATCTAGGTGCAGTGCTCTCAGATCCAAGGCTAATCACTGATGAAGGCCATAAGCCATAAACTAGTTTGGGGATATTGGATGAGTAGGCACTAGATAGGGATTTTATGCACAAGCCTTCTGGTATCCATTGATTACTTTGTCTTGCTTAGAGTGGCACTACTGTATGGAGAGAGTGTTGCCTATTATAACAACAGTTATGAGCAAGCATGGAAGATAATGATCATGTGATGTTTTAAGGTTTAATAATCAGAATAGATGATATTCATCTTTCAATTGATAATGTTAACTTTTTAGTAGTAGTGCTATATTTAAACTAGGTGATCAATTGGTTGTGCCCAGATTTCTCAATTTTTTCACATCCTAGTATACTTATCTACTGATCACAAACCCCATTAAATTTAATTATTCTTGTATTTCTTAGTTATAATTTTTTTAATTCTACTCTGTCATTAGTTACTAATGTGACTATCTGACATTTCAGTCTGAAATTTTCCCACTGATCACAATTCTTATATATATATATTTCCAACAATTAGTTATACTTATTCAGTCCATTTTTCACTTTAACTCAATCCTATGCAACCATTTATCAGCCCAGAAACCAGACTAAACTCTCTCACACCCTTGATGCATTTTTTGAAACACCCAGTTCACTTCTCTTTTCGAGTGAATAAAACATATATAGCTCATGTTGTAATATTTTTAAAGTAGATTTACATTATTTTTTTAGATATACTTCAATTTTATATATATCGAACTATCTATTTTATCTCAATGTCTTGAAACATATGAGCAAAGATGTGAAAATGATAAATGATCTCAAGATGCATATTTTGTGCTGAACCAGCACTCATCATTTGTCCCAGAACACAATCTATCACACATATATTTAACATTTGTTAAGGATATATATATATATTGTAATAGTAATATAATATATGGATTTGAACTCAGAACCAATGATATACAAAAAATATATAAGATATACATATATAATGAGATCTTCTGAATATGTACACAAATACGTCAATAATATAAATTGAATGGTTAATAAAATTCCACTAATAAAACAAAATTTTAATAAAAGTACCACTCAATGTGATGATGATAATTAGAATTTATAATAATAAATATTCCTAATAGTATTTTATTTGTTTCAGGTTTCAATTAAAAAAAAACTCCTGGTGTTAACCCCTCAACAGAGAAAGTTTGCTGAGAATAATAATAAAATAATGATCATCGTGACGGCCAATTACCTACCATGACATCCCAGCATATTCCTGAGTGATTTCTATGTTAATGATCATCGTGACGGCCAATTACCTACCATGACATCCCAGCATATTCCTGAGTGATTTCTATGTTATCTCAGAGTTGTGAGTTGATGTTATAATGTTTTAACGAAGTTGTAAACAAACAAATGGATAATAATTTAACAATTTATTAACAAAAACATACATAAGTTTTGATGTGGTAATATGTTAGACTATTTTCATTATCTGTCAGTAACTGTTGAATGTATATAAAATTTTAAACTTTATTTAAACTTTTCAAATACAAACAACTTGTTAGTAATAGCACACAAATAGACAACACAGGTTAGTATTTACACAATGTTTTGAATAATATTATTCTCCACCCTTTTTTAGATGTTGCTGGTCTGACCAGTGACAATATTAGCATAGACAAATACATACATAAGTTTGTTTATTTATATATACATGATTTCCAAATGCTGATATAAAATAAAATGTATCACAACAGTTAATATATTATCAGTTTTTAAATATATACTCATGATTTGTATTGCAACAGTTAATATATTTTCAGTTTTAGTCTATAATAAAAAAGCATTTCCAATTGTAGATATAAAATATAACACATCACAAACATTAATCTATTTTCAGTTTTTTAGTCTAACGCCTTTTTGATATAATATGAATACCTTATTAAAACAGGCAAAACTCTCTATACATATTGCCACTCAATGCAAGCCAGAGTAATCAATGGATTTCAGAAGGCTTGTGCATAAAATCCCTATCTAATGCCTACTCACCCAATATCCCCAGACTAGTTTCTGGCTTGTGGCATTCATCAGTGAGGAGCCTTGGATATGAGAGCACTGCATGTGGATATTAGAATCTAATGCAACTTAACTACAAAATTATGAGTCTTAAATTAAAAACATAATATTTTCAATCCAAGCTCATTAGCTTATATAGTCATATAGATCTCAGTACCTATACATTTTGGTGAATTTGGTTCTATAATAACCATAGCCACCAACAGTTATAAGCAAGCATAGGAAATGGTGGTCATGTGATGTTTATTGGCTTAAATGAATATCTTATTGGTACAAATATCTAAAATCCTAAATCATGGATTTTCATATATTATTTTTTTCCTTTTTTCTGTAATTATGGTCATCTTCATAAAATCATTTAGTAGATTTCTTCTCACATGCTGGAGACTTGAATGGTAGTTACAGAAGTATAGTGATATATTGAATGTAGAATATCAATATATCTTCAGAAATTTACTGGCATAGTACATTTTCTTTCCTTTATTGGCATCTTAGAGGTAGTAGCAATCTAGTTCCATAGATTTTGAGGTTATTTACTGGATTGGATTGCATACTTAGGATCTTCTGATTGATGTGCTATTTGTTTTTGTCTTACATGGCAAATGATCCACTACTGCAGGAAAACATTATTATATTTGTTAAGACAGTGAGTGTTGAAAATTTACTTTATCACATTCAATAACCTTTGGCTATAGGTATTGTAATTTTAATTAGTGTCAAGGCAAATTCTCTTCTGCACATGACTTACATCAACATTACTTTAACAGTTTAGTATCAGGAAATCAGCAAGGGAATGAAATTGACAGAATGATGGCAAAATAAGTGAATTTTGAATGACCCCTTTTTATACCTCTCTCTTATCTTTTTATCTCCTGTCTACATCACTTGTCATCAATCGAACCATAATGTGGACTATTCATATATATTTTCATCACCTATCAGCACTCAAACCATAATCTAGACCGTTCATATGTTTTCATCAATTGCCAGCACTCAAATCATAATGTAGACCATTCAAAAATTTTGGAGACCCCCTGATTAAATTGTTCCATTATTCTCTCCAAAAACATGTGGGGGGGGGGGGGAAGCAAGCTTATATGCAATATTACATAATCACAGACAAGAGAAAATTCTTTTCCAACTTTTCCTTTTTTATGTTTAATTTTTCAAATATCATTAATTCATAACATTTGATATTAGATTTGAATTCATCATTCAATTTACTTTAGGGATTGACATTTTATTTATAAGTCAATTCAGAACAGGAAAATACCAAAAAGATCTCAAAACTGCCTTAAAATTTATGAATTATGTATTTTAAACTTTACTCACAAATTGATTCGTGATCAAAAGTATTTTTCTTTTTTCTTTTTTTTGCAATCTCATTCATTATATTTCTACTTTCATATTACAGAGTAAATTGTCAATAACATTATACATAAATATACAATATGATCAAAATTTACATTAATTTTTTTCATGGGCAATTTCTTTAATTTATAATATATGCATGTGTGCATACACACTCACATTGTTGTTCAAATCTTCAGGGTCAGATGTAAGGCAATTGGAGCAATTGGACCCAATCGGGCCTCGCACTTGAAGGTGCCCCGCATCATCACCAAAATATATAGAGGGCCCCGCACTTATTGGATCTGGCCCTGCAAATCTTTATTCAGATTTGGAAATATAAGTAGAAGGTCTAAAAAAGATTGCTGGAGCAATAAAAACCATCAATACTGAGTTGTAAAAAAGCATTATAAAAAGTAATAAAGAACATAAATGATATTAATATTATATTTGTTATTAACTTATATATGTTTATGCATAGATAGCCCTTTGCAGTACACAATAAATATTGTCAAATGCATATATCAACTTTCCTTTAGGCAGTTCATTCCAATGGCACATAATAAAGAATTTTGTACATTTTTTCTTCTCTTCTTATTTTTATGCAGCATTTTACCCTGATCAATGTTATAGTTTAATTGACAGGGTTCAAATTTCAGCAATCATAGCTTTGGTATCAACCACTTTATAGAAATATATTAATAACTTTTACTAATCATGTATTAAACTAGAGATTATCTCTAGTATGAAACAAACTGAAAAGATATCTAATTTTCAAAGAACTTTCTATGATTTTTACCATCTTTTCTACATTAATAAAAAAAATCTAATCATTTTTTTGCAAAATACAAGTTTCAAGCTCAACCATCTTTGTTCAGTTATCATGGCAAAAGATCGTTTCCTTGTCAAGCTAAACAACTTCACTTATATGTAAATACTACTAATACAATCCACTTGATGTATTCTTTTACTTTAATGGCCTTATTTTAATATTTCATATTTTACAAAGGCATTAACACAAAGCAGAATTGTATAAACGCCTTTTTAAAAAATAAATTATACAATAATCTAAATATGTATTAAACCAAGATTATTAGAAGAACTTCATAAGCAATAATAAGCTGCCATTAATCAAGGGTGGATTTAGATGTGGAATTACCATTTAAGATCATTAATTAGTTAAGAATGGCATATGGCTCTGATAGGAAAAAGTTAGAATAGATTGCTGTTCCAAATTCAGATGTAAAATTAAGATGGCAGAGATGTGACACTTTATTTGCTATCTATCAAAATTAAAAACAAACAAACAAATAGTAGTTTCATTATAAGTGAAAAAACAAACTTTAAAATTACACGTAGCATCTTTATTAGAAGAGAAAAGTATAAAACTGATTCATATTACATTTATTTACATCAAAACTTAGCTTAAAGGTGTAGATGAATAAAACACAAGTTTGGAAAGCATATGCTGCTTTAATAGTAAAAAATTATATCTACAACTTTTTCTGCCTTTGTTAAAATTTTAACATAAACAAAATCTTTATTTACTTTTTTTTTATTCCTGATAGAACTAGTTTTTGTGTGTGCCCTTTCTGTTTTCAAGCATTTACATTCAATTAACAGATGCCTAATATTTTCTATTTCTTCCTTACATAATTTACAGACTAAATCACATATTTTCCATTTAATGTTTCAAGAGAATTTATTAATATAAACAAACAAAAATACAATATGAAGAATCTAAAAGTCTACATAGAATATTGCAGCATTGTTCTTTGAGGAAGTTGATGAAACATTATCAGGGAAATTACCCAATGACCATGTTTCAAGATATAATTGTTCTTGAGTAAAAAGTCTATCTCTGTTTTTTATATTATTAATAATAGAGATGAAAATATTTTTAATTTGACTTGCATTGTTTTGAAAAATAATCTTACATCTTGTAAGCCACACAGCAAATAAAAGAAATATTGCCATCCTAATGAGAGAGAACGTTCCATTTTTGACAGCTTTATTAATAGACAGTACAATTTTATTATTATCCGGAATGCACCCAATTATAAATAGTCTCAGTTCCTGTAAGAAGGAGCACTCAAAAAAAATATGTTGCAATGTCTCATCATCTTTAAAACAAAGGTGACAATGAGGACCAATTTTCCTGAGTCCTCTTTTCCATACTAAAAAATAACTTGTAGGTAGGGAGAAAAGATTAAACTTTAAAATGAAGTCCATATACTTTGATTCAAGATTCCATCATTTACATTTTTTAATTAGTAATTTATTATTAATATTCAAAAAGGTTTTAGAAATAGTTTGATTGTTGTTGATCAAATTATAAATTTCCCAATAAGACTTTTTATTTTCTAACGTTTGTGCAGAGAAATCAAATAAACGTGAAATATAATTATTCATTTTTAAAATCCACTCTCCAAGAAACGGAGGTGGAGTGTCAGTTGGTTCAAAAGGAAGACTTTTGTTTATTTCCAATAAACTAATATGAATTGATCTTAGGACAGCAAGGGCTCTCTGTACGTAAAACACAGAAGTAGAATGAAGACTGAGTCCATTCTGATCTTTTGGAGTTTGTAGTTTTTTTTAAACTAAAGGCAACACATTTTCCTCTCCATAAAATTTTAGAACAAATAGAATTAATGCTATTTTGAAAAGACTTAGTAGGTTGAATAAAAGGTAAAAAGTATAAAATCTTTGGGAAAATTAACATGTTAAGAAGTGAAATTTTTCCAGGAAGAGATAAAGAAATGGCAGATAATGATTTTGTTAGATCTTTCAGTTTTTCTAAAACTGAATTTTGAATCTCTCTCCTCATAGCACTTTTTGACAAAGAAATTGGAAAACCTAGTAACTTTTGAGGTTTAGATGTAAATTGAGATGGAAATATAGATCCAGTTTTAATTTTCCATGATGATGATTTGGAGAGATTCAAATGCAGATTGAATTTAATTGAATAATTATCTAAAATTTGTTGTAGAGCTGAAAGATGTTTTGCAGATGGAAGAAATACAGTAACATCATCAACATATGAGATATGGTGTATTTCTTCATTGAGGGCAGGCACAAAAATACCTGGTAATTTCCTTTCAATTTCAATTAAAAGCGGATTAATATATGTGATAAAGCAGAGAGTACTAAGAGGTGAGCCTTGCGGAATAGACAGATGAGGTCTAAAACCATGACCAAGTCTACCATCTAAAGAAGTAAACATGCATCGGTTTAAAAATAAATTGGCAATGATTTTAATATAAACTAGTGGGACAGAATATTCTAATAGTAAATTGAAAAGTGTGGAAGGAACAACTGAGTCAAATGCTGATGCAAAGTCAATTTGCACCACAACAGGTAGAGATTTTCTATGTGTCCTAACATGCTCTACCAGGAGAATAACACGACGTATAGCTTCACTTGTTGAAGATCCTTTTTTTGCATATTGATGTACTGAAATGTGAGAGTACAACTGATCTTGAATTTTATCTTTAACGATTGATTCAATAGATTTAATAAGCAGAGGTGTCATTGAAATTGGACGAATATTGTCAAGTGTTGATGGAGTAATCTTTTTTTTAATGAAGGGAACCAGAGCAATTGGATATAAATCTGGAATAAATTGAAAATCTCCTGCTAGAACATCTATAAGTTTGTGAAGTATAGGAACAGTAAAATAACTAAGATGCATGAGAACAAATTTAGGAATCCCATGTAAACCAGGATGAATACTTTCAGGGTATGTAGTCAAACGTTGAATAATAGTATTTTCTGTGATGTTATGTTGCTCTAATGAAGCAGATGTATTCCAAAAGTTGCCAATATCAAAATGATGATCTTGAAGTTTATTCCTAAAAAAATCATCAATTTTATCAAGCATAAAAGGACCACCATAATTAACATTATTTACTGAAATCATGGTAGGAGTTGGCCGCTTTGATCCACCAATGGCCCATCTGATATAGCTTCGAGTCCAGTTATGTTGACCAGTGATAAAAATTTTAGCTTTTTTTATTGCAATATATTGTGCGAGCACTCTCTGCTTATCACGATATTGAGTTTTGAGATTAAGAATATCATTAATATCACCATGCGTCCAAGAAGGATGACTGATTTTAATGGCAATATCATCTAGCTCTCTAAGAAGACGATTAGGTCCCTTAGTTCTCTTAGTAATCGTATTAATCAGAGAACTAAGGATACCCACAAAGGCAGACCATGCATGAAGTGGAGATAAGGAAAGAATGTTTATTTTCCGAAATAGAATATACGCTTCTGAAAAGATCCATTCTGGTGTGTCTGCTTTATTAAGTAAGCGAATTGTCCTGAGTGAGTGAGGTAATGAAAATCCTGAAGCAGTAATATTTAATGAAATTAATAGAGCAAGATGGTCTGAAAATGGAACAAATTGTAATTTAGCTTCTAGATCATGATGTAAGTCAGGAGTATAGTAAAATAAATCAATGAGAGATTTATACTGACGATTGTAGAATGAAAAGGAATTTTGAGGAAAAAATCCTTCCCCACACAAAAACAATCTATTAAGTAAAGGAAGATATTTATAATTGAATTTATTATAATTCATGTTAAAATCTCCAAAACAAATTGCTGGAGAAGAAACATTAGTAAGCAATGCATTAATTTTATTAATGTTGGACAAAACAATATTTTTGTCATTAGGAATATACATATAAATTATGATTATTTGCATATTTTCAATTTCAAGATCTAGAATTAAAAGTTCTTTATTTAAGTAAAGAGTTTTACAATGATTGAAAGCAAATTTTTTGTTTATTAAAAAAGCTACACCTGCGGATGGAGAAGTAGAGAATGAATATTGAAAAATACCATATTTTTCCATAACTTGCTCAATTCTATAATCAGAGTTAATATGAAGTTTTGTCTCAGACAGACACACCAGATGAAAATTATTTGTATCAATCCATTTTTTAATTGCAAAAACTTTGCCAAGAGAATTGAGACCCTTGACATTTATGCCTGCAATATTGAAAATCATTGATTATATAATATCCTTGACCAATTCCACTTCTTCAGCCCAGTTTAGTGAATCTGACAATTGATTATCTGTCCATTTACTGAAAATAGTCGAATGCTCTGATTGAGTAGGCAATGCTACAGATGTTTCAGAATCATTAACAAAACTTTTAGCTGAACTAATAACATCTGTGTTAAAATGAGTTGAATCCGAAACAAATTTTAAATCCTTTTCAGATAAACGAGACCGTTTATTCTCTTTTCTTCTTCTTGAGGTAAACGATGGCACAATTGTAATATTATTCGAAGCCAATGTTAAAGCATCATCAGATGAAGAATTATCTTCATCCTTCTGTAAATTTGAAGAATTTAATGTTTTCCTCTTAATCTTACCTATACCTAATTTCTCATATCCTAAATTGGTAAGATTATCAGATTTCTTTGGAATTTTATCAGAAATATCATCAGTAGATAATGATTTAATCATTTTATTTTGAGAACATATAGGCAAAGTATCCAGGGTGTTAGTAATTGATGTAGAAATATTTTGCTGTATATTATCTTCAATTTGTTTTTGAAGTAAAATATTATCTTGAGAATCTTTATTATTAATTAGATTATCATTACAAACTACACTGGTATTGTTACATTGAGTTGATTCTCCTACTTCTATATTATTGCTTTGAGGCAAAGAATTTGAAACAGATAATAAAGAAGTACATTTATGATATCTACTGTTCTTCTTATTACAGAGATTGCATATTTTATTCGGACATGTTTTAACTAGATGAGATCTGTCCTTACAAATAAAACACTGTGGTTTAATACCACGGAATGACAAGAATAAAGTGCACCTATTTTCATCCAAAAAGGAAGGAATATCAGTTAATAAGATGCCATCATTCAATTTAAAAGTAAAAGATGCAGTATTAGACATTAGTTCCAATCCCACATATTTTTCGGGAATAAATTTGAAACTTGTAACTGTTCCATACTTATTTAACTTTTCTTGCAAATCAGATTGACAAAAATTGCGAAGACAGTTATGGACTAACCCTTGCGCATTTTTTGGCCGATTCATATCAACTTTTATTAAATATTTATTGTTAAGAAAAAATTGATTTCTTCTAAATATTTCCTTCTGAATAATATTATGAAATTCCACTATTAGATAACGTCTATTCGGGTGATGAAAAATACACTTGATGGCTGATTCTAGTTGTAACTCTTTAATAAGTTTAAAAAATTCTTCTGTTGGGAATGAGAAAAGGTTACAATTTTTATTTGTGGTTGTGAGTACAAGAGTATATTCATTAATATAATTAAAGAAAGAATTGTAAAGAGCAGTTGGAATTCTCGAATTAAAATTTAAACTAGTGATGTTATAATCATCATAATCAAGATTAAAATTATCTTGAGTTAAATTAACCTGTTCTATATTTGAATTACAATTATCTAAACTAGATATATCATTTATTTCTTGATCAATAAAGTCATCAAGGTTACATTGAGTAGAGCTAATAGTACTGCTTATCTTATGATTTTCAATTGTATTTTTTTTTACCACTGTAGCATAAGATTGCTTGCCAGATGCCTGTGAATTTGTATATGAAAAATTGGGTTCATCTAAATCAGAGTAGCTTTGCCTTCCTTGTAATTTCTTTGTATCCAAATTCACAATATTATCTTTAAAATTATGAGTATTTTTAAATGTAACGTTAGATTGAGATGTCTTTTTCATATTTTGAGGTAATGATAAAACGGACATTAAATTACCATTTTGCAGTATGTTTTGTGCATTTTCTCCTTCAATATTAAAATCGATGCAAGTAGAAACAATATTTTTCGGTAATACGCCCTCAATTATATTTATATTTTTAATAGAATCTATTTCCAAAGATTTAAAATTATTTTCTGTTTGTAGTAAATGATTTACTTCATTTTTATTTTTATTATGACTATTTTGATTTAATGACTGTAGATTATCAAGTGTTGTTGAAGAAAAATCGTTTACTTTTAAAGAATTAGATTTTTTCCCTTTATTTTTATAAGACACGTTAACGTCTAGACAATCGCTCTTCTCAATATTTATAGTATTAACAGTCGGAGATTTTTTTGGAGTGAAATTTAAACTATAATTATCTTCATGAATAGATCCTTTTTTAGTTTCTTTAACACTCTTAATAGTACCAATAATTTTTTTATCAGGAAAAGTTACACAACTTAAATCCGCATTAGTATTAATAAACGGAATTGTTGAATTTTCTAAGACGCTATTCTGTTTACTATTAACGTTAAACGTTTTTTTAGAAAAACGTTTTTTATAATTCGATTTTGAAGCTTTGGGAGATAAAATTAAATCGTCTTCACTATTTTTAAACAAGAAATGTTCATCAGAATCAATATCACTGTCTTTATTTTTACTTTTATTTGCTTTTAAACTCGACTTTGCTGATACATGCATAACATCATTAGAATCAGAATTCATTTTAGAATTCATAACGTGTATTCTATACCTCCAGATAGTATAACTACTGGACAAATTAAAATAATAAAACGATGTAAATGTTAATAAACACTTACCCTAAATGTTTTAATACTTTTAAGCAATAAATATTTTTTTGAAAATACAGAAATAAATTGTATAAAAACTAGCGATGTACTAGTAAATTTATACAGTTGCGCCATCTACAGGCCAATCCATATTTTCCATTTACATGTATATTCTTCTCTTGTTGCTTTAAAAAAAAAAAAAAAAAAACTCCCGTAAGATGCTGCCCTCTCTCGAATTATTTTACAAGTAAAAACATGAAATTATATGTTTTAGAGTGTTTTTTTTTAATTATTTTTTGTACATATTATAAATTATTTTCATAAAATATGCTGAAAACATAGTTATTTTACAAAAATAGTAAGATTTTATTAAAAAATACTATACTTTACATGAACGTAAATTGAAAAAGAAACCAGTGATAGCATTAATTTTGATATGCCTGTCAACAGATTAGATTTCCCCAAGCTGTTTATTTGATTTTCAAACAAAAATTAATGTTTTAGAATATTTTTCTGGCATTTATTTACATATATAATGTATTTTGGTGAAATATGCTGAAAATATAATTATTTTTAGAAAAATGCTAAGATTTTATTTAAAAATTCTTAACTTTTATAATAACGTAAATTGAGGAGGAACATCAATGACGTTTACATGAGTTGTAATTTGCTACGATCTTTTTTTTTTCATTTTTCCCGCTATCGAATATTTTTATAATTACAGTATAAATAAAAATTTATTTTTAAAAAAACTTTCATAATCTGACAGATTATTAATATACTTTTTACAAACGATACTAAAATGAATATAATATTAAAAGATGATAACTTTAGAACTTTTAATTCACTCAGTCAATAATAAAAATGGACACTAATAGTAAAAAATTATATCTACTACTTTTTATGCCTTTGATAAAACTTTTATCATAAACAAAATCTTTATTTACTTTTTTCTTTATTTCTGATAGAACTAGTTTTTTGAGGGTCATCTTATATAAGAACTTGGAAGCTTACTATTCAAAATATAGCTATCTAGATCGACTTTGATTAATCAATTGTATATCTCTGAAAGCTTGAAAAATAGATTGAAATAATCTTATAATATAAATGCTGTTATAGTTGTATAATCAAATTTCAATAGCTCAATAACAAAAAATTACCCATGCCTTTTAAACTTGAAATATATATTTATGTGATTTAAAAATCTTTTATTTCAAAAAATTTAATATTTTCTGTATTATAAATACTATTTTAATATTTACATATTATATCATATTTAATGGAAAATCAGCTTTAATCAAACGCTATATTTTATTTAATACCTTGGCAAATCAGTAATTAGATTAAAAGCCAGTTCGTTGACAAATAAGTCCTTAAAACAATTAAGTTGCTTACCAAAAAACAAGTTATAAATGAATTGCGTATTAGCTTTTACAAATATTAATACAGTTATTTCTTAATTCTATATATATCTAAAGTTACAGTATTACCGCACTTTATAAGTTTATTTACATAAAATATTTTATGTGACTTACGGCATTAATTATTGGGTAGTAGTGAAGTAATTGTGTACAAATTATCTGATTTATTAATTAATACTTTATAAATCTATTTTCTAACTCTTGGGTTAGATCTTATATATAGAGAGAGCAATATTACAAATAGAATAATTTTAAACCTTAATCAATAAATGCTCGCCATCCTTTATTAAATTTAATACATATTTGAATCTAAACAATATGCTTGATGTGATGGGGGTGGGGGGAGGTAAGAAGAGAAACTTTTAAATCTTGTTATTGTTGAGTTTAAAATCTAAGAGGTTTTGCTTTGATCTATCTCGAGATTTTAAGAGCAGAGGAAATCATAAACAATTTATTATCTAAAATCTTTCCCCCCATTATTGAAAGTAAACTATAAGAAATCATTTTATAACTTTTAATAACTTGTAATAACTTATGAATTGCGAAAACTAAATAATATTTAATAAATTAGTTAAAATTAATATTATTTTTGCAAACTAGTCTGTATAATAAATTATTTGATTTATAATTTAAAATGAAAAAATGTACTTTTTAGCCAATAATAACCTAAAAAAAAATACCTTGTTGATTTACTTGCGCGGGGGGGAGGTTGTCCTACGAATGGATAAGGTATTTAATATATAGGGTATATGAGCACAGACTTTCACACAACCCACCACTCTCCACACTATACACGTGAACACATATATGTTGAAAAGATAAATAATCACCAATAAACGTATTTCATGCTAAACCAGCAATCATCAGTTGGTCCAGATTACCATCTCTACACATATATGCTACAAGTGCTCAGATATATATTAAGATAGCCAAATCTTATACTTTAATGGACAGGCTTCAATCTACTCCAACTCTTCAACCATCCATTCAATTAAAAATCTGATGATGGAACGCTCAGAGTTCACCCTGAGGCCGAGATTCTTGTCACACCCATGTTGATCTAAAGTCAGTCTGACCCCTCATGTACAGAACATAATCCATTTAATACATATACAAGGGATGGACAGACATCTCCACTTATGTAATAACTGTAACACACAGGCTTATTATATACCTATGTCTATATATGTAATATATAGGGCATATAAACATAGACTTTCACACAACCCACCTCTCTCCACACTATCTCATAGCACTGATACACTTGAGCACATATATGTTAAAAAGATAAATAATCACCAATATATGTATTTCATGCTAAACCAGCAATCATCAGTTGCTCCAGATTACCATCTCTACACATATATGCTATAAGTGCTCAAATATATATTAAGATAGCCAAACCTCATACTTTAATGGATAGGCTTCAATCTACTCCAACTCTTCAACCGTCCATCCAATTGAAAATCTGATGATGGAATGCTCAGAGGCCACCCTGTTCCATCATCAGATTTTCAATTGGATGGACAGTTGAAGAGTTGGAGTGTGGAGTAGATTGAAGCCTGTCCATTAAAGTATGAGGTTCTGAGCACTTAGGGCATATAATCTGGATCAACCGATGATTGCTGGTTTAGCATGAAATATGTATATCGGTGATAATTTATCTTTTCAACATAAATGTGTTCAAGTGTATCAGTGTTATGAGATAGTATGAAGAGTGGTGGGTTGTGTGAAAGTCTGTGCTCATATACCCTATATACATATATAGATACAGGTATATAATAAGTCTGTGTGTTTCAGTTATTACATAAGTAGAAATGTCTGCCCATCCCTTGTATATGTATTAAATGGATTATGTCCTGTACATGAGGAGTCAGATTGACTTTAGGTCAACATGGGTGTGACAAGAATCTCGGCCTTAGGGTGGCCTCTGAGCATTCCATCAGCAGATTTTCAATTGGATGGACGTTTGAAGAGTTGGAGTGTGGAGTAGATTGAAGCCTGTCCATTAAAGTATGAGGTTTGGCTATCTTAATATATATCTGAGCACTTATAGCATATATGTGTAGAGATGGTAATCTGGACCAATTGATGATTGCTGGTTTAGCATGAATTTGGTGATTATTTATCTTTTCAACATATGTGTTCAAGTGTATCAGTGTTATGAGATAGTGTGGAGAGTGGTGGGTTGTATGAAAGTCTGTGCTCAAATACCCTATATATTATATATATAGACATAGGTATGTAATAAGCCTATGTGTTTCAGTTATTATATAAGGTATTTAATTGATATTAGAGTCACATTAACCGGGTTGTACATTTTGAATGTTTTTTCTAGATAAAATACAATTAATTATAAAATGAATAAGTTTTAGTTTGTCTTTTATATATATACCTTTGTTTGATCTTTTTATATGTTTACAAAAATGAGCCTTACAAGTTATAAATGTAAGACTTAATATTGTAACCTGCATGATTTAATAATGCATGTTAGCTTTTTATATATTTTAAATATTTATGCTTTTTATATGTCAATAATACATGATGCCTTTTATATGTTAAAAATATATGGTTTTCTTTTGTAACCTGTGTTCATTAATGCATGTTAGCTTATTATATTTTTAAAATATTTTTTGTGATCTCAGATGATGTGTTGATTTTAATTATATTATAGTCACGTGACCAGAGTTCTAATTTTTTTCCCCGTTTTCGCGTACTTTTTTATCACTTAGATGTGTCAGACGATGTTTTGGGTTGTTTTTGAAATTCAAAATGGCGGAGATTACATACTAAAAGAGCACCAAAACATCGGTGTCTTCCTATTTGTTTTGAAAACTTTTTATCTTGACATCATGGACCAACCAAAAACAAGCCACACAAATTTTGTCAAATTCAAATCATTTGGAGTTTTCTAATAGTTATCAAAATGTTTGTTTGCAGAGTTTTGTTTACCATTTGTAAG
The DNA here is from genome assembly GCA_028023455.1 of Epiperipatus broadwayi. Classification (NCBI taxonomy): domain Eukaryota; kingdom Metazoa; phylum Onychophora; class Udeonychophora; order Euonychophora; family Peripatidae; genus Epiperipatus; species Epiperipatus broadwayi. The sequence continues at coordinate 294,580 of JAQFVV010006422.1, read as the reverse complement.
AAAATCAAGAAGTACTAATTATATATATAAATACTTACTGAGAATACTATAGACCCAACTGCATAAAAGATTACACAGAAGTTAAACTTTCCATACAGTAGCATAACTCAGCACAAGCCAGAGTAATCAATGGATGCATGAAGGTTTGTGCATAAAATCCCAATCTAGTGTCTACTCATCTAATATCCTCAGACTAGTTTCTAGCTTGTGACTTTCGTCAGTGAGAAGCCTTGGATCTGTGAGCACTGTACCTAGATCTTTAAGATATATGACTCCTCACTGACGAAAGCTACAAACTAGAAATATTTGGAGATATTGGACGAGTAGGCACTAGATAGGAATATTATGCCTATACTTTCTTGCATCCGATAATTACCCTGGATTGCAATGAGTCACACCACTGCATGGAGAATTTAGACTCTGAGTAAACAACTTGTGTATGCACAAAAAATGGTAATCATATGATGTTTAGGGCATAAAAGATTGTAAGCATAATCAAAGCTTTTTTAAAACCTTAGCAATAGAATGTCTAATTTTGTATCATGGCTTCAATATATTCATATAGCTGAAACATTACTCCATGAATTATGCATTACTGCAATCCTTCAGCTAATGACCTACTATAATATATCAAAAACTATATAATGAAACTTACTACAACTGAAAAAATTGTCAATTACAAGAAATACTGCTGTATAATTAAATAATGAAATTATCACTACAAGAATTGCATACATGTCTTGCATTGGTGGTTGAGAGGTCAGCGTGACTGCCTTGCACTTGCAGGCAGTTGCCCAGGTTGCGGGTTCGCATCCCAGCCAATGCTATGACACTTAAAAAAAAAGAATTACATACATGAAACAATAACCCTCCTGCAAAGTAATAATATACCAGTAAAAATTTAAAAAAAAATCCTGCAAATTAATTAATATAATTAAAATGATTATCAATAAAACAAGTCATATATAACATGACATTGCTTTTATAAGCTTGCATTTACAAAAATGTAATACAGAGGGCGTACCAATAGCTCAAACAAGCTCTTAATTGATAACTGTGGTGAGAGAAAATATTTAAAATCTCTAGCCAAAATACTCTTAACCCCAGACAAATTGGTTTCAAGCTTATGACTCACTTCAGTGAGAAGCTAAAATATTCACATACTAGATCTAAAATATCAACTCAAAACCCAGCAATTTTTTTATACGTAATATTTAAGTAGAAACTCTGAAGTTTTCAGACATGAAAATGTCTTTTACTCCAGCAATCTAACTTAAATAGCTATATGGGACTCAACCAAATTCAGATCTACCATATACTAATATATTACTGAGGTTATTAATATATGGTAGATCTGAATTTGGTTGAGCCCCATATAGCTATTTAAGTTAGATAAGTATATGGTAGATCTGAATTTGATTGAGTCCCATATAACTATTTAAGTTAGATAGCTAGAGTAAAAGACATTTTCATGTCCGAAAATGTCCACAAACGTCAGCTTCTACTTAAATATTATGTATGAAATAAGTGCTGGGTTTTGAGTTGATATTTTAGATCGAGTATCTGAATATTCTAGCTTCTCACTGAGGTGAGCTATAAGCTCAAAACTAATTGGGCTGGGGATAAAAGTATTTTGGATAGAGATTTTAAATATTTTTTCTTACAGCACTTATCAATTAAGAGCTTGTTTGAATTAAAGTGATTGAAGAATTCAGATAAATTATACATGGATAATAGAATGAATGAAATAAATGAATCCCAAAAATCAATTTTCTGCAAGCAGGCATTTAAAAAAAATGTATATTTAAAAATGAAATACATTTCATATATATATAATGTTCAAATCACCTGTCCAAATGCTGTGTTTTTTTTAGCAACACTCTGTGAATAAATATAAAGCATAAACTTCAAACATATGAATAAAGACCAAATACTTAATCTAGTATTTAAATTAATCCACAATAATAATTTAAAATAATTATAACAAATGTTATTAATTAATCAGTATTAATACAAGTGAAATGATAAATCAATATACATATTCTCCATTAGAACAAATACAGTATAACTTATCTGACTTATTTATAAGGGAAGTAGATATGAGATGCATATAGAGTTGAATTAAAGACATCTATCTCACATACATTCCAGAATGAGAGACCTATATGAGGAATCTATAACTTATATAGCCCAAGAGCTAGAGTCTCGATTAATATTTATAGAATTTGTAACTTAAGACTATAGAGTTATGCTTGATGATAATAAAGTCTTATACATATGTATGAAAATCTAATTCCCTCACTCACACTATCACAATCTGAATTCCTTTAATTAGTAAATATTTCTAGCTGTTATAACTAAATCTACCATCAATAAATAACTCTAGTAATATGAATTGGTGTTCAATTGTATAGAGCTATCTGAGTAATATAAACAGAAATAACTAAAGATAGAATTTTAATTTAATAGATAAATATTTAATTTACATTGGTAAGTAGAATGTAGGTCATGAAATTGCATATTAAAATAACATTAGCTTATCATAACTAATATGTGTGTATTTACACTATGGATGATATTAAACAAGATATTTATCTTGGAATTAAAGGAAGGATATACTTTCAGCTTAATTTTTTTGTTAGTAATGTAGTACTAAACTCATTAACGTATTATAGTTTATATTGGGGATTAAAACCTAAATAAGTTTGACAAGTACCTTTCAATAATTATTTATCCTTTTGTAGTTTAAGTCAGCTTCCTTTAATTGAATATGTAAATGTGGTTGTTTACTTTATATAACACCATATATGAAATCATTCTTTAACATATACAAGATTAGTTAAATAAAATTAAGAAAAAAAACACTAAAACATTTGGCATTCAAATGTTCATGATAGTGAGTAAAGTGGTTAAATTGATTTAAAATTTTACAGTTATTCAAAATGAGATGATAATAGTACTAACAATTTGATTGTAGTTCTTGGAATAATCCAATATAATTTATCCAATATTAATTTTGTGCTTTAACTCTTTTATATATTCATCAGGTATTTAGTAGTTGTGTTTTTCACTTTCATTATATATGTAGATATATCCAAAGGTAAGTCTTGGTAAGCACTAATTCCTATGTTATCTAATAATCTTGTAGTATCATAATTCCTTTTACATTATTCATAAACATTGTAATATAGAGATGTTAGAACTTCAATATGTGCATAGTATGTTTACAATAAGATATAATAGGTTACTACATCTGGTGTTATTACAGCCTCATGACTAAAGCTTGGTATATTTGATATTTATTTTTGTTCTCTTTCTTTAGCGAAGAATTCATAAGATAATTGTTTAAAATTAACTTGGTTTCTTCTATAAAAGTGGCACTTTATTTATAATGACTAACACTTTACTTTTAATATGTGTGTGATTAATTTGTTTTATATGTATATGTTCCCAATTTGAACAGCAATTGGATGAATATTTTACTAAAGCAAAATCAAATTCATAAAATACTGGATGTCTTGAATAATAAGAATTGCCAATTCCTCAACAAGCTTTATGACTTACGAGCTTAAGAGAATAGGGTCATGTGATCTATGACTCTTATTTTGACTGGATGTCATGGTTTCATTCATTAGATGAATCACTGTGTCTGAATCTAACAATCCATTTTTATTGTTCTTTTTTCAACTGGTCTTATGAATACAAACATTTTACTAAATAGAATACACTAATTAAAATATAGTTTTTTCTGAAGTAGTTTATCAGCACTTGTGTGTATAAATTCTCTCAAAAATAAAAGTATCCCCAATAAAGTTAATAAAAAGTTTCTTTTTTAATATGGCTTATGGATCTGTTTATTTTCGTGAAAAAGAATATCCTTTTATAATTGTCTTTCTTGTTGCTATGTCACTTTTCTCTTATAGGTTTCATGTGATTATTGCTTTAAACAACTGTCATAATAATGTATACCTGCACACATACATATATGTAAATTATTGCATGTACAATGTAGTGTATATTAATCATTCATCAATGCGCAAGCAATGTTATTTTAATAAAATAAGTTCACAAACTTTTAAAGTGTTTTCATTTTCTTCTTTTCTATTAGTGATTTCAAATACAGTGTGATCACAAATTAAAATTGTTATTGAAATTTATCATGCTAAATATCTGTACTAATTATGCTGTGATAATCCTTCAATGATTTTAATTACTCTTAACAAAATAGATCATGAAAATACAGTTAAGGTACTAATTAAAATTTTGTGATAAGTGCCATACTTGGCCAGATAAAGTAGAGAGTTATCAATTGGTAGCTTTAGCGATTATTATTGCAGAGTGAAATAACATGTTGTCATTAAAAAAAAAATTAAATACTATACATACATTATCACATTTTGAAATGACCTTCTAACTAGTACAAATCCTTTCACTAAATTTTTTTTTTTGTTTTTTGAAGACTAAATGTGTCCTAAATTTTGCCTACATATGTTTTAAATTTAATGGTCAAAATTGCATCCCTATTATGCTCTCAAGCTTTCTGGTTAAGTTTTCCTTGTCACTGTTTCTAAGAGCAATAATTGCATCATTATTCATGGTAGTAATTTAGTACCCAAGTGATTAACTTATTATGATCTATATTAGAGATTGAACCTAAAGAAATTATCTTGGCAAGTTTCATTCAATCATTATTTATCCTTTTGCAGTTTAAGACAGCTTCCTTTAATTGAATACATAAATGTGATTGTTTACTTTATATAGCATTATACACAAAATCATTCTTTAACATTTTTATATAACATAAGTTAAATAAAATTAAGAACAAAACTTGGGACATAACTGAAACATTTAACATTCAAATAATCACTATACTGAAAAAAATTAGTAAATTGGTATAAGAATTTGTAAGTATCCAAAATGAGATGACAGTAGCACTAAGAATTTGATTGTAGTTCTTGGAATAATCCAATATAATTCATCCAGCAATAGTTTTATGCTTTGACTTCTTTATATATTTGTTAGGTAACTGGTAGATATGCATAAATATATCTAAAGATAATTCTTGATAAACACTAATTCCTGTGTTATCCAACAAGCTTGTAGAATCGTTATTTCTTTTAATGTCAGCTATAAGTAGACATCTGTTTACTAAATCATCTACAAAAATCATAACATAAGTATTAGGATTTTAACATGTGCATAATAAGTATGTTCGCAGTAGGATATAATAAGCGACTACATCTGGCAGATGGCATTACGATCTTATGACTAAGGTTAAGAATATTTGGTATTTTATAATTTGTTCCTTACTTCTAGTGAATGATTCTTATGGTAAGTGTTTAAAATTTTTTCATTTTTTTTGTGAAATTGGCATTTTATTTTATTTTTAATGAATATGCTTTAATCCTATATATGTGCGATTATTTCGGTTTTTATATGTGTGTTCCAAATTCAAATGGCAATTTGAATATTTTTTCTTCTTCATGTGTCATAGCATTGGCCAGGAAGCGAACCCGCTAACCCGGGACAACTGCTTGTAAGGCAGCGGTGCTGACCACTTGACCACCAACACTGGAAGTTGTGGTTTATTTATAAGATGATTTTAATTTGAATCCCTGATCTTTAGGGAACAAAGATCAATGTATTCGAATCTAGAAATCCGTTTTTATGTTCTTTTTCTAAGTGGTTTCACGAATACAAACATTTCAGCAAATAGAATGCGCTAATAAAAATATAATATCTTCTATGTAGTTTCTCAGTGCATATGAGTATAGATTCTCTCACAAAATAAATATATCTAGTGAAGTTAATAAAAGTTTCTTTTTTTAAATATGATCTCGATCTATTGTCTTCACAAAAAAAATCCCTTTTGTTACTTTTTTTCTTGTTGCTTTACCTTTCTCTCTTGGGTTTTATCTGATTGTTGCTTTAAACAATTGATGTAATAATGTTTATATAATTTTAAGTAATTACATATTGTAACAGTAACTCTCTTTAATAACAGCAAAAGCAGAATGAACAAGTAAAATAATAGGAAATAAACATCACATGATCACTTCTTATGCTTGATCACAACTGTTATTAAAACAAGCAAAATTCACTATACATATTGCCACCCTATGCAAGCCAGATCTAGGTGCAGTTGTCTCAGATCCAAGGCTCCTCACTGACAAAGGTCACAATTCAGAAACTAGTCTGGGGATATTGGATGAGTAGGCACTAGATGGGGATTTTGTGCACAAGCCTTCTGGCATCCATTGATTTCTCTGGCTTGCATAGGGTGGCAATATGTATAGTAAGTTTTGCCTAGCATGAGAAGTGGTGACGAGGTGATGTTTATTGGCTTAAAACCAATCCTGCCTAAAAGGATAGGGGTGGCTATGGTTATCAAAGAACCAAAGTCACCAAAATGTATAGGTACTGAACTGAATTCAGACCGATATGACTATATAAGCTGATGAGCTTGGATTGAAAACATTATAGTGTTTTCAATTTAGGACTTGTAATTTGGTAGTTAAGTAGAGATAAAAGGTGGCTGCTGGAGAGTTGCATTAGATCTAGGTGCAGTGCTCTCGAATCCAAGGCTCCTTGCTGATGAAGGCCACAAGCCACAAACTAGTCTGGAGATATTGTATGAGTAGACACTAGATGAGGATTTTGTGCACAAGCCTTCTGGCATCCATTGATTATTCTGGCTTGCATTGGGTGACAATACGTATAGAAAGTTTTGCCTGTTTTAATAACAGTTGTGAGCAAGCATAAGAAATGGTGATCATGTGATGTTTACTGGCTTAAAACCAATCCTGCATAATAGAATAATGGTGCCTATAATTATTAACGAACCAAAGTCACAAAAATGTATAGATACTGAAGTGAGTTCAGACCTATATGACTATATAAGCTGATGAGCTTGGATTGAAAATATAGTGTTTTCAATTTAAAACTCATAGTTTTGTAGTTAAGTAGAAATAAAAGGTAGCTGCTGGAGCATTGCATTAGATCCTAATATCTAGGTGCAGTGCTCTCAGATCCAAGGCTCCTCACTTACGAAGGCCACAAGCCAGAAACTATTCTGGGGATATTAGATGAGTATGCACTAGATGGGGATTTTGTGCACAAGCCTTCTGGCATCCATTGATTACTCTGGCTTGCATTGGGCAGCAATATGTATAGAGAGTAATGCCTGTTTTAAAAATAATAGAAAGCTAGAAATTATTTATCTAGAACTCATTCTTCCTACAAATATTCATTCACTTTAGCTATTGTACATTCCAGATGTAACACATCAGAGAGTATATTTTCAGAGCTATGAGGAATTTATTCTATGGATGTGTGTGAAGCATTTATTGTTTATATCTTATTAGCAAGTGTTATGTATAAGTGAAAAGTAATTTAGCATTATGCTAACTTAATGTAATTAGTTTTCATGTTTTCATAAAATAAAATATTTCATTCCATTATTACTATAGTGAATGTATGAAATGATAATTGATAAGTTTGGAAATAAAGAACTAACTTTATTAATGAGAAAAATAATAAATTAATAAGTAAAATAATAAATAACTGAAATCTTCTTTGGAGAATTACCTTTCTTGAGTCCTCTGAAATCTTCTTTGGAGAATTACCTTTCTTGAGTCCTCTTCATGTTAAAGATTGCACAGTTCAAATGCATTTCTATCTTTATAATTTTGCATAATAACTCCACATAAAAAAGAATTATCTGTATTTATTTCTAGATAGTTTTTCAGGAAATGTTTAAATACTTTATTATTAGAGATTATTATACAGTTTGTTCTCTAAAGAATTCAAGTTGACATATTATATTTATGTATAAGAAAATAATTTAAGTTCAAAAACAGTTTTCATTTTTTAATTTTTTTTTAAAAGTCATAAATATTCTGATTCTTAATTTAGTTTAAATATCCATAAATAACAGACAATATCAAAAGCATTACAAGTTCTGGTTTTAAAATATCTTACTGCTGTGTGGAAAGTCTTTTTTTTCCTAATATTTTTCCCACTTTTCAGTATTCTTAAGTAAAACATTAAAGATAATTATACAAAACATTCATATCTTTATTTCTTCTTTAGCTATTCATTTACAGAGTTCCTTTTACCAATAGTAGTTTTAAAGCTAGTTGATAAGGAGTTTTAAAGCTAGTTGATAAGGAATATTATTAGCATTTGCACTTTAGCTTAGCACTTCATCTTCCATGCAAACCTTAGTACAATGAATATTTCCATCTCTTTAAGTAAGATAAAAAAAATAATGTTCACTTCTTATGCATATAAAAAGCATTATTTAATAAATAATTTTGCTTTCTTTTTTCTGCTTCAAAGAAGAATAGGAGAGAGAATGAGGGAAAAATAATCTATCTCATTTTAATATTTTTTTTCATTTGATTTACATATCAACACTTTAACTGTATTTTATAAATCTTTTTGGAGTTATTTCCACAATAAATTTAATGTATTTTATTTTTTGAAAATATTAGTTTGGAATGGCCTTCATAACTGCTACATATACCCTTTCCAAGACAAGAGAATGGAACTATGAAATATTCCATTTATCTTCTCCATTCACAATAACCATCAATAATAACTTTATTATGACAGCTATTCTTTAACATTCTTTGTCAAATTTTTTATTTTTTTTATTAAAAAAAACATTTTTTTTATCCAAAATCATTAATTCTTGAATAAATCTTGAGTCATCAGGGAACAAGCCATCCTTTATCTTTCTTTAATATCAGCTTTCACATCTTTCAAAATAAGCTCTAAGTAGAGATATCTCTTGTATTTTACTTCAGTTTTCCCCTGATCTTGGATCATGTTAGTTGCTTTAGGCTGACATGAAATTCCCTCTTTTCTTTCTGGGTTTGCCTTTTTCTGTTTTCCATTTTTTGGAGGTATCTTATTTTCACTTGAATGAGAGATAAAGATAATGGCTGCTTCTTAGAAACTTTTATATGTGATTCAGACTGATTCCTTGAATATGGTCTCACTTCAGTTTTTCTATTTGTTTTATAATTTATTTTAGTTCTTTGCTGGTTTCTATAAGGTTGGTATCTTGGATTATAATCAATCTTCATGCTACCAATAGATTATCACCTTTCTTAAATGGAGGTTGGGCTACTGCAAGAAGTTTTCTTTCTTCATTCTGAGTCTGATTGTGGTAACTCATACCTACAGCATTCAAGAAATCTGCCACATCTTCAATAGTCTTTCTGTCAATACTAACAACCATCTGGTCAATCCTGAAAGGTAAGTGTGACTTATTATTCTTATTTGACTTTCAGTGATCCCACTTGCAGACAATGTTCATAAATTGGTGACCTGCCTTCTAAAGGACTGTGTATAGGTTTTACTTCCTTTGATCTGAAATTTCTCTTGCATGATCTGGTACTTTATTGCTTCCTGTGTTTCTTCTGATTTAAAGTTACTTAAGATTAGTGTTTTACATTTTGATAAGTAGTCAGTGTGCTTATCAACGAATCTGCCATTCCTTAGTTGGAACATTTAAATTGTTATATGCAATGTCTGCTTGCTCTTTTTTAATTAGCAGATTCAATTCAAAATATCTTTCTAAACTTTCTAGATGTTCTGTTGTCATCTCTTCTGCATCATCTCCAAATATTTCAATTTTTAAAAATGATACTTTTTATATTTTCACAAAATCCATGTTGTCTTTTTACTAATATATCATTTTGTTTTCCTTCTACCATTATATCCAAAAAATGTTACGATTTTATTCTTTGTACTTCTGTACAGTCTCTTTCAGTTTGTTATAATCTGCTTTCATATCATTTATAGTGACTACCATTTCTTGAAATGAAGAATCCTTTTTTGGAAGTATCCTTATCTTTTCTTTATCTTTTACCTCCACCCTTTGTAATCTTTCTCCCAGGCTTAACACTGTTTCTCACATATTATCTTGATAGATTCTTACAGCTTCATTTATCATATTCTAGATACTTATGGACAACAACTTCTCTATGTACTCCATCTTTTCCTGGACTTGTTCATTTATTTGCTTTATCATTTCTTCTTTCAGAGTGGTTATATTATTTTTTGCTCCTTGTAATTTGTCTTTCATTTCTCTTTTGATTTAAACATAAGCTTCTTTCATTTCTTTTTGATTTCTATTCAGTTTATTATGCATTTTTTTGATATGTACCTGCATTTTTTCTTGATTTTTGTTTGTTGTTGCTAGCATTTTATGATTCTTTTTTCATTTATCTCTTCTATCGTTATCTTCTTTTATTTGTTTATCACTTCTATTATTATATTTACATTTGATTCATTACTGCTAAGAACATGTTGAATGTTTTAGTGTAATTGCTGCTAGCTTTTGTTTCTCAGCCACTTACACAGTTGAACTATCCTTTTCTATCTCTATCAGCCTCCAGTGGTTGACCTTCTCCAGTATCAAGTGACTTCATACTTGTTGTTTTCTTTAATCATGTTAACATTAGTCTTGATATAACTCTCTAGAAATTTTTTTTGTTCTTTTTTGGCTTTGTTCTAGTGATTAATAGCAATATCAGTTTCATCCCAGTACAATGCCATTCATATGTTTCCTCCTTGATTTTAATTATGCCTTTTACTTTCTTTATCTGAGTAAAATATTCAGGACTTTAAATATTGTTGATGTTACTTTATATACAGACACTATTGTCTTTTTTATCAGAATAAAATATTCAATGTCACCACATTGTTGGCTCTCATTAATGTAATGATAATTTTCTTCAATAACAGTAAAAGTAAAATATATAAATAAAATAATAGGAAGCTAGGAATTATTTATCTATAATTCATACATTCCAGACATAACACATCAAAGAGCATATTCTCAGAGCTATGGGGGAGGATTTATTTTATAGGTTATGTGTATAGCATTTGTTTATACTTTATTTGCAAGTGTTATATGTAAATAAAAAGTAATGTAGTGGTATGCTAATTTAATATAATAAATTTGCATGTTTTCATAAAATATTTTATTTCATTATTACTGTAGTGAATGTATGAAATGATAATTGATAAATAATAATAATAATAATAATTTTATTAATGAGAAAAATAAAATAAAAAATCACCAGAATCTTCTTTGGAGAATTATCTTTCTTGAAAACTTTTTTTGTGTTAAAGATTGCAATAACAGTTCAAATACTTTCTACCTTTATAATTTTATGCATAACTTATTACATAAAAAAGAATTATTTTCATTTATTTTTAGATACTTTTTCTGGAAATAAGTTTAAATATTTTATTATTAAAGATCATTATACAATTTATTTTCTAATGCATTCAAGTTGAGGTATTATATTTCTATAATTCTTTTATGTACAAAAAAATAATATCATTTTAACAAGTTCAAAAATAGTTTTCATTCTTTAAGATTTTTTTAAAAGTTCATAAATATTCTTTTCCTTAATTTTATCTTGAGTAGCCATAAATAACTGACAATATCAAAAGCATTACAAATTATGGTTTTTAAATATCTTACCACTATGTGGAAAGTCTCTTTTCTTTCAAATATTTCATTTTTCTCTTTTCAGTATCCTTAACTAATTAAAAATAATTATATAAGGCATTCATATCCTTATTTCTTCTTTAGTTATCCATTTACAGTTCCTTTTACCAATAGTAGTTTTCAACCCAGTTGATAATGAATATGGATTAGGCAATTACACTAGGTAGAAACCAATGAGCTATTTACTTTAACTTAGCTCTTCATCTTCCATGCAAACCTTAGTACAAGGAATAGTTCCATCTCTTTAAGATAAAAAAAATAATTTTCACTTATGTATATAAAAAGAATTATTTAATAAATAATTAATTTTCCTTCCTTTTTTCTGCTTTAAAGAATAGGAGGAAAAATGAAAAAAAAAATCTATCTCATTTTAATATTTTTTTCACTTGATTTACACACCAACACTTTAACTGTATTTTATAAATCTTTTTGGGGTCATCTCCACAATAAATTTATTGCATTTTATTTTTAACAAAAGGGAAAATTGAATAAATAAATATCTTGCATTATTTTTGAAAATATAATTTTGGGAATGGCCAATATAACTGCTACAATATGAAGTGGAATGTGTATTAATCATTCATTAATGTTCAAATAAGTAATTTTATTTTAACAAAATGAATTTCCTAAATGTAAAGTGTTTTCACTTTCTTCTTTTTTATTAATGGTTTCAAATACAATGTAATCACAAGTTGAAATTGTTATTGAAGTTTAGAGTACTAAATATCTGTCCTAACTATACCCTGCTAATTCTTCATTGAATTTAATTTTGAATTATTCTTAAAAAATAGGTGATGAAAATATGGTTAAGGTACTAATTAAAATCTTGTGATAGGTGCCATGTTTTTCCAGATAAAGTAAAGAGTTATCAATTAGCAGCTTTAGCAATTATTATTTCAGAGTAAAATAAGTTGACAAAAAAATTTAAATACTATATATGCATAATCATATTTTAAAAGCACTTCCTTACTGGTACAATAGATATTCATTTGCATAAATTTGCATTAATATTACAGTTCTTAACCAAATACAAGTCGCCATGAATATGGGATTATAAACTGTCCTGAAAGCGATTGGCAGTAACATTTTGATAATTTTATGTACATTGAATAGCTTCATTGTCTGTGTGTAGAGCATATATATATATTGATTTCAAATGCTAATGAAGTAAAGCTTTAACTATTTCAAAACAATAAATGTAATATTGTTGAAATTGTATGGGCATAAATCATCATCATCATCAACCATTATCAATCCACTGCAGGATGAGGTCTCTCCAAGTTCAATCCATCTTTTCCGATCTTTAGCTTCTCTTCTCCACATCACTCCTGCAAACTTTCTTATTTCACCCATCCATCTCACGTGTGGTCTCTTTTTGTATGGAGAGTTTTGCTCTGTTTATCAACAATTAATGTGCTAGTATAGGAAATGTGATCATGTGATGCTTAATGGCTTAATACCAATTCTGCCTAATAGGATAGTGGTGGATATGGTTGTAAAAGAGCCAAAGACACCAAAATGTATGGGTGCTGAGCTTAGATTGAAAATATTTTTTGTGTTTTCAATTTCATTCTCATAGTTTTGTAGTTAAGTAGAGATAAAAGGTGGTTGCTAGAGGGTTGCATTAGATCCTAAGATCTAAGATGCAGTACTCTCAGATCCAAAGCTCCTCACTGACGAAGGCCACAAGCCAGAAACTAGTCTGGGGATATTGGATGAATAGGCATTAGATAGGGATTTTATGCACAAGCCTTCTGGCATCCATTGATTACTCTGTTTAGCACAGGTGGCAATACTGTATGGAGAGTTTTGCTCTGTTTATCAACAATTAATGTGCTAGTATAGGAAATGTGATCATGTGATGCTTAATGGCTAACACCAATCCTGCCTAATAGGATAGTGGTGGCTATGATTGTAAAAGAGCCAAAGACACCAAAATGTATGGGTGCTGAACTGAGTTCAGACCCATATGACTATATAAGCTATTGAGCTTAGATTGAAAATATTTTTTGTGTTTTCAATTTCATTCTCATAGTTTTGTAGTTAAGTAGAGATAAAAAGTGGTTGCTAGAGGGCTGCATTAGATCCTAAGATCTAAGATGCAGTGCTCTCAGATCCAAAGCTCCTCACTGATGAAGGCCACAAGCCATATTGGATGAATAGGCATTATATAGGGATTTTATGCACAAGCCTTCTGGCATCCATTGATTACTCTGTTTAGCACAGGTGGCAATACTGTATGGAGAGTTTTGCTCTGTTTATAATAAAACAACAGAAAAAACACCTCATCCAGATTGCCTGGAAACTCCAGACTGCCTGGAAAATGTAGTTGGATCCAGAAACTGTTACTGAAGTTTGCAAAACCAGCCTGTGCAATGCATTTATAATGCCATGAAGAACAAAATGGACAATACTGTACAAATTACCCAAAATCTACTGATATCAATGTCACTAACACTGCTACATTTATTCTCTAACATCACCAATGTCCAAGGAAAAGAATTACCATCATCAGAGAAACTAATAAAGACAACTGTAAAATATTAAAAGAATGATATCTGCAAAAACTGTGGTTTATGATGTTTTATGACTGATCCAATATTTAACATGGTAAGATCTTATCATTATAAATACTATAAGGTCTTAAATTTAATGCTAAACATAAATTCAAAATGTTTTATCTTACTATAATATTTAATAATTTTGTAAAGTATATAAACAACACTTTTATTGATCAGTTAATAAATTGTTATTTTTCTGTTAATCCAGTTAGTTTGTGTTTGCATCCTTTTAACATCCATGTGCTTGTTAATATGTATAGCCCTTAGAAATCATGAAATCTACGGGGGTACATGCAAGGATGGCAATAATAATTTGAGATTGATAATTATTTCTTAAAGTTTTCCAAATGTAAACTATTTTTAGGTTTGGCATATTTGAATTCCATTTTTATTGAAACTGAAAAACAAATAAAATACTTTTGGAAATATTTGTACTTTTAAATTATAAATTATCACCATTTACTGTATATTTCAATGGAAACATTTTTTTATTTGACTTTTATTAAATTTCAACTTTCATATTTATTTGAATTGAGATTTATGGTACATATATGTAAGATATCATTATATATCATAGATTTAACCCATCTGCTGTAGCAAAATTAACTGTTACAATATATATATATATATTGTACCAGACAGTGTCAAGGATCCAATGGATTCATTTAGGCACCAAATATACCAGATGGTAAGGGATTATTGCTGCCTAATTGGGTATCCAAATATACTAAAGAGGATTCAAACCTTAGATTTTAAAAAGACTCCACTTCTAATTTACCACCTATATGTATCCCATATATATACATTTGACAGACAAATTAAACAAATTGCTCACCATAATTTTTGTTGTGGTTAGATTATTGATTACATGATGATGAAAGATTTATAATTAAGGATTGCTAGTCATTTTGAACATTATGTATTTTTACTATAATATATTAAATTAACTCATCATCATCATTATCATCATCATCATCATCATCATCATTATTATTATTATTATTATTATTATTATTATTATTATTATTATTATTATTATGTTTCAAAGCAAAAACTTTATTGAGTCTAAAAAGTTACAGAGTCACATCTAGTAATATATTGATTTTTTTCAAATGAAAAACAAATTATAACTTTCAGTATATAAGTCTTTATCTTTTCTGCATACTTTTTTTTCTTCTTGTTTTTAAATTTGTCTTCTATTTAGTTCAGTTTATGCTTGCATTTTTTTTAATGTTGGAAAAAATGCTGATGTTGAAAATGTCATCATCTATCTTATTGGCCTTTATATTTCATAGACTGGATCTTTGTTTCAAGTGTGACCATGTGGCTGCAAATATATCTGGTTGAGCTACGATGCTGTCTCTTTTTCTTAACAGTTCTAGTTTTATTGAATATGTTGCTGGATGGCGTCTAGGGTTATTGGCAAGTGCAAAAGTGCATCTGGTATACTAAAGAGGATTCAAACCTTAGATTTTAAAAAGACTCCACTTCTAATTTACCACCTATATGTATCCCATATATATACTTTTGACAGACAAATTAAACAAATTGCTCACCATAATTTTTGTTGTGGTTAGATTATTGATTACATGATGATGGTAGGCATAAAGACTGTATGTTGCTGCACGAATAGCAGGGTTGTTGCCTTTTTTAAATGTATTTATTATTTCATCAATTGAAATGATAACCTTTCTGTATGTGGTAAACATTGTGCGACGTATTGTTTCTAGGGCACTGCAGGAATGAAGAAAATGATCTTGTGTCTCTTCTTCTCTATGACATAGCCCACACATGGGGTCTATATTTGTATAGGATCTACGAAATCTAAGGAAATGGGTTGTGGGTAGAGCATTGAGATTAAGCTTAAGTAGAAAATCAAATAACTTTGGTTCTAATGACCATTTTCTGAATTGTTGCAGTAGTTGCCTGTTGTCTATTCCAAGAACTGATGGATGTAGATTAGGTGTCTGGTTTGGATATAGTACATTATAAATATCCCAGTATGTATGCTTGTTGTCATTATTGAGTGATATTTTGTTGTATATTGGCTTTAGTTCTTCAATCAGTGTGGATAGATGTCCATATGAAGGGGGTGGTCTGTCTGTGGGTATTATACTGATTACACACTCCAGGTCTGGAAATCTTTTTATGGTTGCTGTTATTAGATTTACTGATTTCTGTGTGTAAAAAACATTGATTGTATGGAGTCCAAGTCCATTGCTATGTGGTGGTCTGCTCAGATTTTTTAAAGAGATTGCCACTGTCTTTCTCTTCCATATTAGTTTGTTACAGATTGATGAGATTTTAGATATGAATGTTTTTGCAAATTTGATTATAGGTGTGTAGTATGTAATTTTTGTAATTATAAGTTGATTAAATAGTGCTACCTTTGCGTATATTGACAGGTATGACTTTTCAAGTGAGGCTGTGATTTTTTCAGCATCTTTTTTTAATTTATTTTGAATTTTTTGCCTCATTCCATTGGTTCCAAGATAGAATGGGAAACCAAGAAAAGCAGATGGTTTACCATTAAACATCTCTGTACAGTGCTTGCCTGTGTATATTGACCATGCAGCAGTTTTATTTGTGTTAATTTTTAAATTAAAATTTGAGGTATAATTCTTGATTATCTCGTGTAATATGGGGAAGTTCTTTTTAGAGTTGAGGAAAATGGTTACATCGTCCATATAGGCTATGCATGATATATTTAAAGCAGTGTTTGGAATTTGAATGCCTTTTATTTTTTTCTGTATCTCTATTAATAGAGGATTTATATATATTGTAAAGAGCAAGGCACTCAGGGGGGATCCTTGTGGGATGGATTGACTCGGTCTGAAGGCTGGTGATTTTTTCCCATTCAATGTGATGTGAATTTCATGGCTGAGTAGCAGATTGGCTATTATATATAGTAGGGATGGAGGTGTTGTTGTTTTTTTCAGCACGTCTAATAATTTGGCTATAGGCACTGAGTCAAAAGCTGCCTCAATGTCTAGTTGAACTATAATTGGTGCATATTTCTTTCTTTTTTTTACTACTTCGATAATTGTTTTGTACATTAAGGCACCCTGGCCAATGGATGATCCTTTTTTGGCATATTGTGCTGATGATAACACAGGGAGTATGTGTTGTTCTATTTTTTCCTTTATCACTCTTTCAAGAATTTTTATTCCTAAAGGTTCCATTGAAATTGGTCTTAGATTAGATAAAGATGATATTGCTGTTGGTTTTTTGTTAAATGGAACCATTGCAATTGGGTATAGACTTTGTATGTTGTAAATTTTTTGGGATATGTAATTGGCTAGATCGCACAGGTATTTTGCTGTGAAGTGACTAAGATGTTTGAACACAAATTTGGGAATTCCTTGTCGTCCTGGGTGACATGTGTTTGTTATTGTTGCAAGTTGAAATACAATGTCAGTTGTTGTTATTGGTGTGTCTGTTTCAGGGTCTCCAAATATGTCTTCATTTGGTATGTACACTTTCTGTTTTTGCAGTTTTTTTTTAAAGTGTTGATATATTGGGTTTATCATGTTATGTTCAGCTGTTATAGAGCCATCTATTTCAAGTGCCATAGGCACTCTGACTGTGGATGGGTATCCCAATGCCCACCATATGTATGCTCTGGTCCAAGTATGTTGTTGTGTAAGGCATATTTTTTTCTTGCTACATATTGCTTTGGTGTATTGCATGTATTGTTGTACATTTCTGTAAGTTTTTTAATTTGTGTTTGATTATCTGTAGTTGGTCTGGAAATGGTTATTCTTTTATGTAGTTCATCTGCCAATGCTAATAATCTGGTGGGGGGTGTTGAGTTGCAGGTAATATGATTGATGTTGAAAGAAAGTATATTGGTGAATGCTATATACTTTTGTACTGGATTGAGTGACATGTTTTGAAGTTTTTGGAGCATTATATATGTTTCTGAGTATAAGAATTCAGTTGTTTGTGCTGGAAGAAGTATTCTCATAGTCTTTTGGAGGGCTATTGTTGTATTCTGTATTTTTGTTAGGTCGAGGGTGATGAACTGAGCAGCATGATCTGAGATTATAGATGGACAGAGTTCAAGATTAAAATAATGATGTAACATTGGTGAGTAGAAACACAAATCAATAAGTGACTTATATCTATTGTTATTAAAAGATATTGAGTTTGATGGGGGAAAACCCTCAGCACTCATAAGTGGGATTGTTATTTAATGGATCCATTTGGTGACAAAAGTTTGGTAGGTCATGTTGAAATCTCCCAGGAGTATTATGGGATTTGGTGTTGCTGTAAGCATTGAATTTATTGTTGCTATTATTCTGGAGATGATGACAGGGCCTGGTGGTATATATACAAATACTAGGTTAAGTGTGATATTTTTATGGAGTGTTAATATGATAAGATTAGAGTCAATATATATAATTTTAAAAGAATCGAAAGGGCAGTTGTGGGATATAATTATGCCTGTGCCACTTGATGGTGATGATGATTGCCTTGAGCAGGCACAAAAACCTTGGCTGACTAAATATTTTTGTGGATCAATTTGAGAGCTGCTGTATATTTTTGTTTCCAAAAGCCCCAGTATGTGTGGTTGTGTTGTATGTAACCATTTTTTGAGATCAAAAAGTTTTTTGGTGGCATTTAAGCCTCTAATGTTGAGAGATCCAATTTTTATCTTCATGTTTTTAATAATTTTTTAACAGGGTATTTATTGATTTTTATTTATTTTTAATACTAAATTTTTGTTTATATTGCAGTAGATGGATGCTGATACATATTTAAGACATTGTTGGGTTTATTATCAGATTTTCTTTCATTTAATATTGCTTCAGACTCTATACAGGCAATTTGTGATGAAACCGAACAGGTATCCATTTGTTGTTGGCTTACATCCATTTCTATTTCATCACTTTCTAAATTGTATATGTCTGATGAGTTGTGCTTTTGGTCTGTTTTTTTTGCCTTTTTGGATTCATGGTTTTTAGTTGGTCTACCTGGCTTTCTTTTTCCCTCTGGTGTATTCTCTTGAATAGGTGGAAGAGGGGCTTCTATTGCATCCATTATATTTGATGCAGTTTTGTTTATAATTGTAGTTTTTTTTTATTATTGGTATCTTTATATTATCTGGATTTATATTTTCATTATATAGCTGTGTGTGTATACTTTCTGTTTGTTGATTTTTACTTGGTACCCCTTTTGTTTTATTGAGATGCTGATCCTGTGATGTAATTGCTGTATTTTGTGTTGTGGTTTCTTGCGAGTTATTTTCGTTTGACTCTTGGATTTCTGTGTTAGTTTTTGTGTTATTATTTTTTGGGTTGGTCTTTGGGATAGGCAATTCTGCTCCATTATCATTTTTGTTTGTGGGTGTTTGAACCTATTTTTTTCCGGTTTCTATTATTGGGTTATTATAAATTTTATTTTCAACATCACTGGGTTGTTCTGGGGAGAGGATTTTAGTTTGTTCACAGTGATTGCTTTTTGTGTTATCGCACTGAGTTGCTAGGTGTCCTCTCTGTCCACAGCCAAAACAATGTGGCTTTAGACCTCTTATGTGAAGAGAGAGTGTCGCTTCTTGATCTGTAATCTGTGTTGGAATCGTTGAGGTGTCTACGTTTTTATGTAGTTTTATTTTAAATTCAAAACGATTACTACATATCGGTATAGGTGTGTCTTTTAAATATATAGGCTGTAGGGCAATTACTTTTCCAAACGGGTTTATCATTTTTTGAAAATCTTGTACGTTGTATTAAAGATAAGTATTTTTGAGCACTCCAGTAATTATATTTTTCCGGTTTTCATCTATAATTATGAGTGCGCAATTATCAAGTGCTAAAATAGTGGATTGAAAACGTTCTTTTTGCTGCTGAGTATAAAAATCAATGGTTATATATCGAGAATTTGGATTGTCTGCAATACAAGAGATTGTTTCCCATAGTGCATTTTGCGTGATTGCTTCATATAATAAAGCTTTTGGGAAACGATATAATGAGCATTGATTATCGGTTACTGCGAGTACTAACGATGTTGGTGAAAAAAACCTGCGAAAAGTTTCAAATAACGTACGAGGCACCGTATTACTGAAACGGTCCGTCACATTTTCAAGCGTTTCTTTTGTCCAGATTGCAGCTGGGGGTTGATTTTCCTCTCGAGTGTTTAGATCAAGATTTTTTATATCATTTGCGTTTGTTCTATGGAAGCGTGGTATTTGGGTTGATGCTGTAGTATTTCTATTACTTTTAAATACTTTTTGCATACAAAATAGGCGATTTTGAAACTAACGATGTTGTTAATTTCGTATTGGTGCTTAATTCCCTCATGCTTGACTGGGCAGTAGCCATGATTTATTCTGACTCAAGTCAGTATTTTTTTTTTTTAAAAAAAAGATATTAAAACACTCCGATATTTTTCAAAAAACACTATTAATCTATTATATGATTCGATTTTTCCTGTATGTTTGTTTTGCGAATAACAAGTTGAAACAAAAGTAAAAAATAAATACTTACATCGGAGAACTTAAGGATTTCTTCTTCATTATTATTATTATTATTATTATTATAGACCTGGTATTACCCCTTCTACAATATTCACTTTAACTAAATTTTATATCAAACACGATACACTTATGTCTCGGCTTATAAAATATTTTGAAGTCATTTAACTAAAGTTAATTTCAAAATACGTACTTTTATATGTTTTATATTTTCTGTGCACATAATTAATTATGCTTTTTTTTTAATGTCACAAGTTGGTATTTAAAAATATAATGAGTAGGCACTAGATGGGGATTTTATGCACAAGCCTTCTGGAATCCATTGATTACTCTGGTTGGCACAGTGTGGCACTGCTGTATGGACACTTTTGCCTGTTTAATAACAGTAATGTGCTAGCATAAGAGATGGTGATCATGTGAAATTGGTATTTACTAAATTTTCTGATATGAGGTTTACACCATTCCTATGGTTTAGTATTGGTAATATTTATTAAAAATAGGTGTCCATTTTCGAGGTTCTTGTACTAATTTATATCTTTAATGCCAACTTGTATTGAAAAGCATAAACTATAAAAGTTAAATGTTTCTAAAGTTCTTTTTTCATTTTCTCTCCCTCTCTCCTTTAGCATGTTATTTTAACAAAACTTTAAGCACACTAAAACATTCTCTTTGAAGTAAACTATCCATTTTCTGAGAATAGGCTGCAGCATTTGGTACTTAAAACTTCTATTCATTCATATTGAAAATTATTTTTCCAAAGTTAATATTTTTCATTTCTATGTTGGAAAGTTAGTTTCTCTTTTGCTCATGATTATTAGCAGCAGTTTTTAAAAGCAGGTTGCAATAGCAAAAGATTTTTTCCCTAGTACACAGGTTGGGTCATCCACTCCAGGTCAGCACAGAAGCAACTTTATTTATATTAAAATCATTCTATTTTATGACCACATTCATAGAGATCTTTTTTTTATCTCTTTCATTGTAACTCAAAAAATATAAATTTAATTTAATCTTCTTACAGATTAATTAAATCTGTTTATCTATTTCAAATTAACAAAAGAGATTTAAAACAAAGTTTAAAATAAAAAAATTAAAATTGAAATATTTTACCTTTTAGAAAAATGTTATAAATTTACCTTTTTCTCTTTCTTTTCTTTTTTTTAATAAAAGGTTTAATAAACCTGAATAAATGAAATTATTTTTATTACATTAACATATAACCATGCAGGACTTATTTTAATTATATAATTTAAATAATTAAAATATATTTTTTTAAATGCCCCTTTATTTTAATGAAGTGGAATTTGTACCAGTACATCCTCCCTTACCAAAAATAAAATAAAAATGATCATAGTATTTAACCTACTTGGAATCCATTTTTCTTTTATTCACTAAACCATTTCCTTTACTCATCTAATCTTTTGATCTATTTTATTTATTCTCTTTTATACATTTAAATTTTATTTGATCTTGATGAATTGTTGAGAGTTTCAAAAATTTATGGGTATCACCATTTCCAGATTTATCATCAAACCTCATGACCGAAACATGCAGATGTACACCCCTGAAAATACCTGAAATGCTTCTGTAGCAAGATCATGTAAAAATATATGGTAGGTTGCGTATAGCAATTTCTTTCAAAAGACCAGAAATTTTCAATTTGCTTTCAGCAACTAGAGATTAATCCTGAAATCTTAAACTCAAGGCTACTTATTTTACCACTACACAGTTTGCCAATGAAATATTTTGAATTAAATTAGTTCAGTTGTTTATATATTTTTGCTTCTTGACTGAGTTATTCACCACTTTTATATAATGGCTTTATTCCTTGGACATTTATAAAAAGTTTGAGTGTCAGAATTGATCCTAGGACCTACTGATTCCAAATTAAATGCTCTACCAACTACATCAAACATCCCAAGGCATTGAAAAGAAGAATCAAGACAACCAGTTTTTTGACAATGTTTCATCTTAAATAAAAAATAATCTTTAATAACACTTGTAAATATGTTTATACAAATAAAGCAAAATTTATTTAAATTAATTCAGGAAATTTTTAATTTGCTAATGATATTTTCTTTTTTTAACAAAATAAAATGTGTAAAATATACATTTTACAAAAAAAGATTTTTCCCAACAATTTAATCTATATCATATAAAATTTTCTCAAGTTATTAAATCTCATTATTTGAAATATTTATTATTTGAATTATTTATTTAAAATTCATTAAAATATCATTCATAAATATTTAGTTCTAAAATATTCCAAATATATGCAATAGTCTTTTCATATACTTGAAATTTGATTTCAAACCTTGGGATGGATACCAAAAGCAGCAAGCACATAGTGAGTGGCAAACTAAATTATAATATGTATTTTTAATACACATACATAAGTAACAATATATATCATATAAGCACTACAAAGTAAAAATTAAAATGCAGGTAATTATTAATTTATTATTTTTTTATTTAATATCTTTTTAAATCATTGATAATTGAAATCACAAATGATGTAGAGATCTATTTTTTGTATAATGCAATTTAAACAAATCAACATTCTGACAATTATAAAATAGTAAACACTTCAATTTATTAAAATATTTACTATTAAACATACAAATAGTGATTATGTTAAAAATTATTTTTTTAAAAAAATCACCTCGGTTGTAACAATTTCCTGATGAGCATGCTGCAGGAAGGAACTATCGATTGGCATTTTCCAATGCATATGTTAACCCCCCCCCCTACAAAAATATTTCCTGCTCATCAGAGGATGTAGTACCATAGAGACTGGAAGCATCTAGACATTTATATGTTTGGTTTTCCAAACGGCGCCACTAGAGTGTCATCTCACTACAACCTGACTTACTTAGGTCTAGTTATGCCAGACATAGCTCAGGAGGCATGAGATTCTCGTGAACAAGTGCACTGAATGATGAGTGATGCAATAAAAACAAAATAGAATCAGACAACTGGATAACTAAATTTAAATTTTAGTAACACTAATTTTATTTAATAACAATTAATTTGAAAATTCTAATAAAGTTCATTCCTATCCATGTGATGACTCATTTTCATTTCATTTATGAAAAGGTGGGGAGCAGTTTAGTTAGTTACTTCACAGAGAGGAGTGCATTTATGTGCATAAGTTTCATTATTTTCTTTCCACAAAGTCAATATTCAGGTAAGTATTAAGCATTTGTAATTTTATATCAACATGCAGGTAAGCATTTAGAGTCCATATAGTATTTTATTAAATTTATCAAATCCAGTAATGTGGTTTAAATTACTCCCACAAAATCAATATTCAGATAAGTATTAAGCATTTGTAATTTTATTTGTTTACTCCAATATCTAACATAAATATTGCTGTTTGGTCTGGCACAAACGTATGTTTCCATATATAAGTTGATCAGCATTTTCATTTATACTTTATCAAGAATAAAAAATTTTCATAATTTTAATTTCATTCATAATTTTCCAGTAACAAACGTATTTTCATGCAGCTACATTTATTCATGATTTTAATTTCATTTATAATTTATCAATAATAAATGTATTTTCATGTAGCTATATTTATTAATAATTGTTTTTTTTTTTATTTATAATAAAAATGTTTTGTTTGTCTTTTAAAAACATATAATTTTAGTTTAAGAAATACGTTTTGTCATGTCTTCTATAAACACACATAGTATCGAATATTTTTATAAAAACATTACCTTCATTTATCCAGTTTGTTTTTTCAAAAAGGGGTCGTTTTATTTAAGCTGAATGGCGTTAAACCCTTTCATGATGATCATCCAGGCAAATCTTGGAAAATCATGGCTTAGAATGAAGAGAAAAGCTGTGACTGTTTAGGTTTTCATCGTCAAGTTTTCCTTAATAAAGTTTTCTTTTTCCATCATTAACAGAGGTTCTTTAATATCCTTTTAAAATTGAAATCTTTTTTTTTTCAAAATTCTTCTTTAATAGCTACTTGAAAAATATCTCTTTGGGGAAAAAAATAACTATTTGATCTTCTTAAAATTTCTCTGGAAAAACTTTCTTAAAACTCTACTCTGAACTTGAAACTTGACTATATATCTGATTCTTGGACTGATTAAGCAGCTCAGCTCACATATTCTAGTCATCCCACAGCTTTCATTTAAGTCCGATTGCCTTTCTCTTCATAATGATTGGATAATCTACTTTTTTAGCGGGATAGATAAGAATGCATGAAGATTAAGCCATGTTTTTCAATTTACTAACTTTGCCTCAAGTGATTATTACACTTTATTCGAAAACATCCAAAAATTTAAAATGTAATCAATTTAATACATGCCAGCTTTAAATAAATACGAGTGATATATTCAAATCATATCACAATCCAAAATTATAAAATCAATAATGATTTATCTTTATTATTTTCTTTTCTTGGTTATAGAAAATAATGATTTTCTTGTAAAAATTATAAATTACACTTTTTTATACATCTGCTGTTTTTTAAGGTGGGAGGGTAACTAGCTCTTAGAATAAATACACACGTGAAACAGCGTTCTTGTTTCAATATTTTACGATTTAAAATTATTAATGATACACTTAAAGTTCTCACACTACTAATAATATCATTCATTTCTTTCCTAGCTACAATAAGTTGGGGCTGGTGATATAATTCGGTTTTTTTTTGACTTCAAGGATCTTTAGATGTCTACCACAATCTCATTATGTGTTATAAAACAACAGTAATGATAGACTAGCCCTTATAATAATGGGAGATTTCTCCAAGCAGTAGTGAAGATTGTTCGATAATCCAAAATGACCTAGAATCTTGATTCTGTATCTAATAATATTTATACATATCACTACTGAAACAAGCTAGATTAACAATGAGGAGAAAAGTTTTGAGGTCTAAAAATGTTCAAATTTCTCTTTTCTTGAAGACAGACTTGGCATACTAGAGTTAAAACGTCTAATCTTGGATAGAACTAGAATGCAAGAGGGTTAATAAATCAAATTATATTATTGCTAGTTGTTCTTAGTAACTTTATGTATAAAAATTTCAATAGACAATTTTTAAATATCTTTTTTAACAACTATTTAGAAACGTTTTACATCTAAATTTAAGATTTATTAAAGAAACTTTTTTTCCCCTTTGCATTGAAACAGAAATCCATTTCTCACTAAAATTTAACATACTTTTTTTTTTTATCAATTTTTTGAAGTGCAAAAAGACATTTATTTTAATAATAATAACATGCTTATATATCTGCACACATATATATCTTAAAGTTTTTAATCAAATAATTTTTAAAAAAGTGGTCTCAATTCTAGAATTTCAGAATTGACAACACTCTGTATTAAAATAATGGATCAAATAAGAATTTAATTATATATATATATGCGAACATATTATGACAGACATGATATGTAGACATAGCATCTGTTTACGTATGTCTTTTAAAGAAAAAACTAAAAATAAATAAATAAAATGAAATCTAACTTATTTTGATTATTAAATGGCTATGTTTCTAAATAGAATAAATAATCTTATTATCTAGTAAATTGAAAAGCATGTTAAATATACATGAAATTTTTAATTTGTTAAGTAAAATCCGGAATTGGCTAAAAATATAAAAGGAATATTTTATTTTGAAGTTAATCTAAACATAACAGTAAAAACATAATATTTTTCTTATATATATTGTATAATCCTTTTAATTGTTTAAGAGAATTTTTAAAAGAAAGTCAATTACGGAAACAAACATTTTTCCAAATCGTTTCATCTCAAGAAAAAAATATTATTTTGTGTCCTTATTGGTTAATAAAGTTTGTATGGAATACTTTTTTTAAAAAAGAGTTTACTTAAAAAAATTTTTTTTTTTTGTTTAAATTAAGGAATAAATTGAAAAAGATAACAGAATTAATGTAAAGCGGTTGAATAAAAAGAGTTATTTTTTCTTTCCTTTGTATTCTGACAGTCACACCGTAGTTGGAGTAGGCAAAGGGAAGGGCCAGTTTTATAAACTTTTCTATCAAGGAAAGAATAATATTTTCTGTTATCAATCTGTTTTCCTAGAATTGAAAAACTTTCTAATACAAAAATTGTCCCAGAATTACAGCAGTTAGATTGAATAAATGTTAAAGGAAAGACTTCCCTAATTTTTCTGTATTTCAAATGCCTTTATCACTTTCCAACAAAAACAACTTCTGTGATATCCCATCAAAATAGTTGAAGCAGCTGTTTGATATTAAATTCTTTCCACTTAAAGCAGGGACCAAGAAAAAGAGAAATCAGTCATTCTCCTTAGTTCCCATGCAAATAAATCATTTATCTATTATTTCTAAAAGAAAATCAGAAATTTCATGATTATTTTTTTTCAAACAATTAATGAAATACATAATTCTAGAACATTAAATATATGCTTTAAAAATAATAATTTATAAAAACCCTTTCTTTTTATATATTTGTCTAAATGACAAATTTATTGTATATTAATAATTACAAATGATAGAATTAATGTTTCTTAATGAAATCGTTATCATTTTCAATCATTCATTGCAGGATGAAGCTCTCTCAAAGTTTAATCCAGTTTCTCTGATCTCTATCCTATCTTCTCCACATCACTCCAGCATACTTCTCTATTTCAGCCATCCATTCACATGTGGTCTCTTTCTAGGTCTTTTACAATATCTTGAAACATGTTTACAACTGTTCATTTATTATCCTCTCTTCTAGTAATATATCTAGATAGTTTAGCTTCTCTCCACGTTTCTTGTTTCAATGATATCAGTAATGCAACTACATGCATTCCATTTTTGATCACCCATGCATTTCATTTTTGATCCTTTTTTGTTATTAACATATACCTCTCCATACATTGTTGGGTGGTTTGAAGTCTCTGTATTGCTCTAGTGTTAAATATCCAAGTTTTAGACCCATAAATAAGAACTGTTAAAACCTTTATTAAATCCTTCCTTTTCAACACAAGCATACTTCCTTTTCATATTAAGTTATTTCTATTAAAAGCACTCCATTTTAATTCTAGGATTAATTTCATAAAATATGTTTCCATCTATAATAATAATAATTAGGCTAAAGTACTTGTAGTTGTTAACTTTTTCTAATTCATCATTATCAGTCTTTATTTTCTTCTTTTGAGAAAATCCATTGAACATTAAAATTTAATTTTTCTATATTTATCCTTAGTTTTACTTTCTAAATGCCTTTAATAATCTTCATTTACTTTTATTCCCTTAGCTTCCACTTTTAAATCACAAAATACTTATTGCAAAACTATTGTAAAACATTTTGGAAATAAGGAATCACCTTGTCATACATTCTTCTCAGTGTTAATCTTCCCAGTATCATTGTGTAATCTAATTGTTATTGTTGCATTTTTATATTCTTCAGAATATGTCAATATCTTGGATCTATATCTTGATGATCCAATGCTTTAATCATTGAAGAAATGCTTATAGAATCAAATGCCTATTCATATTTACAAAACCAAAAGCATAATGTTAACTTATATTCAATGGTTCTTTCTATAACTTCTCTCAACATGTGTATGCGATTCACTGTGCTAAAACCATTTTTAAATCCAGCTGATTGGTTAAAATCCAAACTGAAATGAAGCCTTGTAATTATCTTAATAAAAATTTTGTCTAGAACTATTTCTAATATTTTCTTTTACTTTTTTAAATATCAATATTATAACTGCATTTTTCAAGATATCTGGTACATCTTTGTCATTCAGATATTTGGTATATAGCTTTGTCAACATTTTTTTGAAATTTTTTCATCTGCTTCTTTCAACATATTGATTATAATTCCATTACAACCTGAAACTTTTCTCTTCTTCATAAACTTAATTGCATGTCTCACTTCTTCATTTGAAATGCTGAGCAATTCAGATGTAGTAATTGTATCGAATAGTTTTTCTTGTTCTTTTCCAAACATTTCCTGTCATTTCTTTTGAGTTTTTAAATGAAATAATATTATATTCATAATATTTATTGGTATATTTCAATTACAAATATTAGTTTACACATACTTTTATATGCTTATAATGTATTATTATTATATTTTAGACTTATAATGTAATGAATAGATATTACAGCTAATTTCTAATGTCCACTTAATACATTTTTGTTGTTGCAGCTGTTATTTCTAAGTTATGTTTTCTCATCAACACACAATAGCCAGCATGAATTTATTGGTTTTTTATCGAGTTTAAGATCAAAAAACACCATGGCCTTTTTCTCAGTTGCTTGATAGCTCTTAACTGTAGTCATTTGGATTTTCTTGAACACAAAATGTACGGTATGTGAATGAATTTTTTTTACTAATTTTATGACATTTTATTTAGATGCTTATAATTGCAGATTATTTTCAAGTGAATAAAGATTGCAAGAACTAGAAGAACTGTCTCATATTAAATTGGACATTATTGGATTTTGTGAAGTTAAAAAAGGTGAAAAGGCAATTGATTTAAAAAGTGGACATGAACTCTACTACAAAGGCACAAACATTGAAAGTACAACTGTAGTAGGATACAGTATTAATAAAAAGTGGAAGAACAACATTGTGGAAATTGGTGGTGTATCAGACAGAGTGGCAAGATTAGTTATTCAACAGAATACCAGATTTATGCCCCAACAAGTTGCCCATAATGATGAAATAGTGCAGGATTTTTATATGGATATACAAAAGGCTTTTGATCAGACAAGACTTTAAAATTTTCATGAAGGCTTTAATTCTAGAATTGGTAAAGAAATGAAAGATGAAAGTTCTGTAGGCAAATTTGGTTATAGTAATAGAAATGAGAGGTTATAGATTTGTGGAATTTGCAGAAAATGATCAACTTTATACTATGAATTCTATTTATGGAGAAAAATGTTAAATGGAAATGGACATAGAAACACCCAAATAAAGATACAACAAAAATGGATTATATTTTAACTAAAAAAATATGTATTTTAAGTTTATAATGTGCTTAATAAATTCAACATGGAAAGTGATCCTCGATTAGTGAGATATAAGGTACAGGTTAGTGCAAAACTAGAGAGACAAACATTATTGAGAAAACAATATTTATTATAGTTGATATTCCTAATCTTCAGAAATATTCCAACAAATTTAAATTAGAACTTGCAAATCATTTTCAAATATTAACAGATTTTGAAAATGATTCAGATTTGAATGAAATTAATAGGAAAATAACAGATACACTTTTAAAAACTGTAATAGAGATAGCTGGTGAAAAAAAGCAACAAATGACTAATAACATTTTTACCGAGAATAGAGAATTTATGAAGAAAATAAGAAATATGAAGATATATAAAAATAATGCATTAAGAAAGACTGAACACCTCAAATTTTGTAAAGTGGTGTGAAAAAGAGTTGGAAACCAGCAAGAAGAGCTGTAGAAGAGAATAAAAGTCCAAAGAGTGTAAAACAACATTTTGGTACTGGTAGAAAACTTATTTCTGCAATAAGAAAAAAAGATGGAATTATTGTTAAAAAGATAGATGACATCATGAAATGTGTATAAGAGTTCTAACAAAAATTATATAGCAATAAAAGATATCTTACCTATAAAGGCCATGTTTTTTAATTGGTTGCTTTAACAAATTTTTTAAAGATTTAATGTAAATTAAAGAAAAGATTTTAATATTATATAAATAAATGTGAAAAATTCACAATTAAAAAAAAATGTTTGGCTAAATTTAAAATTTTAAATATACCTCTTAGTATTTAATATATAAATTTGACAGCATTATGGACAACTGCTTGGTAAATAGGATTGGTTAATGGCAGAATTACTTCCTTCATATAAGATAATAAAAATTACAAATTATTAAAAATAAAGAATGGAATTACCATCTTTGCATAAAATGTTTGTAATACAAAGTGTGATTTAGTTAGGTATTGTGCCAGGCATTATCAAATGTCCATGCACAAAATCTGCTGTAAAGAATATTACAGCAGATACATTTATGAATTTGTAGATATTAAGCACAACAAATATATAAATGTGCTATATTAATAATGGAGTGGTCTGGGCATTAAAATACCCACACACACCAATTTAAATAATATGAAATCGACATAGAAAATATTGTAAAGTGAACTCATGTATTTTTTGTTTTATATTTCCTTTTTGTATATGTTTTATGATATGTTATTTTATGTATTTGGATTTTCTCTGAAAAATTCAAGTAGAGAAAAGCAATTGTTCCAATGTAATTGTACATATTTTTTTTTAATTACTTTTCTAAAAACTAATTTTATTCTGTAAACTAAGAATGTTAATTGCTTTTGCAAAAATCTCATCAAAAGCAAAATGTTTGATAATGCTATAATTAAACTGTTATCTTTTTAAAAATTCTTTTGAATTGATTTTGTAAGCAAGTGGTCTGGGTTATTCAAGATGGAAACCATTATATCAAACTTAAAATGTAGAATTTAATCAGAAAAATTGTAAGAAATGTTATAATCTAAATGATAAGATAAATTGAAAGGATTGGCTTATTCATACTTCTCAGAGGGCTAGTGGGATTGATATAGTTTAGTCAGTGTGGTGAGATTCATTCTTTTTTGGCATTCAAGTCATTCACTACTTTGGCTCCAGAGATTTTCAATCATCTAGCAACTTAGAGATAAATTTATGGACTAGATCACTGCTGACATTTTCTAAGAAATCCATTATATAGTTCTTTTAAGAACTCTTGATTTCTTAAGAATTTAATAAACTAGTCAAGATAGAAAATGAACATTTGATAAAAATTATTATCATATACAAACAGAGGAAAATATGAAGCAATCTACCAGTGAGTCCAGTAAAATGACCATGGGGTAGACAACCAGCCAGCGCACCACCCTTTCTCTGTCCCAAGCCGCCAAGATGTGACACCCCAGTTCCAGCCACCCATGATGATGACAAATGCCACCTTGCTAAATAGATGAAATCCTCACTACACAGCCAGTTGACTTGAAGCCCACTCAGAACCCAGAGGAGAAGAATGAAGATGCAGACATAAGTTTATTTTAAGATGTTTTATTAATATTGAGATAATTAACTTTGATATTTCCGATTAAATATATTATTTCTTTATTATTATTATTAATCATTTAAAAAAGAGAGTTGTCTCTTGCATATGTATATTGAATTTACAGTTATTAAGGGCATAAATGATAAAGCTTTTACTTAAATCTTTTAAGTCAATTTTTCTATTTCAAATTCTAGTATTTTCAACAAAGGTTGCAATGAAATTCTTTTTTTTTTGTTGCTATTCGTTTTGCTCTTGTTGTTATTCCTGAAATTTGTCATATATAAATATGCATATATATATATATGCGTACATACGCTTATAATATTCGGTAAATAATGTATTTAACCGTATATCCTTATTAAGTTATTTTTTTGTCACTGCTGCACCTCATGATGCGTGTAAGAAGGGATTGATCTATTGTAGATTCTCTATAAGCAAGTACTCTAATAACTTTATATTTAAATAATAGTAAGTGTATAATTGTGTTGCACGTATATATATGTATAGGAATTAATCTATAGCAAAAGGGAAATAGATACAGTACCTTATGGTGAGTACGATATAGTATCTGAGCCAATGCAACCTAGAGATTTGTTGAAAATATGAAATTAGTGAAATATCTCATAGTGCAAAAATATGTATGCATAGTTTTTTTTTTATTATTATTATATTTGCCATCAATAAAAAGGTTTTAAAGTCATCAGTAAAAGCGTATGCCTGAATGACCGAAAATCTCATATCTGTATATCAAATCACACAAAGTAAAATTTATTTCTACTTATGTAAAAGGAGCTCAGACCACTTCCATTACTTATAAACCTTATAAATAGCTTTATGGATTTATTATTTTCTTATTTAAAATTGTATTTTATCTATTTCAATGCCTGTATATATATAGGGATTTGTGATAATTAATTATTTAGTATTTTTTTTTATTATATCATCATTAGTATGAAACGGTGGTGGGTATTTGGGATTAAATAAATATTTAATCATAATATTAAACTTGTTTTGTTTTCATATTCTTTATATTGATAAAAACGTGTCATTTCCTTATCAACCACCTACCTATAATAATCATTTAACTTACCCATTTGAAGACCCTAGATGTAGGGTGACCGAGCTAGCCACAAGGGATATCGCACAAACCGGGGTGTTAAATCTTATTCTTATGCTCCACTGAACATATGGTATTGCACATCCTTCTGGGAAAGTGAAAAAAATTCATTTTTTGATTCTTTTCTAGAAGTGGTGCACAAAAGTCTATTTTGTAAATAGATTTTTCAAAGGTGTGTGCTTGCCATTGTTCTAAATATTCGGGCATTTAAGTAAGATATCAACTAAAGAGTGTTTTTAACTGGAAGAGTCCTGTCAATCCACTATTTCTATCAATTTAGCTGGAAGTACCAATATACATGAGTACAGACAATCGGCTAAATGGATATCCATTTTGTTATCTGTTGAATCTTGGTCACTTCATTCTCAGTGCAAGTTTAGGAAAAGAATTCCGCAGGGAGTATGGTCTGGTACAGTATAGTTATTTATTTATTAACACAATTGTAATTTTTTTTATTTTTTAATTGTGAATTTGACAGTGTTATAGACAAATATAATTTTTTTTTTATTTGGTTGTGAATTTGGCACATGACAGCCCTTGTAAACAAACATTCACATGGAAACACATGACAGCTTTATGGACAAACATACATTCACCATTCAGACAACAGAAAATAGAAATTATATATATATATATAGATAGATAGATAGATAGATAGATAGATAGATAGATAGATAGATAGATAGATAGATAGATAGATAGATAGATAGATAGATAGATAGATAGATAGATAGATAGATAGATAGATAGATAGATAGATAGATAGATAGATAGATAGATAGATAGATAGATAGATAGATAGATAGATAGATAGATAGATAGATAGATAGATAGATAGATAGATAGATAAAGAACGAGGAAAAGTAACTCTTACAATTACTATACCTTCTGAATTGCTCAATATTTTATATGAAGTTGTGAGACATGCAATTAAATTTATGAAGAAGGGAAAAGCTCCAGATAATGATGGAATTATAATCAATATCTTTAAAAACGCAGCAGAAGAAACAGAAAAAACATTTGGCAAAGTTATATATCAAATGTCTAAATTATATAGATGTACCAGATAATTGGAAGAATGAAAAATTAATATTTTAAAAAGGTAATAAAGAAGATATTAGAAATTACAGACCTATCAGGCTTTTATCAGTTCTATACAAAATTACCAAAATAATTATAACTCATTTATCATGAACTTCGAATTTTAACCAAACAAAAGATCAAGCTGGATTTAAAAGTGATTTAGTACAATAGATTATACCCAAATATTTAGAAATGTTATAAAAAGGACCAATGAATATAAATTGCCATTATGCTTTGGATTTGTAGATTATAAAAAGGCATTTGATTCTATAAGCATTTCCTCAGTGGTTATAGCTTTGTATCATTAAAATATAGGCTCAAAATATTGTCATAATCTGAAAATTTTTTATAAAAGTGCAACAATAACAATTAGATTACATAATGATACTAAAAAGATTAACATTGAGAAGGGTGTATGACAGATATCTCCAAAAAAATTTACAACAATTTTACAAAAAGTATTTTGTGAATTAAAATGTGAAACTAAGGGAATAAAAGAAAATGGAGATTATTTAACTCATTTAGATTTTGCATAAAGATGTAGTTCTTGCAAATAATGCTTTAGAGCTTCAAAAAATGATGCAAGAGTTATCAGATGAAAGTAAGAAAGAAGGATTAAAGGTAAATGATAAAAAGTCTAAAATAATGTTCAATGGATTTTCTCAAAAAAAAAAAAAAGATTGATTCTGATGAGTTAGAAGAAGTTAACAACTACAAATATCTTGGTCAGATTATTACTACAAATGGAAAAATAATAGTTGGAATGCTTTTGGTAGAGATAATTTAATATTAAAAGGACATATACCTATGTGTTTAAAAGAAAATATTTTTAATAAATTATGTTACCAGTTCTTACTGATTTGGACACTTAACAGAACAGCAAAACAGAGATTTCAGATCACCCAATGAAGTATAAAGATATGTATGTCTAGGAGTAACAAGAAGAGATCGAAAATGAAATATATGGATGAGAGAACAAATATATATTCTTGATATCATTGAAAGAATTAAGAGAATGGAATGAAGTTGGGTCTGGACATATTGTTAGAAGAGATGATAATAGATGACAGTTGTTAAACTGGATTTGAAATGATTGTAAAAAAAACCAAAAAAGAGACCACATGTGAGATAAATGAGTAAAATAAGGAAGGGTGCTGGGTGGTGTGAAGAAGAGAGGCTAGAGATTAGAGAAGATGGAGTGAACTTCATCCTGCAGTGCATTAATAATGGTTGAAAAGGATGATGATTATGACCTATAATGTATTTACTTTTATATTTTAGTATAATGAAAATATAACCATTTTATGTTAATTGGTTATTAAGGGAGATAAATAGTAAATGAAACAAATTAAAGTTAAATATATTGTTGTTTCTCTTTGTTCACACTAATTGATCAGAAGTTTTTAAGAATTTATATTCAACTAAGCTTCAGTATGTAAACTAAATGGAATGATGTATAAGAAAATGGAATTTGTTACAATAATTTTTCATTTTTCATAATAGAGGTTTATGAGTTTTAATTATAACTAAAGACAAGGTGTGACTGACTTATTCGTGAATTTAAAAATCATTGGCTAAATTCTAGAAATACCTGCAAACAAAAGAAGAAGAATACCTCTCAAAATGTTGTACATATTAAACCATGTATTGTTACTAATAATTGACTGTGTTAAGAAAGTATAAACACAATTGAATTATTTGAAAAACATTTAACAATTTCTATTAGATGATAGAAATAGTCCAGTATATAACCATAAGAAAGAACTGTATTACTTAATTTGCCTTTATATATTAGAAAATCTAAATTTAGATCTAAAACCTAAATTATTTTTGGCTTAATTAGATTATGAGCATGCTTTTTGAATAAATCCTAAATTGACTGTTTGATAGTAGACAATTTCCAGATACTTATTTAGTGGCTTAACATATATACTATAATCTTCAGTGGGATGTCATTTGCCCTTGAATTTATAGCTATCATAATGGAAGCCAAACTTAGCTTGAATGACATCTAACATTAAATCTAATGTGGCTACCACATTCATCAATAAAACCTTATCATTATAATTTTATAATACTATATATCTAAATTAATGTATTTCAGATTCGAATCATATCATTGTCTATCATCGTATACAATATTATTGATTCTTAAATAGGCAAAACTCTTCATACAGTAGTACCACCCTGTGTCAACCAGAGTAATCATTGGATGCCAGAAGGCTTGTGCATAAAATCCCCATCTAGTGCCTACTCATCCAATATCCCCAGACTAGTTTCTGGCTTATGGCCTTCGTCAGTGAGAAGCCTTGGATCTGTTTAATAACAGTTATGTACTAGCATAAGATATGGTGATCATATGATGCTTAGTGATTATTGATTCTTCTGAAATTATTTAGATATGAGCTATAATTTGATAATGAGACATTTCTATTTTAATCACTGTTATGCTTTTTACATTTACAGGTTACAATAATATTATGAACACCATTTTTTTTGTGAAACTATTTAAAAGAAATAAGAATAGACAGCATAACCAATTTATGTTCATTATTTGTAATTATTTTTTTAAATAACTTTAATAAGTCCAGTATTGATTATTATATGAAGATTATTCTAGTATTTTAGTAATATCTACAAGTTAATACAATTGTTAGAATCCCAGCAAGTGATAAAATATCAGCTTCTGGAGTTTAAGAATCTCACATTGAATTCAGTTCTAGCACTTCGGAGCTCGAACTTCTTATGAAGAAATAAATTTATTCTATTATTTATTTACTTTACAGTTGCTGGAAAATATATATAATATTATGAAGCACATATTTTCATGATTTTATATTGTTATCAAAAATAAAATTAAAATATTCAAATTTTCAAATATAATTTCAAATTATAAGCATTAAAATAAATACGTGTTTAAACTTTCCGCAATGCATTACCTCTTTAGCATTCAAGAAAGTTTACAATGGACAATGAAATAAATTGTACATATGTTTAATTTATTCATCAAAGTTAAGCCTTTATGTCAAGTGTTGTTAGCCGAGAGGTCATCGCAGCCACCCTGTAAGCAAGTAGTTGGTTGCAGACGGTTGTGGGTTCACCTCCCGGTCAATGCTATGACATATGGAAAGAAGTTAAGCCTTTACTTTTTTTTCTTTAATTCTTTTAGATAAATTGAGTTGTCTCAAATAATTTAACACATCTTCACAATACAAAGACTCCAGACCACTCAAAGAAGTATGGAGAGATGCATGTTGGGAGTAACAAGAAGAGATCGAAAATGCAATGTATGGATAAGAGAACAAACAGGTGTTACTGACTCATTGAAAAAATTAAAAGATTAAAGTGGAGTTGGGCTGGACATATTGATAGAAGAGATGATAATAGATGGACAATTGAAATCTTAAACTGGATTCCAAGAGATTGTAAAAGACCCATAAAGAGACCACATGTGAGATGGATGGATGAAATAAGAAAGTGTGCAAGGGTAATGTGGAGAATAGAAGGTAAAGATCAGAGAAGATGGATTAAACTTGGAGGGACCTTCATCCTGCAGTGGATTGATAATGGTTGTTGTTGATGATGATGAGTCTTTATTAAAATAAATAATATCAGTAACTGATACATTTTGTTTTAAATTTCAGTATACAACCATATTATCTTCTTTTAGAATAGGCATTCAAATCATGAAAACTTGTATTATAATATTAGTTTTTTTATTGCTTATTAAAACTAATAAATACATTCATTTTAATTAAATGAAAACACTAAATATAAGTAGAGGGATTGAACTCAGGATTTTTCAATCTATTTATCCTCCATTCCATTTCAACTGATACACATAGCCACACATGTGAAAAAGATACATGATATCCAATACACATAATTCAGGCAGATCCAGCACTTATCAGTTGGGTCACATCTTTTTCATATGGGTGTGGTCATGTGTATCGGTTGCTTGAGATGGAATGGAAGATGTAGACTCAAAAATCCTGAGTTCAAATCCTTCTACTTACATATATGAAATATTCAGTGTAAGCAAATTACATACTACATTAGCAATCACTAAATGTACAATTTTTTTTTTACATTATTAACAATAAAAATGTATGCTTATTTTTATATCAGTATAGAATCTGTATGTACTAGTAATCAAAACAATATTATTTATTTAGTTTTTTTTTTTTGTTTCATTAAATATAAATAACAAGTAATAACATACTATAATGATTAATTTTAATATCTTTTTGAAAAAGTTTATGGGATCATGTAATCCCAGGGGCTCGCTCTACTCAAATCTACTCTTTTGGCAGAGCTTGTGGAAAAATATTTATTTCTAACAGTTATTTACATCCAATATATTTATATATATAAGGCATTTTTGAATTTCCAGTAGTATTATATTAAAGTTAGATAAAATTAGAAAAGAACGACACTAAATATATATATGTAGGATTGTAGGATTTAAAATAATCCTGATTTAATATGTTACATAAAATCATCACTTATGAACATCTTAGAGTAGATGTATATTTCTAAGTTCTATTTCTGAAAAAGAAAATGTTGAAAGATATTCTGGAAGAACATTTAATTTAAATAATTTTTAAAAAAAAAAACTCCATAAGTTATATTTAATAGATGAAATACACAGGCTTATATATACCTGTGTCTATATATGTAATAGACAGAGTATGAGCACAGACTTTCACATGACCCACCACTCTCCACACTATCTCATAATACTGATACACCTGAACACACATATGTCGAAAAGATAAATAATCACCAATATACATATTTCATGTTAAACCAGCAATCATCAGTTGGTCCATATTACCATCTCTACACATATATGCTACAAGTGCTCAGATATATATTAAGATAGCAAATCCTCCTACTTTAATGGACAGGCTTCAATGTACTCCACACTCCAACTCTTCAACTGTCCATCCAATTGAAAATTTGATGATGGAATGCTCAAAGACCACCCTTAGGCCGAGATTGTTGTCACACCCATGTTGACCTAAAGGTCAATCTGACCCCTCATGTATAGGACATAATCCATTAAATACATAAACAAGGGATAGGCAGACATCTCTAATATGTAATAGATAAAAGTAGGAGATTAAAGTAGGAGGATTTGCTATCTTAATATATATCTGAGCACTTGTAGCATATATGTATAGAGATGGTAATCTGGACCAACTGATGATTGCTGGTTTAGCATGAAATACGTATATTGGTGATTATTTATCTTTTCGACATATGTGTGTTCAGGTGTATCAGTATTATGAGATAGTGTGGAGAGTGGTGGG
This sequence comes from Epiperipatus broadwayi, assembly GCA_028023455.1. NCBI lineage: Eukaryota > Metazoa > Onychophora > Udeonychophora > Euonychophora > Peripatidae > Epiperipatus > Epiperipatus broadwayi. Next base: position 255,462 of record JAQFVV010006422.1, on the reverse strand, counting down.
TCATGTGAAAGTCTGTGCTCATACCCTGTCTATAAGTTATATTTATATATTTTATCAAAAAGTATAAAGTTACTTACAAAATAAATATTTAAAATAACCTCATCTAATGCGTTACATAAAATAGTAATTTTCATTACTTCTGACACACTTATTTTATATATATATTGGGTGAATAACTCAGAATTGAACTTTAAAGTTTCCTCAGAAAAAGTGCTTTTGTTCTCCAACTTTAGATCACAGTTTTTTTAAAAAAATAAATTTTATCATAATACTTTAATTGATGTTAAAGTTGGAAAAAATATGCCGAAGTCAGCAAATCAAGACTTCTCTTTTGCTCTTTTGACAGAAGAAAATGCCCAAAGGCATTCACATTCTTCTTGTCTAGTTTTCACATAAAGATTTTGAAGTATAATTTAAAATTATTTTTTGCTCATTTAGAAAGTATTTTTGATTATTTTTACACACTAATTGTTTGATTATTGTAAAGAAATATGCTTTCAATTTATTCATTTTATTTTTAGAAATAGAAACTTGACTGTAATAAAAAAAAAATGACAATGTCTATTACATCATTTTTTGTAAAAATTGTTAAAAACTTTTAGAATATTGTAATTTTTAAAAAAAATATATCAGATTTTAATACAGAATTTGATAGAAGTTTCATAAATCTATCTTCATTCATTTATATTAAAAAAAACTTAAAATGAAATACTGAATTTGTTCATTTTTAGTTTATCTGTGATGACATTTATGGTATCTTTATATTTACAGATCAGTTTTTAAATATTTAAAATGGACCAACATGATTTTTTAAAATATTATTCACTTATAAAATAAAATTAAAAGGAAATAAAGTTGAATTTACTGAGTTTTAGTATAAAGATTTTATAACAGCAAAAATGTTATGCATTTCTGAAAACTCTCATCAGATGGAAAAATAGAAAGTGTCAGAATGTAATTTTCTGATATCTTCTTGTGCAAAGAAAGTAGGAAAAATATGGACATTATGCTGAAAATGTGCACAAGGGTGTGTAAAGAGATGGGGATTAAATTTAGTAAAAAAAATCAAAAGTAATGATGATAAATGCTGGAGAAAGAGAAGAGAATTTTTATTGCAGGATATGAAGATAATGTGGCAAATGGGTATAACTATTTGGGAATCATCTTATGTAATCAGAGAGATTAATTGGATGAATGAGAAAAAAAATTGATAAATAAAGAAAAGAAAAGGACTGATAAAGAAATTAACAGGGTTTTCATATAATAAATATGATGTAACAGGCAAAACTCGTTATACATATTTTCACTTCCTGCAAGCTAAAGTAATCAATGGATGTCAAAAGGCTTGTGCATAAAATCCCCATCTAGTGCTGACTCATCCAATATCCCCAGACTGAATATTGGATAAATAGGCATTAGATGGGGATTTTATGCACAAGCCTTCTGGCATCCATTGATTACTCTAGCTTGCCGTGACTGGATATTAGATGAGTAGACACTAGATGGAGACTTTATGCACAAGCCTTCTGGCATCCATTGATTACTCTATCTTGCAGTGAGTGGCAATATGAATAGAGAGTTTTGCTTGTTTTAATAAATTATAAGCAAGCATAAAAATGGTGATCATGTGATGTTTATTGACTTTAAATATGATGTAGCAAGAATGTATGGAAGAGAATGGTAATATCAGGGTTAACTTATGGTAATAATGCATTAGGTGTTAATAAAGTGGTATTGCAAAAGTACAAAGAGAAGGAAGACATGCATTAGATGAAGATATGTGGACAGCAAAGAAGATAATTCAAGTTGAAATGGGATGATCATGTAAGAAAAATTGGTAAATTGCAATTTATGGATAGTAAGAGAATAGCCAAAATAGTATTTAATTGGGTTAGAAGTAAAAAACAGGTAACAAGACAGATGATAAAAGTAGTACAATATGCAGATTTGAATAAAAACTTTATGTCAGTATATGTCCAAAAGATAGGATAATTGTGTTAGGCTAATTTTTGAGTGTTATAGTGGTTAACAGGGCCAATCTGAGGAGGGGCAGCTTCCCCAGCTCTCACAATATTAGGAGCTTCAACATAGAAACTCAATATGTTAAACAAAAATATAGAAGGCAAAGCAATGTCATGGCTCATAGAATGGCCTTAATTTTAGTTAAATTCCCTAAAAAAATATTTGAAAAAAATCTCCCCAAGCAGACATGAGTCGAAAATGTAAACCAGTTTAGGGATGCAGTGCCAATTTGATGACTCTGCAACAAAAGTGACTGCAGTGCTCAGTGACCAACAGAGCTAATAGTCTCAGCCCCCTCTTAATCAGTTCTGTGTTAATGGTGGTTTATGATACTAACAGTGCTAGAGTGAATCTACCCTTTCCAAATGATATCTGGATCTGATCTGCTTGCTTGTTTCTGTGACTCATAACTAACTGATGTCAGAATCCTGTTTTTGGCCCTAAAAGTAAAAACTCTCATTTCTTCTCTCTCTTTCCCCATGTTCTTATTTTAAATTTTGAAGGGCCTCTAAAATATTAGTTGCCCTGTGCCTCACATTTTCTCTGAAAGGCTTTGGTGGCAGAGAATGGGATAGAAGAATAGATACATTAATAAAAACTAGGGAGTCAGAGAGCTGGAAAACTGGTATGAAGAATAAAAAGTTTAGATATATATAGAAGTAATAATAATAGCAAATTTATAATGATAATAGCAAGGAAAACAGTTTATTGTTTAAGGCTCAAGCAGGATTGTTAGCAACAAAGAAATATACACATAAATGGAAGAATGTGTGTGAATTTAGTCTGCAAGCTATGTAAGGAAAGCATAGAAAATATTATGCATCTGTTAATTGAATGTAAATGCTTACAAGCAGAAAGAATACTAACAATGAAGTTGTGAAAGAATAAATATAAACAAAGTGATTATACAGAAAGTGGATTCTTGGTTTTATTCTGGGTTTGGAAATAGATAAGGGGGGATCTAGATATTGTACCAGTCAGATTTGTATGTTTATTCAACAAGATCTAGGGCCTAAGCAAAAGTACCTCAAATACAGTCATGCCTGAGACACACAGGTCAGGAGCAATTATGAATTTTGACCTATTTGCCCACTTCCCAAATTTACAATTACATGAACATCTTTGGTGATACAGATGATTTTTATTCATTCCAGGCCTGGAGACACAGTGACATCTTACATCTAAATGAGACTATCCAACTAAACAATGAGGGTTGCTACATAAAATGCTGTGATAATACTTAAGGATGTGGAGATTAATGAATGAGATTAAAATGATTGATGAATGACTGATTGTAAAATGAATGAGCAGGCAACTTATAATGAAAATGGATTTACATATGATAAGCATGACCTCAAGTAACCCAGGTATAATGAATTCTTAAAGTATGAATTATCATAAACAAATATAGGGACTAAATTAAATAATGATTCGAACACTTGAATAGATTGAGGCATAAACTTTAATAAATATACACTGACATAGTTATTTATATATTCTAGTCATAGATTTCACCCAAAGAATATTTGATTACATATTTATATGGTTACATAATTTAATATTGTAGAGGACATGGTGCCGAGACATGTATTTTAGGAAATGATATATATATAAAGTGTATACTTAATATAATCTGGTTTAATATGCCAATAATAATTAAATGAACTTTCTCACAATAATTTAACAATATTAATGCTATTTTAGAATTGAGGAAAATAAATGACCAATGACCCCCATGAAAGATACTTAAAAACTGAGAACCTTTGCTGTTTACAGTCATCATTGAATTAATATATATATATAATGATAATATGATCGATGCCATTGCTAGCATTCGTGAGCTATATATATAAAACGAGATACAGCAATGTAATTTACAATACACAGGGGCATGAATACACAATTATTTGCATATTTGACATAACAAGATTTTATGTATCCACTGAATTAATGGAATTTGTAAGTATGAATAATAAAAGCAAATTACTGATGCATCTGGGAACTGTTCACTTAAAGGAGTAGACGGGTTAATGCAAGCTTGATTTGTGACACTCCAAATATAACTAAATTAATGACTAATGAATGGCTGAGTATTATCACAGCATTAAAACTTATAGATGTTACATAGGCATATATTAAATATAATTGCTAGTATAAATAGCAGCTGTAAGAGTTTGGTCCACTTGGAGCCGATGAGATGCTTCATCGTTTATTAAGAAAAGTGTGTCTGCACTTTTGGTGGAGTGATATCTTGAAATGAGATAGGTAAGAAGATGTGATGGGCCGGTTCTTCAGGGGTCATCCCATGCAGAGCATTCTCCACTTTAACCTAAAATGATCTAGGGCACAAATGCATACCCCTTGATTAGAACAGGTATGATGACAAGATGCATTTAGAGTTCCGGTGATCGCAAATAACCAAGTAATTATAATAATTAATAATACTGCCCTATGCTAGCAATGCTACAGTAAGTAAGTATGTCCCTAACAACATTGGTATAATTACAGCCTTAAATAAATCTAACATCACACATAATGACATGAATAAGTAGTAAACAATATTAGAGGTATAACTATTATTTAAATAGCAATTTGAATGTCATAATAATAAAAGAACATGTTATCCCTTCATTTAAATGAATCACACATATGTTTTAAATCAGTAATAGAATATTACACAAATGTATGCCTGATTGGCATCATGAGTGAACAGTTAATTTATTACAATTAAAGAAGTGGAGACCATTGAAATCACCTTTAAATATGACCTATATATAATTTAATTAATAGCATTTGTAATATTTACTAAGGCTGTAACCTCAAGAATATGTGCGGAAAAATGTGATAGTAGGGACCTCTACAGGTCACATTTGCAACTTATGATAAATTAATATTACCAATAAACATAAGCAGGGTTTCTGGTGAGCATGTGCCTTTATAATGAAATTTACATGAATTGATTAAACCTCCTTTCAATAATGGGAGTGAATATAATAATAAACAGACTCATGAAGTTGGCTTAGATTGGCATATCAACTCAAATCCAAATCAAAATGCACAAAATTTAAAATAATATTGAGAAATTTTGCCACACTCAAATACAAAAATAAAAGAAAGTGTGAAATAGATGAAAGACATTACAGATTTATATTTTGTAGGATTATAGAGAGTCGTAAATAAGAACTAAAATATAATACATATAACTGGCATTACATCACCAGTGAGTTAATAGACAGAGAATTACATTTGTAAGATTAACTAGTGCATATATATATATATACACACACAAAATAGAGCATGCAAGGTCTTTAAGGTGGCATTGAATGATTACCTTCCGATGTCGCATAGGTTTTCCAACCAGATGGATTCATATTATTGTGAGGCAATTGTTGTTAAAGCAGGGGATAGTACTTATTTCATTGGATGGCAGGTAGAATCTTCTCCATTAATCATTTTTTATTTTTTTTAATTAGGTAGTCCATCAGTTTTATAGCTAATAGGAATGGCATCATAGCTCAGGGACGATCTTAGGAAGATCGGGAAAAGGTGAATTTGGCCCACTACTCAAATGTCATAAAGTTGAAATTTCGAGTAATATGGATTCTGTTAGCCACTAAACTTAAAAAAGAACATTTTTTGGTATCAAATTGAGCTCTATTTATATTCCGCCCGACTATTTTAGTAATGCTTTTAACAAATCACCCAAGGCAATGCGGATACCAACTTACCTCATGTTATCTAAATCAGCAGGAAATATGTTTTTGTTTTTATGTAGAAGAAGATGCCATTGATTGATAAATTCTCAAAGGTATTGTTTGAATCGATTTCTAATTTAGAAATGGATTCGAAAAGTTATAATTTCAATTAAATTATTCATGGCCAAAATTAATTAAATGAGCGATTTTGTTAAATTAAATTATTACTCTATTGTTCACTAAATCTACACTATTCTAATTGCCTTCCATAACCTTCTCGAGTATTACATCAGCTTCTACAATCATTCTATATTAACTAATAATAAACAATAAAATATTAAAACGAATGAAATATTAATATTTATATAACATATAAGTATCCACTATATATACACACATATATTCGACTCTTAATATTAAAGGATTTTAACTTATAATTAATTTTATAAATTTAATACTTAAAGATACATATTTAAAATTATTATTGGAAACCAGGAAGTTATGTGTATCTGTGTGTTAACTTTCTGATAAGCTAAGTACATGGAAGGATGGGTTTGAACCCCACCTTATAGCTAGTCATGTCATCATACAGTGAAGCAAAAATCTGTATCACCCATATTTACTGCTTCAATATAAAGACCACATAGTGGACAAAAAGGATGTTGTGGAAATGGAATGGATAGGACAATAAGAATTTTAGGATGGATGGATAACAGGTATCTCTGGGCATAATGGTTGAGAGATTCCTGACTCCGATAAAGAAGCCATAGTGCATTGCATCATCATAGAATTAAAATGCATGTCAGTGTATTTAGTTTTTGTCTAGTTCCATTTAGCAATTAGTTTTAATCCTTTTATGAAGTTTAATAAAAGCAATTTTTTTTTTAAAAAAAATTAGCTTTAAAGTTATTCAGTTGTTATCTTCTAGGAAAATGAAATTAAAATCCTGACAGAAAAATAAAATATAGTACTCGTGTCAAAATCTTATTAATTTACAATGATTAAGCCAACGTGTTTTTTTTTTTTTTTAATTTTAATTTCAAATAGAAGTATATACTGATTTATCTTACAATACTGTGTTCATTATTATAATCATTTTAATGTATATGTATCAAATAAAAATGTTAAATAAATTGTAATTAAATCAAAAATAATCCTTTTAAACACTTTTCTTCTTCATTTCCTTTATTTCTGCTATCTTCAAAAATAAGTTAAGAACCACTCCAAAATTTTATTAAATGATAAAAATTAATAAAGAAAGATGAACTACCATTAGATAGCGACGCAATAAATAGAAAAGACTCTTGCGACAAAATATCCAGGAAATGGAATACGTAACTATCGCATTTGCATAAATTTACATCGCTCCTAATCAATTTCTTATCTATTTACAACATGGCTATGAATATGAGGCTCTGACCCTTGAAAGCGCTTAGCCACTTAATTAAATATATGTATTAAACTATAAAAATATATATACATTTCTTTATTTTGTCTTCAGCTTTGTGTGCTTGTTCGTGTTAGCCCATTTTATATTTTTCACTTTAGAACAATTAGCCACGAAGTTTAAACTGTTTGCTCATATAAATATAATTAATTAACACCACACAAATCATTTTATTAACAGTAATTTTTATTCAAACTATCTACATAAATTTTCATGATATTTTAAGCAGCAATGTTTGATGAATACAATAAACAATCACTTGCTGGATGTATGTTTCTCAATAAATAAGATCATCATCAGCCATCTAGATGAGACTGTAATAAATTTAGAAACACAAACTCAATCACAACACTCAATTTGATATTGAAGTATGAATGTAAATTTAGCAATAATTTAACTAAAATTCCCTTTATATTGGCTTAATATTAATAACAAGGTACAGTTTTTAATCAAACATTTAGAAAGTAATCTTATATTCAAATAAACATTAAAATATGTAAATAGTTGACTATTGTACAAATATATAAATTATATATAAATTATTATGTGAAAATGAATTTAAAAGAATTGTTCAGGATGGGAACTATATTAATAGCTCTGATGAGTGTTGGAATAGAATTAAAGAGGGATTCTTGAAAATAGCAAAAAATGAAATAGGTATTATTCATGCGAGAAAAGCTAAAAGACCTTGGATAACTGAAGGTATGTTGGAAAAGATGGAAGTGCGGAGATGGTGGAAGAATGTAAATACTGAGGAAGGGCAAAAGGAATATAGGAAATTTAATAATGAATTAAGAAGAGAAACAGATTTAGCAAAAGAAAAGTGGTTGGAGCAAGAATGTAAAGAGATAGAAAGGTTTCAACAGATGAAAAGATATGATCTAGCATATGATAGAATACAAAGTATTTCTTGGAAGAAAAAGACATGGGTAGCAAGTGAGATTGCAGATAAGAATGGAAGAAGGTTAACCGATAGTAATGATATATTAAAAAGATGGGAAGAATATATTCGATATCTGTTTAGTAGAGGAAATGATTTAATTAGTTATGAACTTGAAAATGAAGATGTTGCAATGGATGATAGAGGTATGGACATACTGCCAGATGAAGTAAAAAAGGCAATCGCACAAATGAAGAATGGTAAGGCTATTGGATTTGATGCAGTACCTATAGAATTTTTGAGAGAAATGGGAGAATTTTCTATGAAGGAAATAGTTGGACTTTGCAATTTGATATATAATAGTGGAGTTTGGCCTGAAGATTTTTTAAGAACTATAGTGATTCCAATTGCTAAAAAGAAAAAAGCTGTTAAATGTGAAGAGTATAGGACAATAAGTGTATTGTCTCATGTTTCTAAGGTGTTATTGAGGATTTTAACTCAAAGGATTTATGGGAAGGTTGACTATTATATTACTGAAGAACAGTTTGGTTTTCAGAAAGGGAAAAGCACAAGAGATGCTTTTGGTATTGTTAGGACAATTGCAGAAAGATATATTGAAAGAGATAAAGAAATTGGTATATGTTTTGTAGATTTAGAAAAGGCATTTGATAGAGTAAGCTGGAATAAACTGATGTCTATCTTAAGAGATAAAGGAGTATTCTGGAAAGAAAGACGATTGATATGGAATATGTATAATGGTCAAAGAATAAGAGTTAGATTTGGATGTAATGAGACTGATGAAGTGAATATAGAAAGTGGAGTTAGGCAAGGATGTAGTATGTCACCTGTTTTGTTTAATATTTATTTAGAAGATATGCTAAATAATTATTTGGACTGTGGAGGAGCAAATGTTGGAGGGAGAATAATAAAGTGTATAAGATTTGCAGATGATATGGCTCTTATTGCTGAGGAAGAAAAGGATCTTCAGAATATGTTGAATAAATTGGAAGAAGGATGTATGGCATATGGAATGAAGATTAATATTGAAAAGACTAAGTGTTTATGGATAGGGAGAGATGCAAAAAGACTGCAAATTGGAATCCATGATGACATGGTGCATCAGGTGAAGGGATTTAGATATTTGGGTTGTTGATTGAGTGAGGATGGAAGAAGTGAAGATGAAGTTAAAAGAAGAATAGCATTGGCAAAGGTGACATTTGTAAAAAGAAAGAAGATATTTTGTGGACCTATGGAAAGAGAATTAAGGAAAAGATTAATTAAATGTTATGTGTGGAGTGTATTAATGTATGGTTGTGAAACATGGACATTGAGTAATAGAATTAAGAAATGACTGGAAGCTTTTGAGATGTGGACATGGAGAAAAATGGAAAAAATCAGTTGGGTGAATAAAATAACAAATGAAGAAGTTTTGAAAAGAGTTAATGAGGAAAGAAGATTGATTGAAAGTATCAAAGAGAGAAAGAGAAACTGGATTGGACATATACTAAGAAAAGATTATAGTTTAATGAAAGATGTTTTGGAAGGAATGGTGAGTGGAAATAAAAAGAAAGAACAGAAGAGATTGACATTATTGGTTGATATACGAGGTGGAAGGGGTTATGTGGAATTGAGGAAGTGGGCAAGGAAGAGAATGGAATGGAAGAATGGATGAACTGATGTAGTGACTACTCTCTGGATCTGTCTATTGGACAGACTACTATTGATGATATAAATTATCTCATTAATATTAATAAATAGATATTGATCATTTTCATATATTTTCTTATTTGAGAATGATCTAAAACTATAATTTACAAATTCTTAATGTATTTTTACTTATTTATCCATATTACAGCATTGTCAAATTATGAGATCTCATTAATTTTAAAATTGGAATAAAACTATTTCATAATTCAGTATTATGAAATTTATTGTAGGATTTCAATTCTGATAACTGAGTTTTGCTTTCTAGTAAACATATGTAAAATAAATATTTGGCTTAATAAAGTATATTTGCTTTATTAAATATTTACTTTTTGCTAATTTAAACAAAATTATAGGAAACTCCTCAGAATGTAATAAGCACTATTTGTGATTTTTATGCCCATAATCATGGAGTTTGAATCTAAAGCTGGCTGGAATATGATTTTGTATTCAGATTCAAAACAGATTTAGAGATTTTTCCTTATGCATCTGGCCTACAGGCAATTAAAGTAGATGTAATTATTAGTTGGTAAAAGAATATGTAGAAAAGAAAATTCTAAATCTTCAATGCCTAACATTTCTACTAGCCTAGTAAGCATAGATTTGCCTTCAAACTGTTTATTTTTTTTAAGGAGAGATTCTGGAGAAATTTTTTTCTATGCATTAAGTTATTTAATGGCTGTTTCACTATAAGTAAAATATTGTGAATTAACCATCATTAAATATAAATGTACAATGAGTCATTTACATTTTAGCTTTGAATGTGCATAAGCATAACATTTACTGATGTACAAGTAAAAGGAAAATACAAAATAATCATTGGAATTAAAACAACATATGCAAGATTTTCACATGAACAATTACATTGTAAGGAGCAAATTGTACAACACACAATATATATGACAATGTGTGCATTTTAATTAATTTAAAATATATTAACAATAGTTAATGAAATAATTATTTTATCTTCTAGATATCCCCCCCCCCTTTTAATATGATATAATCATTAGTAGGAATCATTTGCGTCTTTCTTCTTTAATATAATTAAAAATTTAATCTCTAAATAGTATTTTAACTTTTTAAAAATTGAAAATTACTCAGTTGCAAATAATTAAATTATATTTTAAAATGTTAAATTCTTATCAGTTAAATGACATTAAAAATGAAAATTTCAATATTCTTTACTAGTTTGTTTGACAATGCATAAAAATTTGTAATATTTGCAATATTCTCAAGCACATTCTACAGTTTAAGCATCTGATTTAAAAATTAACAATTAAATAACTTATTTAAATATTTAACCCTATATTGTGTTGTTATTATGGATATATGATATTGTTATGCATATATTAATTAAAAATATTTTTGGAAAGCGAATAATGACTTCAAATAATCTGTTTGTCAATTGAACTGTTCTTTCTCAATGTGTTCTAGTAGCAGTGGATAAAACACATGTATTTCTGCAAAAAAATACTTATACACACAGTATATAATATCAAATACGAAAAGCTAAACTAATCAATATAATAAACCAAATATACATATTTAAAATTAGAATACTAGCTAATGAAAATATTATTAATCAATGGTTTTTCTGCCAAGGTAGATATCCCAAATGTAAACAATAACACAAAACAACATGCTGTATCTATTGTATTAATATTCCAATTATCTTTAATATTAAAACAAACTTTAAGCAAATTAATAGCTTCAGATTTAAAATGTATTTAATTAAAAAATATTGTTTGATTCTTTTCATTCTTCTCAAAGATGACACATTTAGATTTCTCTAACAAAATCTTATGATCTTACTTCTCTCATGAATATATAATACAAAATTAAGATTACTACTATGAACATTAAGTTAATGTTCATGATTAACTAAAAAATAAGTTAATATAATAAAAATATCTTACTTCTGTATTATATATTTATGAAAGAAAAAAGAAATAGGCTACAATATTTCTTGAACAGACTAAGATTGTCTTCTTTGATAAAAATGGGGAGGGGGGGTTAGAGCCACTATTTTAATTAAATATTATATGGCACATATGTCAATTATTTAAAATGCAAGGTTTTTTTTATTTTTAACATAATTTTTAATGATGAAGTATGTGGTTGCATATTGATGTATAGTACCTATTATATATAGACATATTGGATAGCTGGGTTTGAAGACATGTAGGTGTCTGAAAAGAGCAGGTTTTCTATTCAATAAATAACTTCTAGATAAATGCTGGCTTTGGGTTGGTATTTTTAGATCTAGTGTCTGAACCTACCCTAGCGCCTCTCTGAGGAGTACCAAAGCACAAAACCATGGTCAGAGATTGGGGGGGGGGGGTTTCCTGACAGAAATATTTTAAATGCTTGCACTGGCTAAGCATTTATCACAATGCTTGTTGAGGAATTGGCAATCCTCATTATTATATCTTACAAGCTTAAAAGAATTGGGTCATGCGATCTACGACTCTTATTTTGACTATATTATACTTCAGTTTGTATTAAAGAAGTTACTACCGCGTAATTTATTATTTATATTAGATTCAAAGAGAATTATGTACAAGTATTGGATAATTAGTTATAAGTTTAATGTTTGATTAATTATACATGAATTTTAAAATAATAAAACTATATGATTAATGAAAAATATTGGATATTATTGCAAAGATTATATCCTAATTTTTAAAAATATAATCTGTAATGTATTTATTAGAAATAGCTGCATCTTTTGAATGTAAATAAATATGTACTGCCTATTACCTCATTATTCAATTCTTTTTTAATCATATTATTGGATTATTTATTTACAGTTACATTGTATTAATAAACATTAATTCTTATTAAATGCATGGTCAGCACATAATTACATATAAGGCTTTAATCTTAATACTATGTGCCTTGAGTGCTTAATTTTTACGATGAGAGGGACCTCTACAAATTTTAACACAAGATTACAACTTTATAAAGATAAGAGCAGCTATCTTATCTTCAACCTACTTTCTAATTATATAAGCCAATCTAAAGCATTGGGATTTAAGAGTGTGGAGCTAGTAAGATCTTCACTAATTAAGTCCACTACCTCATTTAGAAATCAACATTCATGAAATCTTTTGATTCACAACAAGTTAATATTTAGGTCTTATAATTAGCTTCACACTCTCAAATCAAAATGCTTTAGATTTGCCTATACACCTGGGTCTCTTTTTACGTGGACTTATTTAACACGATTTTGAAGTTACGCGATTCATGTTTCACCGGAAGTCGAACTCCGATAGTGCGCTATTACTTTAAATAATAAATTTCGCACACTTATGTCATATTGAAAGTAATAGCACATTATTGGAATTTGACTTTCATCTTAATAATTTCAATATTTTCAGTGCTTTATAATAGTAAGATTTTATGCAATAATGAAATTAAAATCATGATTTCCACATTTTATGTATACACACATTAAATTTTACAAGATTATAATGTAAATTTGTTCAAACATTGTGCGTGTTAATTTTGCATTTTAAATCACATTCTGTTTTTGCTATTTAAAAAAGAACATAATCAATTATTAATCTTTTAGTGTCCGCAAGTTTATTTTTAAAAGGTGAGTAATAGCAGTGGGCACAATTAAATTTGACAATTAAAAATTAAAATCTGATTTTTAATTGTAATTAACAATTTAAAAATTACTTACGGCAACTTGAAATTAATGTGATGTAAAACAAAATTTGATTTTTAAATGAAATTGAAAATTAAAAAATTAAAGACAAAAATAAGAATTTAATTTTTAGTTGTTAGTTTTAATTAAATTTTTCACAGAAATGGTGAATAAATGTCTTTTTATTATCATAAGTCTAAGTTCATAAACAATTAATGAAATCATTGTCTCAAAGATTAATTACTAATTACGTTGTCTACAGAAAACCATTAACACAATATGAGAGTGAACTTGGCGCTAGTTGTATTTTTTACCAGTTTGCAAACGAACGTGTCTTTCAGCAAATAGCGATAATAATTAAAACATGTATAAAAAAATGTAAATTACTGTACTGTAAATTATGCATAAAAACATATTATTTTGAATAAAATTAAATATTATAGTTAAAAAAAGTTTGTCTTGTATCAATTTTTTTCAAATTTTAAATTTTTTACTAGTCATATTTAATTTCCTTATTTAGTAATTTTACATTGGTGCTTTGCTTTTATGCGAATTTTGAAAAATCACAGACTGCATCCCCCCTTTTTCAATGTAAGTTACATCTATTTTTGTGCGATTTCGTTTGCGCGTGTTTTCTGAGGAACCTAGCTATCGCGTAAAATGAGACCCAGGTGTATAATTAAAAAGTAGGTTAAAGATAAGATAGCCACTCTTATCTTTATAAGGTCATAATCTTGTGTTAAGATTTGTAGAGGTCCCTCTCATGATAAATATTAAGCACTCAATGTGCATAGTATTAAGATCAAAGCCTTATATGTAATTGTGTTAATATGAAATAATGGCAATAATATATATATAATTCATATTTTCTCTGTTGCATGAGTGGTGAATGTATGTTTTCTCACAAATATTTGTCTGCAAACCTGTCACACATCAAATTCATAACCAATTAAAAAAATAGTATATTTGTTTGAAGAAAGTAATTCTGCCACTAATAAAAAATTCTTGGGAAAAAAAAGCAATACATGTGCTTTGAATTACGATACAGAACTGAATAGGTATAGTATTTAAATCATAAAAAATGTGATTAAAGTACATAAATTCATGTTTTAAATGTGATATTTAATGAGGGGAAAAGTAGATGCTATAGTACCATATATACATTTAGTTTTAGTTAGCATATAATTGAAATTGAAATGATGTCTTTCCAGGCCGGTGTACAATTTTCACATCTATTTATATAATATTAAAATCTTTTGTTTAATTTACATTAAAACTTAAAAACAAATTGTTAAAGCAACCCATTAAAAAACCCCACACCCTATTTAGGCCAGGTACATTTAGTATTAATATATATTAGATATTGTGAAAGGTATTATGATCATCATGTCTAGAAGCTTTACCATTTATATTGACATTGTAATGCTCTTTATAAGTTATTATGTTTTGATTATAGCAATAACTATAACTAATTAAAATTCAATTTAGATATAGTTCAGTTTATTGACCTTAAAAATTTAATTCTTACTATCTAAAAGTATAAATAGAATATTATTTGATAAACTTCATAAACCTAGATAGATTGTTTAAATGACCAATGCTATATGCTATTCTATTCCATTTTATAATTATCTTCATCATTTCCCTTTTTTTGTACATATAAAGATGCTATTTGTTTTATTTGAAAATAAAATACAATAATCCTTAGCATGCTGCTTTTGTGTAATTACTAAATGTATATACCAATATATTATTGATTTTTTTCTTAATTTGTATTTATAATTCAAATTTGCGTATGTTTATTCATCTGCATAATAAAGTGGTTTCTTTCTTTATAACCTAAAACTGAATGCACTTTCAGTAAAGTTCACCATAATCATAACTCTCTTTAAATTAATTATTGTTGCTGCTTTATTTATACTGTAAAGTGATTACGCATGCAATTTTATTTAAATTAGCTCATTCAAATATTCCATTTGTTAGATAATTGAATGCCGTTTTCTCTTTTGATTATGACAAATGTTATTAAACAGTTCAATAGAAATGTAAAGCAAACTTTAAAACTGCAAGTTGAAATTAAACCATGGGTTAGCATGTCTTACATACTAAAATTAATGAAAAACATCTGTGAGCCAACCTTCAAAGTTAATGTCCATAATTCCCTAATCTCAATAGATTGATTAACAACACAAAAGACAAGTTACAAAAGGAGGATGCACAGCAGATAGTATATAAGATTCCATGCAACAGCCTAGGCTGCACTACTGTATATTACAGGGAATCTAGAGCTAATATCTCAACTAGATTAGCCCAGCACAAATACTTATATAGGCATGCTAAAAACAACCTGGAATATATGACTAGTTTTTGGAATGTCAAAAAATAATTTGGTCATAGTGTTGACCCACAGACAGTCTAGTGTGTATGAAGTGCAATGACAGAAAAGAAAGGTCATGGACATGTGCTTTATTGCCAACTATAGAAATGTAATAAACAAAAGAGAAAACAGCATCCAATTATCTAACAAATAAAATATTTAAATGGACTAATTTAAATAAAAATGCATGTATAATCACATTATAGAATAAATAAAGCAGCAACAATAATTAATTTAGGACAGTTGTGATTATGGTGAACTTCACTAAAAATGCACTCAGTTTTAGATTAAAAAGAAAAAAAAACACTTCTTTATGCAGATGAATAAAACATATGCAAATTTCAATATATTATTAGATATTACATATATATGCTATATAAGAAAACTATATAATAAATTTAAATTAATATATATGTGCTCTGTGCACAGTTAATGATGCTATTAATAAATTGTCAAAATTTTTTACTGCCAAGCGCTTTCGGGACAGTCTAGTCCCATATTCATGGCGAGTTATTCTGTTAATAACTGTAAAACTATGCAAATGGTCCACGTAACATCTGCATATAAATTTGCATAGTTTTACAGTTATTAACAGAATAACTCGCCATGAATATGGGACTGTAGACTGTCCCGAAAGCGCTTCGCAGTAAAAAAAAAATAATTTTGACAATTTATTAATAGCTTCATTAACTGTGCGCAGAGCACACATATATATATTAATTTATTTAAGCGTTAATGAAGTAAAATCTTAACTATTATAATAAATTTAATAAAAGAAAAAAAACATTTCCATTGTTTTGATAAACGCATTCAGTTTATGGAAAAGAAAAAAAAGTTATGCGGACTTAAGCTTTTGTAGAAACACTTTAAAATAGTAATAAAATTGTTTTTTAATTTAGTGTTCATATTTGTGTGTTAAGCACATAAATCTTTATTTTAATAAATACACATATATCCATATATTAGAATAATTAATATATACTGTACCGGATGGTTACATAATATTTCTAGCATTTATCAAGAGTGAATTTTAGTGAAATACATTTTAAGAAAATATTATTTTAAAGTTTAAAAAAAAAGAAAAAAGCGATTTTCATGAAAGTTTAGAAAAAGAAAAGAACAAAAGAAAGGGTAGGGAAAAAGATTTCGGTAATGAATAATAATTAAAGGCAAAAATGTTTAACATTGTTATTTTTAAATTAATGTATAACATAAATATCTCATTTTTGTCTTATAATATGGAAATAGTGAAATGTGTGTGTCTATAAATGGAATTTAAAAAAGAAAGAATTTTCTTAAAGTGATAAAATTGAAAGCTAATGCAATGCAAATAAAAGAACTGAAATTTAAAATCAAAACAAAGGAAATATAATTAACAAACAAAGGGACTAAGTACTACTGTTTGATTAAAATAAAAAGCCAATGGAAAGACTATAACGAATCTTAAATTCTTAAATAAAAGAAATAGAAACCCAATAGGATTGCAGCAGACTGTTCGATCAGCCTCAGGTAAGGAACATTTCATATTGTTATAAAATCTTTCATTAAAAAGTCATTAATTAATCAGAATTCATCAAAATTTGATCTAAAAAAATATTGAAAAACTCAGAATGAACGTCCTATCATATAGAATACATTGCTGAACCCATTGGATCGTGAAGCCGGCCTGAACCTTCTCTGCAGTAACATCAGCAGCTAGTTCGAGGAAAAAATAATGTTCGTGTGAAAACTGAGAATCATCGGAGTGTCCATGCCAAGATCCACAAGTAATTGCTATGCACATCATAAAATAAATAAAAAAGCCATACAATGAATCAACACTAACAGGTTGGAATCGGGAGAATCAGCAGAAAACTACGTTGCCTTATTCGCGTATGAAAGTGTTCAAATCCTAGGTAAATCATTCATTTTTTGTCTTCAAAATCTTAATTCGTAGCAATAAATAAGTGAGAGAAAACTTTTAAACATCTCAAAAATTATAAGTTAGATTTAATCAAGTATAGAACTATTAGCTTTCATAATAAGACTTCGAAATCAAATATCTCATTAATTATGTGTGTATATGTGAAATATGTGTTTATTTTATTTATTATTTAAATGTATATGTGTGTGATTTGAAACGTATTAAAATGTATACTTTAATAGAATGTGTGTACGCATTTATATTATAAGGCAAGAGTGATCATTTAAAGAAAGAAAGCTGGATAGAAAATATTTTAATTATCGTTATATAGATAATTTGAGGTAAATGTTAAAATTAAGGGAGGGATATAAATGTCGAAAAATAGAGATTCATAGTAATATTTACTAAGGCTTTAGCCTTAAGAATGTGCAAGTAAAAATGCGATAGTATGGACCTCTACATGTCTTAACCATAAGCTTACACTTTGGAAGAAAAGAGAGGAACACTTATTTACTAAGGAGCCTCAAGAATATGCATGTAAAAATGCGGTTAAGATCTGTAGAGGTCCCTACTATTGCATTTTTACATGCATATAGTTGAGGCTACAGCCTTAGTAAATATTACTTATGTAATCAATGTGCATTTAAATAAATTTATAATTACTTTAAATTATCGTAATAGATTCATAGTGTAGGCAAAGAATCGGGAATAGTTAGAGTCTGATGAGCTAGCTAAGGGAGAGGTCAGATACTAAATTCATAGCTGTTGAGCAAGCATGTTAGTTACATAGTAATTAATTGGCATCTAAAGGTTTTTCCTTAAAATAAATAAAGTGCTTTAGTAGCAGAGAGTTGGTATTATTGGTAGCTTGCTACCAGTGATATTATTATCTCCACCTGAAGAACCAGAAGCCTTCAAAGATAGTGATAGAGACTAAACAAAAGGGGTAAAATAAATAAATCTAAAAGAATAGATTTTCCCCATCTATGTTTACAAAGAAAGAAGGCGTATGGTACAATACATATCAAAATGTGTATAAAATTCCATTACAATTAATTACAAAAAGTAAACACTACCTTGCATTAAATTTTTAGGTAGCATTGCTTATGTGTTCCCAAATTAAGCAGATGGAAAATAGTAAACCTTAAAATGGTATACCACTTTCCTACTACTTCTAAAATTTTAAATAGTAACCTACTTTCTATGTAATTTGAAACTTTATAATATACAAGTAGCACTGCTAAAATATTTATTACTAAGCTGCTGATAATTCTTATCTATGTTATTATATAAATATTAAAGTTTGTTTGTCACTTTATAACTCAACAAGTATTGCACCAATCTTGAATAATATTGCATGATTTTCTTTCATTTTTGGTAGAGAATTTTATAGGTTATGAATTTTTATATTATGATGCTTAATTGTTTTAAAATCTTTGGTAATTTACCATCACATTTTTTCCCCCATATGTCATAGCATCGGCCAAGAGGCGAACCCACAACAACCATCTGCAACCAACTGCTTGCTTGCAAGGTAGCTGCACTGACCCCTCAGCTAACAATGCTTGACATCACATTTTTTAATGCACAATTAGTATACTTAAAACAAGGTTCCAACTTTAAGTGCATGAATATATCCCTAAAATGAAAATGTAATTTACCTGATTTTAAAGGGGAAAATGGTTTCAAATTTGCTATGTAGATTTTAAAAAATAAAAACAGAATTTAGTATTAGTCTCCATTTATTAACTAAAATATTAATGGATATGTGCTAATAAAACAATAGGGTCAGTTTAAGTAATAAATTAATAAATAAAAAATCAGGACAAATAGTATCTTCCCATTATTTATCTCTATAAAAGATCAATTTATGATAATTTTAAAAAATTGAACTTTTCTAACAGTAGTTTATAAATTAGTTTAACAATATTAAAAATTATCCAATATAATAAATTACTTATTTTTAAAAATAATAGCAGTGTGTAATAAATTATCAATCTTTTATTAAGTACTTTATAAATTACTTTAAACAGTATTAAAAATTATCCAATATAGTATTTTAACTTGTATAATCCTGGGTTATCATATTAAATTTAAAAAAAAAATAACAGATGTAATTTGTATAATATCTTCAATTTGAATACATTAAATATAAAGTTATATACATTGTTGTGTTTTCGATCCCTTCTTGTTACTCCCAACATACTCCAACTGACCTCATTGAAAAAATTAAAAAACTGAAGTGGAGTTGGGCTGGACATATTGTTAGAAAAGATGATAACAGATGGACAATTGAAATTTTAAACTGGATTACAAGAGATTGTAAAACACCCAGAAAGAGACCACATGTGAGGTGGATGGATGAAATAAGAAAGTGTGCAGGGGTGATGTGGAGAAGAAAAGCTAAAGTTAGGAAAATATGGATTGAACTTGGAGATACCTTCATCCTGCAGTGGATTGATAATGTTTGATGATGATGATGATGATACATTGCTGGAAAGAGCAAATATGAAGGCATGTAATAAAGCTGAAAAAATAGTCATTATTTTAAAAAAAAATTTAAAAAAAGATGTGTAACACTTTTAAAGATGCTTATTTTTACATAGATTGACAAATTCTAAATTTTGATAGTTAAATATTAAAATGACACTTTAATAGCTTAATCACATTCCTCTTAAAATTTTGAAACAAAAGATATATGACTTATTTGAGATAATTCTTCATTATTAAATCTTGAAATATGTATTTTCTGGTGTCTTCCATTTTGTCCTTCCATGCATGTATCTGTTGGAAATGTATTTCTTTCTAATGGGAAAAAACAATAAATATTATATATCAGATATTATGCAAAGAGAACTTTAGTATCAAAAAATAAAATTAATTTTCATATAATTGCAAATATATATATAAAAGAATAAAAAGAAAAAGTGACAGGATAAAAGCCTAAAGTTTTTTCCAGGTGTATGTATATTAATTTCTACACATGGTGATAAATAAACAAGATTTTTTTTTTCAATTTAGTGCAATATAAAATATCAATGAAAACAGTCATAATACTTCTTATTATATATCCTACATTTCATTTGCTTTTGTGGAAATTCCTAATAGCTAGATGGCTTTATTATGATAAAATTAGAATCATTTGTTATAATAAATATAATTATAACCATAACTTGCAAAAATTATATTTGTATAAAAAAGTAGAAAAAATTACAAAAAATTAAATATAATTGCTTATGTGTAGATGGCAAAATTATGAGATATTACTTGCGCAACAGATATGACAATGAAATAAATTTGATTTTTTTTTTATTATAATCATTACTTAGAAAAAAAAAAATTATAATATTTTTATAAACAAATAGAAAATAATTAGATTGAAAAAACAATGAGATAAACAAAGAGCATAAAACAAACCATTACAAAAAAATATTATTCACTGTAAATAATACATAAGCTTTTCTCAGTATATGTGTTGTATTATTTACATTGTATTACAGTTGTTTCAAAAAACATTTAAATCACTTGGAAAAATTATTATACAATTACATTTGGTAGAAAATATTATCTGGAATTTTATATTTATATTTGTTTAGAATCTGAACTCAAAGGATTACATATATATGCATCAGATCACAAAACAAACTTACTCTAGAGCATGAAACCCATTATTGTACATCATTATAAATTTATATATATATAATATTATATAATTACAGCTGATAGTATTATTGCCTTTGAAGCTTCATATAATATTATAATTGTTTTAGATTATAAATCTTCAGACTTATGCATATTTGTATCAGGCATGTGTTTCATTTTACGAATAAGAATATTACCGTTCATTTTTCTTCTTGACGTTTACAAAATAAAGAGAAAAAGAAAAAAAGTAAAAAATTCCTTTTGTTAAAATGTTCATTTAAAAAAACAAACAAATTTTGTCATACAGGAAAAAAAATTACACAATAGAGAATTGATTCAATATCAAAAAGATGGTGTATTACACATGGATGTAGTTCTTATCAATCGCATGCTATATTGATTTCTAGGAATGGGACTTTCAGGGATCTAGTGGTCACTAATAGTAAATTAAAGAATCCTTAGAATATATTTTTATTATGATTTATATGTACTAATATGTTAAAGGAATTTATCTGATATTAAAGTGGAAAAAATGGTTTCAAATTTGCTATGTAGATTTTTCAAAATAAAAACAGAATTTAGTATTAACCTCAATTAATTAACTAAAGTATTAATGGATATGCGCTAATAAAAAATAGGCTCAATTTAAACAATAAATCAATTTTAAAAATAAGCATAAATGGTAGCTTCAAAAAATGTTTATTTGCGATAATTTTAAAAAAGCTAGCTCTTCTTCAGTGCTTTATAAATTACTTTAAACAATATTATGCGGGATTTGAACTCAGACTTTTACATGACCCTCAACTCTCCATGCCATTTCATATTGCTGACCCACCTGATTACACACATGTTGGAAAGATAAATAATCAACAATATATGCATTTAATTCTAAACCAGTACTCATCAGTTGGTCCAGATTACCATCTCCACACATATATACAATCAGTGCTCAGCTTTATATTAAGATAGCCAATCTTCATACTTTAATGGACAGATTTCAAACTACTCCAACCCACAACTCTTCAGCCTTCCATTTCATTGAAAATCTGATGATAAAACATTCAAAGCCCACATTAGTGCCAAGGTTGTCATTCTACCCATGGTGATTATTTATCTTTTCAACATGACATTGAGAGTTGAGGATCAAGTGAAAGTCTGAAATCGAATCCCACATACATTATATATATGCAGGTTTAAGTCTGTATAGGGTATTAATTTACATATTGAAACATAGTGCATCAAGGGTCTGCCCATTCCTCACACATGTATGTAAAAATGGATTATTCTCCTGGATTGTTCTACTGTACATGAGGGATCAGAATGACTGAATGTCAACATGGATAGGATGACAACCTTAGCACTAATGTGGGCTTTAAACATTCTATTATCAGATTTTCAATGAAATGGAAGGCTGAAGAGTTGTGGGTTGGAGTAGTTTGAAGCCTGTCCATTAAAGTATGAAGATTGGCTATCTTAATATAAAGCTGAGCACTGATTGTATGTATGTGTGAAGATGGTAATCTGGACCAAATGATGAGTGCTGGTGTAGCACAAAATGTGTATGTTGGTGATTATTTATCTTTTAAACATGTGTGTGATCACGTAGGTCAGCAATATGAGATAATATGGAGAGTTGAGGGTCATGTGAAAGTCTCAGTTAGAATCCCACATACATTACACATATATGCAAGTTTAAGCCTGTACATTGTATTATTTTAACAATATTGAAAATTATCCAATACAAATAAATTACGTACTTTTAAAAGTAGCAGCAGTGTGCATAATAAATTAGCAATCAAGTGTTTTATAAATTAATTTAAACAATATTAAAAAATTATTCAATACGATATTTTAAAACAACCTTGCCTTCAAATAAATATTTGAATTAAATACCAGATAAATATGCAATTTATTAACATTATAAGACCAGTCTTGCACATTGTTCATCTAGGGCATGAGCAATATAATTAGCAAGAGCTCTAAAAACTGTAATTGATAAGAAACAGTGATAGCATCAGCAGACTCAGTGACAAGTAGCATTCAGAATGGCAGAAGCAGTTGCTATGAGACAGTGTGTTTTATATCTTAACCCATGATGAAACAACATTTTTAACATTCAATTTTGTTTTAAATTGGACAAAAACTGTCACTGAAAGTATTTAATTCTTAAACACTCATTGATTTTGAGTTTGGTTGAAAAGAGTTCGTTTTAGATCACCACCATCTCTTAACAATTTATTGATCAATACCAGGGATAAAATACTTGTGGAGCATGCTCCTCAGGTGGTCTATAAAATTGCATGTTCTAATCCATTCTGAAGCTCTATGTATTATGGGGAACTCATGCAAATAGATCCAAGAGAAGTGCTCAACACACACAAATCTATACTGCAGAGCTAAACAGAAGACTGAATACAGAGCTATCTTTCTTGTTTATGAACGCAACATAGGGTATACATTTTCTCCATCCAATATTAGAATGGTTTTCTCAAAAAGAGATGATAAGAAAAGAAAGCACAAAGAAGCTTTGGTAATTGCAAAGGATTCATGTGTTCTATTGTATGAAAAATGGAATATCAAATTGCCTTATTTGCATATTGGGCTTCATTTACATATTATATAAGCATACCTGTGCTGCATAATTTTATTCAGCATGATGCTCACAGTGTTTTGCAGAAAGCTACCTCAGTGCTGTTAATTAGTTTACATTATTAATTGGTTACCTTTTCAACCAAATTCAAAGTCAGTGAGTGATTAAGAATTCCATAGTTTGTTGAAAAGAGTTAATAAGTTGAGATTTACTGAAACATTTGAAATTATTTAGACAGTGGGTGGCAATGAAGCTATTTTGAGATACAAAAATGCTTTCTAGTGAATTGCAAGATTTTGTGACATCAGGGATAGCATTAAAATCTACAAATATATGAAACACACTGTGGCATTGTTTGTCAGAATTCATGATCCAGATATGATAATATCTTACAATTTTCATAATAGGATAAAACCCTATAGACTAAATGGCCAAATATGGTTTTAATCATTGTCCACATGTTCATAAATTAAACAAACTTATTTGTGTTTGAATTGACTAACACCATCATATATGTGATATACCTGATCAGATTAATGTAAATGGGCCACTACTATGATTTCTGGAATGGGAAGTTATATGTCTTCAATTTCTGGTGATAACTAATGTCTTAATGTAATTGATATGAAATTAATTGTTTTTTTTGTTTATATATACAAGTGTAACCTCTGATTTTGTTGACTAGTCTCCTTTGAGATTGATATAAATGTTCTTCCTTTTGTAAATGACTCTTATGGTTTGTGAATAAAATTTCCTTTTGAAAGATAACTATAGTGTGTTATTACACAACATATGCCTTGATTAAGAGATGATACTTAAGAAAGATTGAAGAGAGAACTATTTATTTTTTTATTTGGATACACACATTATAATTATTACCATTATAAATAATATTTGTTGATAAATTTTATTAAACAAACCATGCACAAGCAGGAAAATGAATAAATAGTTAATCTCCTATGTCAATACGTAAGGAAAATAAACAATTATCTCATAACTATACAGTATTTTATCCAGGAACATTATTGGGTGGCCCTGGAAATTATAATAATATATCTATCCTATATATCAACATGATGAAATTTTTTAATTAAATTAGAAGTGTATGATTCTATTCAAGAGAGAGGTAGATATATATCGAAAAATGTATACGTAATACAAATTATAAATAGAATTCCAAGAACTGTATCTCTTGAAATTAATTATCATATATAAATGAATATCATATACAATTATTCAAATTAGAAATGGATTATTCTGATCAAGAGAATAAAAATTATTAATAATAAAATTCTTGAGAAAAATGCCTATTTAAATATAACTTTTAGATAGCATGCCATGAAAAAACTCTATAAAACTAATTATTCTTTATAAATGATTATTATGTGTAATTAATTAATTAACTTTGTTACGTCTTTTTAAGGGTGTTTTTGACACGTTTTGGATATATTATATATATCAGAGAGTGTACTTAATAATTAATAGAAGTAATTAGTTTATCAAATGAAAAACATATTTAAACTAAAATTCTAAAAACCGATTATATTCCGTTGCATAATTGATCTTGAAAAGATATATCTATTGCAATACTGTTGGTGATAATTCACGAATTATTATTCCATTTAAGTAATTCGTAAATATAGAAGATGTAGAGCAGCTACATGTTATATTCTTTTATTCTGTATATGCCAGTGAAACTATAGGTATAATTAGTATTAATCATAATCAAAAAGATGTACAAATTTATAATAGTGACACCTATCAAATGCAATGAAAAATATAGTCTATAAATTTGACTCTATATGTATTTTGTTTCAGACCAGGAAACTTAATAAGATGTTCTTGGAATCAGACAACAGATTATAAATACTATACAGATTTGTAGGGGATTTGAACACAGACTTTTAAGCTCCCTTCTGCTATTCATTTTATTTCATACATCCACTATGATTACACACATGCGAAAAAGATAAAATCTCCCATACTCATATTTTGTGCTGAAACAGCACTTATCATTTGGTCCAGATCAATATCTCCCACACATATTTACAGTCAGTGCTCAGTTTGCATTAAGATAGAAAATGTTCAAACTTTAATGGACAGTCTTCAATTTATTCCACCCTCCAAATATTCAGCCATCCGTACCATTGAAAAATCTGATGATGGGCCATTCAAATCTCTTATTGATCCCAGTAATATGATTTTGATCAAGAGTGAATAAATCACTTCAAACATCCTTACAAACAATATCATGCCATAATTATGTAAAACTGTTATACTTTAATATTTTTAATTTAATTACTTTTAAAAATTATATTAGTGAAGTTTGAATCACATTAATGTTTAATACTTCTATGGTAGTGATTTGTGGATAAAAGTCATCTCCAAAATTAAAATTTAATTAAAATAATTTCAAATAGTAAACTGTGATACAGAATAATATATGCTTTAATCTGTAACTGTAATTTATACACATCTATTGAGTTTAACTTAACATTTTTTAGTTTATTACTACAAATTATTATACCTATATCCCACCACCCTCCACACTATCTCATATCACTGGTGCACTTGAACATATATAGGTCAAAAAGATAAATAATCAATATATGTATTTCAGGCTAAACCAGTCCATTAAAGTAAGAAGATTGGCTATCTTAATATATATCTGAGCATTTATTGCATATATGTGTAGAGGTGATAATCTGGACCAACTGATGATTTCTGGTTTAGCATAAAATAATATATTGGTGATTATTTATCCTTTCGACATATATGTGTTCAATTGCATCAGTGATATGAGATAGGGTGGTGAGTGGTGGGAAGATCTGTGTTCATATACTCTATATATTACATATATTAATACAGGTATATAATAAGCCTGTATTTCAGTTATACCTATATCATTTTTTTATATATGATATCTATTGATATGTTACGCTTATATGTAATTTATATGATTTTAATAACGGCTTCAGAATTTGTAATAAAAAGTGTTACATTGAGGGTTTATTTAAATTATTAGTGCTAGGAATGCTAAGTAAGAAAAGTTTAAGAATAAAAGTTTTATTATCTCATGCTGAGCAGCTTTCTATATCTTAATCTTGATATCATACTTATAACAATGACTGCTATGAGTATGATATCAAGATTAAAATATTAAAAGCTGTTCAGCATAAGATAATAAAAACTTTTATTGCTAAGATTTTCTTACTTAGTATTCTTAGCACTCATAATTTATTTATAATTGTATAAAAAAAGTTGATCAACACATATAAAATTGAGGATTTATGTATACAAATGATTGTTTAAAATTTGATAATTTTTGAGTTATTGTGTTCATTTAAGTTATATAATAGCTCTTATTGTTGGCGAGGTATAGCTCCTAGTTCTGGGTGAACTAAGGAAGAAGGGACTGCAGTTGCTCGTATAATTTTCTTACCCCTTCCTGCTATATTTTGGCCAGCCTGCCTCATGAAAGTATTTTACCAACATGTGATTCTAGCAGTTTTCAGTCCTGAATGTGGATTTGCGTTGCTGTGCCAACAATTTAGCTTAATGACTATTGTCTGGAGAAGGTGTATATTGTTTTTCAGGATTGATAGTAATTCTCTGGAAAATATATATACTACAGTTCAGGTTTGACAGGAGTTCTCTGACCCTACTTTCACAAAGACTGACTATTTACTGCCAGATACTCATCCTTAGTGAAAACATTTGGATTCAGTGAGCATTATTACCTATAGGCCCATTCTTTCCATTGGCTATATGTTATCTATTTGTATACATTTGGGTTTATGGCAATGAATGCTCAATCCAGTCTAGATAAGATGGAACAAGGAGTAGTCCATTATTTGAAGGCAATATGAGATATGACATTCCCTCCCTTTGGTTAAAATTAGCCCTGGAGAATATAGTCATGCAGGTGTACTGATAAGTATCTTCTTCTCTTTGTGGCTTCATCTGAGCTTAGTGACTGTCATCATTTGGAGATCTTGGAACTGTAAATTCATCACAGTTAACTGATGACTCATCACTCCTGATTTGCAACTCTTGATCATCTGATGAGGTGTTGCTGATGGCTGATGTTATGTAATTTAACCTTAGTTGTTTTCTATGATGATGATGTAAATATATTGTTAATATGAGTGTATATGTATTTTCATATTCTATAGTAAATATATTAGAAATGTATTTACATGTATTAAAACAGCTGGGGAGGAGGGGCAAAACAATAAAATGTGGCTCTCAGGGGTCGTTAGATTTTTTGGCATTAAAAAAAATTGCCCATAAAAGTTATTGATGTGTTGATAATTTTTTTTAAAATCAAATGAGAGTGGTTACTCTTATTAATAAAATCAAAAACTCCCCTCAGTGAGTTCTTAGATTTTGCTTAAATCAAAGATTGATGGGTACACAAACAGTAGCTTGTCAGATTAAAAATTATTTTGAGTGTTACTCTCACAAATAAATAAAAAAAAATTATCATGGCATAAAGAGAAAAAAATAAAATAAAAAATGGTTAAAACTGGCTCAGTTGAAAAATTCAATATGGCCTATTAAGATAATTGGCTAAGCTATAAAGTTCAAGTAAACTTCTATTTTCAGGCTAATTAATTAAAAAAGCATTATCCATGCTCATGTCTATTATTGGATCCCAGATTTATGAAATCTTTAAAGCCAAAACAACTCCTCCCATGCTGGCTGACATGTATTTTGATAGGCATTGTCTCTATTAACTAACTTTTTCATTCCAAAACCATTAATGCAGAGATCACCATTTCAATTTTTGTACTCAAGAAAAAAAGGAAAAACTAAAATTTTTGCTATTAATTTAAAAAAACTAGCTTTAAAACGCAATTTTAAAGACTATTTAATAAAACTCTGTAAAATTGTTTTATTTGTGGAATGAGAGACCATAGTCTTGGGGTCAAACTCGTAATGTATTCTGACATAACATTTGATTCCACCGTCTCTCAAATGACTCTAGCAGAATCAATAGCTAGTCAAGCAAATCCATTGAAAAAAATGGATTATAGCATTCAAACCACTGAGCAGAAAACTGGGTCGTCAAGCACCCAGCTGACAGTAAAAGTCACTGCTCATATTAATCAACAACAATGAGTGAAAAGCATTGTTATATATGTGATCAATGAATATATACATATGCTAAATGTCCACACTGGTATACCGTGTGTGCATATTGCAAGCCTGACAGCCACATAAAAGCTACTTGTTTTACATGGAAACAAGTTTCTAATAACAGAGTGAATGAGTTCATTCCAAAAAAAAAAACAACAGAAAGCCAATTTGAAAGCTAAAAAACAACATGCCATATAAACAATGTAAGAGGCATTGATTCTGCTTTTAATAGCAGAATTCATTATAAATAAAAAGTGGAAGAACAATATTGTGGAGATTGATGGTGTATCAGACAGAGTGGCAAGATTAGTTATACAACTTAATAGGAGATACCAAATGCAGATAATTCAGGTTTATGCCCCAACAAGTTCTCATAGTGATGAAGTAGTAGAAGATTTTTATATGAATGTACAAAAGGCTTTTGATCAGAGTAAACAACATTTTTAAATTGTTATGGGAGACCTTAATGCTAGAATTGGTAGACAAATGAAAGATGAAATTGCTATAGGTAATTTTGGTTATGGTAATAGAAATGAGAGAGGACATAGACTTGTGGAGTTTGCAGAAAAAGAAAAACTTTATATTATGAATTCATTTTTTGAGAAAAATGTTAAAAGGAAATGGACATGGAAGCATCCAAATGAAGATACAGCAGAATTGGATTATATTTTGACTAACAGAAAATACATATTTCAAGATTGTAATGTTCTTAATAAATTTAACACAGGAAGTGATCATCGATTAGTAAGGTGTAAGTTACATGTTAAAGTAAAACTAGAGAGACAAAAAATTATTAAGAAAAACAATATTTACAGTTGATATTCCTAATCTTCAGAAACATTCTAATGAATTTAAATTAGAACTTACATATAGGTTTCAAGTGTTATGAAATTTTGAACATGATTCAGATTTGAATGAAATTAATGTGAAAATAATGGATACACTTTTAAAAATTGCAACAAAAATAGCTGGTAGAAAAAAGCAGCAATTGACTAATAAAATTTCTACTGAGACTAGAGAATTTATGAAGAAAAGAAGGAATATGAAGATATACAAAAATGATGTATTAAAAAAAATTGAATATCTCAAATTTTGTAAAATGGTACAGAAAAGAGTTGAAAATGATATAAGAAAGTATAACTGTGAAATAGCAAGGAAAGCTGTAGAAGAAAATAAAAGTCTGAAGAATGTTAAACAACATTTTGGTATTGGTAGGAAATTTATATCTGCAATAAGAAAAAAAGATGGAATTATTACTAAAAAGAGAGATGACATCATGAAATTGGTAGAAGATTTTTATCAAGAATTATATAGTAATAAAGAACAAGTACCTCCTATATCTATTACATCTTCTGAATTGCCCAGAATTTTAAATGAAGAAGTGAGACATGCAATTAAATGTATGAAGAAAGGAAAGGCTCCAGGAAATGATGGAATTATAATTGATATATTAAAAGAAGCAGGTGAAGAAATAGAAACAATTTTAGCAAAGTTATATACCAAATGTCTAAATGATAAAGATGTACCAGAAATTGGAAGAATGCAGTAATAATATTAATATTTAAAAAAGGTGATAAAGAAGATATTAGAAATTACAGACCTATCAGCCTTTTATCAGTTTTATATAAAAATTTTACCAAGATAATTACAACTCGTCTACAGAGAACTTTGGATTTCCACCAACCAAGAGAACAAGCTGGATTTAAAAGTGGTTTTAGTACAATAGATCATATCCAGGTATTGAGAGAAGTCATGGAAAGGACAAATGAATATGAGTTGTCATTATGTTTTGGATTTGTAGATTATGAACAGGCATTCGATTCTATACACATTTCTTCAGTGATTAAAGCATTGGATCATCAAGGTATAAATCCAGGATATTGTCATATTTTAAAGAATATTTATAAAAATGCAACAGCAACAATTAGATTAGATAATGATACTGGAAAAATCAACATTGAGAAAGGTGTAAGACAAGGTGACTCCATATCTCCAAAACTTTTTACAGCAGTGCTGCAAGAAGTATTTTGTGGATTAAAATGGAAAACGAAAGGAGTGAAAGTAAATGGAGAGTATTTACATCATTTAGATTTCACAGATGATGTAGTTGTTTTTGCAAATAATGCTTCAGAGCTGCAGGAAATGTTGCAGGAGTTAGCAGATGAAAGTAGAAAAGTAGGACTAAAGATAAATGTTAAAAAGACTAAAGTAATGTTTAATCGATTTGCTCAAAATATGAAAATAAAGATTGATTATGAAGAATTAGAAGAAGTTAACAGTTACAAATACCTTGGTCAGATTATTAATACAGATGGAAACATAATGGAGGAAATTAATCATAGAATTAAACTTGGTTGGAGTGCTTTTGGTAGAAATAACTTTATACTAAAAGGAAATATGCCTATGTGTTTGAAAAGGATGGTTTTTAACAAATGTATTTTACCAGTTTTTACTTATGGATCTGAGACTTGGACACTTAATAGGAGAGAAATACAGAGACTTCAGACCACTCAAAGGAGTATGGAGAGATGTATGTTGGGAGTAACAAGAAGAGATTGAAAATGCAATGTAAGGGTAAGGCAACAAACAGGTGTTACTGACCTTATTAAAAAAATTAAAAGATTGAAATGGAGTTGGGCTGGACATATTGCTAGAAGAGATGATAATAGATGGACAATTGAAATTTTAGACTGGATTCCAAGAGATTGTAAAAGACCCAGAAAGAGACCACATGTGAGATGGATGGATGAAATAAGAAAATGTGCAGGCGTGTTGTGGAGAAGAGAAGCTAAAGATCAGAGAAGATGGATTAAACTTGGAGAGACCTTCATCCTGCAGTGGATTTATAATGGTTGATGATGATGATGATGACATAACTGGAAAGAGGTATATGTCAAAAAAACATGGGCTATTATTATTAACAAGAAAAATAAATAACAGCTGCATTCTAGCAGCTAAACAATCATGGATTATCAAGGCAATATGTTAAGAATAAAAGTGACAATGTCCAATGAAACTAAATATCTGCCTTTTGTCGTATTTGCTGCCAAGCAGAGCAATATATTATAACTTGACTGGTTCATTCATTTACATTTTACAGTGACTAAACTGAACCAGCTCACAACAGTAAATTCAAACAGGTATATCCAGAAGTAGTTATTAATAATCCAGGTTTGAAGCTTAAAATAATACACAAAACTAAAAGTTCAACAAAGCAGATAATACCCACATCCTATGCTGCATATTTAAAAAAATCAAATGCATTCCAGCAGTAGTAATCAAAGTTAAAGGATCACAAACAATGGTGATTAAAACTGTTGACATATCATCCTCATAGAAACCAAATGATATTAAATTACACATCAACAGACATCAGCAAAGCTCATCAGATTATGAAGAGTTGCAAACCAACAATGATGAGTCATCAGTTGGCTGAGATGAACCTATAGTTCCAAGATCTCTAAATGATGATAGTGGACCTGCTGAGAAGATCACCAAGCCAGATGAAACTACAAGGCAAAAAATATACATACCAATGTACCTGCATGACTACATTCTCCAGGGTTAATTTTAGCCAGAAAGAGGGAAAGTAATATCTCTAATGGGCTAGTCCTTATTCCATCTTATCTAGATTGGATTGAGCATTTACCACCATGAATCCAAACGTATTGGTTGGTTGTTTTTTAAATAGATAATGTATATTCAACAGCAAGAACGGCAATAAATTGTTAGTCTTTTTGAAGTTAGGATCAGAGAACTACTGTCAAACCTGAACTGCAGTATATACATTCTCTAGAGAATTACTGTCAAATCTGAAAAATAGTATACATGTTCTTCAGACAATAGTGGTTAAGCTAAATAATTGACATAGCAAGTCATGTTCACATTTAGGACTGGAAGCTGCTAGGACCACACACTGGCAAAATGCAAGCTTTTATAGTACAGCGGAAATGTCATCGTACCAACTCATGAGGCAGATTGACCAAAATAAAGCTGTAAGGGGTAAAAAACTTATGAGGGCAACTAGAGTCCTTCCTTCTGTAGTTTATCCAGTATTAGGAGCTATACCTCACCAACAGTAGCAGGCAGAATATAATTATTGTAAATGTATTGTAAATATGAATATATATGTGTTTCCATATTCTATAATATATTAGAAACATATTTACACATATTTGTATTTACATTCGTTTGTATTTATACGAGTATGTGATTATTAAATCACGTATAGAATCCAGACTAAACATAACATGGAAAGAAAAGAGTTGAATTTTCAATCCACAAATCTTTAACCTTTGTCAGCAACTCTACCAGGCACCAAACAGTACAGAACATCAGTAACAACGACTAAGATGTTATTAGTTACAATACCCTACTAGGAAGTTACCATAACTTGTCATCAGTCAAAGAACTTAACACATATGATATTTGCTAATTAAAAGATTTTTTAGTGTTTAATTTTTTTTAATAGATCACTGACTGAATAACTAAATGAATTGATTACTTTATAATTTTCGAAATTGAAAAAATAAACTAAACACTCAACACATAAGATTTGCATTTTTAAAAATTTATTGAGAATCAAAATAAATTATTTCAAAACATTTTTTTTTTTTTTTTAGCGATTATTATTTTAATTAAAGTAAAATTAAAAAAAGCTTACCATTGCACTTTATCTGCAGTGAAATAATAGTTATTTAAAAATTCACCAGAGGCCACTAATATTGCTTGTTTTTAATTGGTAGTTGAGAATGCAGTAGTTAGATGAAGCAATGATGAGGTATCCACTGAAAAATATTACCTAAAAATTTAACCCTGTTAAGGGTTTTTAAATAAGCTTAACAACATTCATATTTGCTGTTTTTATAATATATTAAGATGGAAAAGTAGAAGTGTCTGTTAAGAAGATGAAATTTCTAATGTGGATTTATTGTTTGGAGTCATCTTTCGGAATCTTTATTTAAAAAGCACATGGCTGGAATCTGTGTGTTGGAAGCTATGGAAAATGTATAAATTTCTCTAGTTCAAGGCCAAATATATTGGATTTTTTGCTTTTTTTGTTTTCTAATGTGGAAGGCTTTTTTTTTTTATTTGAATAAGGTAAGTATTAAATTTTATACGCACAAATTTTACCGCACATATAAAAATTTACAATTAGATGTATATAAACGTTTTACTGTTAAATATTTTTTTTTCCAATGAGGTAATGCGTTCGATAGTTCGACCCAGAATTCTTAGTTTCGAATTTTAAAATCAATCGATATTTTGTGATAGACAGTTAAATAAATGAGCATAACAAAAGCTTCTGTCAGCATCTTTGGATTATTATGACGCAGTCTCTTTGCAATTGTAGTTTAGATATTTAAATTTTAAAAAACTTAATTCCGTATTTCATATTCAATTATTCCACGAAAATAAATTACTGTATATATAGGGTAATAGAATGTCGATTTGAAATTACTGATATATTTGGCTCTATTTGCCCTTCATCTTTTTTTTTACTTTTTCACATTATCTTTCTCTATTTTTTCTATATATATTTTTTCATATATCTTTCAAATTTATTTTCAGCTTTTCTTATTTCTGTTATTCTATTTCCCTCAATCTTTCCATTTTCTTTTTTTTCCTTTTTTTTATCTCATTTCTTAGGCATACAGAATATTTCCCAAATCCTTCTTCATAAAGTTAATATATTCTTTTACAAACGATGATTTATTCGAATAAGAAATAACTATTCCAAATAAAATTATAAAAAACTGAAATCTAAAGAAAATCCGGCATAAAATTTAACAGATTAGTTTCATGCTGCAATCCAGTAATATAGAATTGGGTGAGCTGACATATTGTGAAGTTTACAGGCATTGAATGCATGTATGATGAAATTAATGCCATCTGATTATGATGATGACGACGACACAGTGATTGATAACTTGATTCATTGTATCTAGTGTTTTATTATTATTTTTTTCTTATAATGCTGAACTTATATGATGCCATATATACGCTACATATACATATTTAAAGAAATATGTATACGCTACATATACATATTTAAAGAAATATATATTATCTGTGTCTATATATACATATTGCTGTTATATACTGGGCTTGCCAATAGCTCTTAAACTTTGCAGAATATCCCTATCAGACCGTTTTCTAGCTTTGGCAGTTATTAGTGAAGTGCTAGGATATTCCAGTATTGGATTTAAAATACCAGGTCAAGCTAGAGCTAGAAACCAGTCTAGGGATATTTTGAAAAGCTTATTAAGAGCTATTGGCAAGCTCATTATATAACATCTGTAATCTAAGCTTATAAAATTAAGTCATGTGATATATGACTTGATTTCCTTGCAAATATTATTTTTTCTCTTAAGTCTTTGGTGATTTTATATTGCTAAAGCTATTAATATATGGTATATCTGAATTTGTTCAGTCCCATATACCAACTTAAGTTAGATAGCTGGATTTGAAGACGTGGATGTTTGAAGATTTCAGATTTTCTATTTAATAGATAAACATTAGATAAAGTGCTAGGCTTAACCTGGTATTTTAAATCTAGTGCTGAAATATCCTAGTGCCTCATTGATGATAACCAGAGCTAGAAAACAGTTTGAAAATAGGGATATTCTGAGAAGCTTGTTAAGAGCTATTATTTGTAATACAAGCTTATAAAATTAGGTCATGTGATATATGACTTGATTTCTTTGCACTTATTGCTGTTGAAAAATAATGTGATAATAAGTGAAATACAACTAAAGTAAATCATTACATTTATTGTATCTATTTACATTAATAATATATTTACAATAAAAGAATTTACCACTGATTTCTGTTGGCAGTATTACAAATGCATAGTTAATATTAATATCATCTATGTTCTTTAATACTTTTATAATGCTTTTATTATTATTTTATGACAGTTTCAATTGCCCCAGCAATCTTCTTCAGAACGTCTATATTTGGAGTTATAATATAAGTTCTGGAACAGATTGCTGGGACAATCAAAACTATCATATTAGGAATATAAAAAAAGCATTGTAAAAGTATTAAAGAATATAGATGATATTAATATTATATGGAATTGGCAATACCAATAGAAAAGATAAATTTATAATATTTCATAAATACATAGTTGTTGGCAATAATTATCAGCAGTTTGAAAATATAATTATCAGCAGTTTGGAAAAATGCTGTGACTTCTTCTATAAAACCTAACACTTCTGGCCACGTTGAATTGTGACATGAAAAATGTCTTCCTATTTGTTGTTAGCAGCTTCCCATTTTGATTTTCAGCATGCTTGACTGGGTTCTAGTATGAAGTGGACAACATACATTTCTGTCAGAATAATTTCAAACTGTGACTTAGCATTCTGAACATGATACAATAAATAACTCTGCTCTCATTGTTCCCCTCTTTTCTTCCAATGCATAAGCTTGTGGTTAAGACCTGTAGAGGTCCCTACCTTTGCATTTTCAACCGCACATGCTTTAGGTTTATTGCCTTAGTAAATATTACTTACGTAATCAATGTGCGTTAAATAAATTTATAATTGTAACATTCTCTTAAATGGACTTCCATTATATAACTAACTCCCCATCCCACTGTGATCAATTAGATTTACTGACCTCGTTATATGATTGGTTTGTTTATGCCATTGTCTGTTTGCTTATATTATTGTTATTTCATTTGATCAACTTTATTGTATTCTGAATCCAATTTAGAGATCTCTATAATTTTGGATAGGGCTTTTGCTGAGGGAAATTGAAAATTACAGTGTTATGCTGAAAATTATTTTAATGAAATAAATGATGTTATGCCAAAAATTGTTATGACAAAATAAGCTATCAAAACAATTTTCTTTTATCAATTTTAATGAAATTTCCTAGACAAATTTTCCAAAGTAGAAAATTAGTAATATATCTTAATCGATGTATGTAATCCATCAATAATTAGAAGGCAGCAGATGACCATACTAACTAGAAATAATGAACAGGTTTAATAGGAGCACAATGAGATCCATTATTGTAAGATGATCTAACTCAGCGAGGCACTACCCGTGGGTCGTGACCCATAAAAATTGTTTGGGATGCAAAATTTTTAGGAAATTTTCTTAAGTTTTGGATAATAATAAGTTGTTTTTTTTTTTTGAAAGAATGTAAATCTTTAAAATAAATAAAAATTACATGAATATAAATTGCTTTTGTATATATCATTTTTTTTAGTATACGATTTCCCCCCCCCCCCCAAATATCATTTCTAATCATGTGTGCACAATCCTATAAAATATTCGTAAATATAAATTTGTAATTAAAACTACTATCATTTTATTATGAATGTCATTATACACCATACTTATAATTTAAGCATGGCAAAAAGAAAGAATGGATAATTTTCTCCAAGGAAGAGGATCACATCAAATTTTCATCCAAGGAAGGGGATTGGTTGCTCACCTTTAATCTAACTGATTGGTGAAATAGTATTAGATGACATTACTATAAACTTAGTTGGATATTAAATTGTTGAGTTTAATTAATGTATGTATATTTAAGATTATTTATTCATTGTTAAATATTATAATAAAAAAATACCTTCTGGTTGTTAAATATTTTGGTAAGAATTAATATTCATAATAAGTGTTTAACCCCAATTTAAATTCATTAGTTAAAGCTAAAAAGTAATATGAAAATTGTTTATGAATGATAATTTTGTTGTAATAATAATATTTCATAAACATACACTAAACCATTTTTTATTTGATCACTTTCATTTTTTATATATTAAATATTGATTAAAAAAGAGTATAAAATACTGGAATTATGTATTTAGTTCATACTATTGTTTTTAAATAGATTATTCATATTTTATATATCAATCTCACCAATAATATGTTTATTTTATTGACACATATGATTATATAGAGTTTTCATATATATCCATATACATAACAATTATGAATAATATGAATTTAATCTGTGCCATTTATAATGGAAGTTTTTTATAATCCTTCAAACTGCAGATGTTTATTGAAAAACAATAACCAATTTCTACTGAATGTCCATTATTTCTGTCATAATCAACATCATCATTAGTCTGAAAAATATTTAATATTTCATCAGGCAAAGCAATGCATTTCTGTTTAAATTTTATTGAAACATTAAATTGATATTGAATGTAATTTAGTAGTATTTAACTAAAGCTTTCTTTCTATCAATTTATTGTTAATTGGCAAGTCAGAATTTTTTAATCAAACTCATTTTAAATCATCTAGGTGTTAAATAACATTTAAATATGTTAGGAGTAATTAAACACCATTTAAAAATATAACAAAATTGAATAACTTAATTTACCATCTGAAGAAATGTTTTTTGGTTTTTATTTGAAAGTAAGGTTATTCAAAATGAATTTGATAAAAAGGCTCTCCCTATCTTATCTATTAATATTATTAAGCTGGTACAAAGGAAGCTTTAATTAAATTACTGCTGTGATAAAACTTTAATTATCAAATCAAATATTGCCATGATACTACAGAGATTGCATTGCTTTATTTAATGGAGTGTCTTTTTTGGCTTTTGGTGATATGTTGATACAAACATATATCTGACACATTGCCTTTGGGGAAATTGTTAAACATTTCTGTAGATGGTGTAAGTTAAATTCTTTTATTCTTTATTATTACATATTTAAATGGTGTTTAAATACTGATTTAATATCTATTCTAACAGAAATATTTATGGACAAAGGGTCATTTTCTCATGATCTGATTGGGCAGCCAATTTTTGTACTGGCAATATGATTATTTCAATTATGTGCTTAGCATATATAGGGATGCCAATTTATGTGCCTAAATAAGTTGATATCAGTATTTGATAACTGTTGGTGGTGAGATTAATGGGACACATCTTAGACACCCATGTTTGGGAATATAGATTTAAGTACAGAAAGCATCATATGATAAAGTGCAACTTTTTTTTCTTTAAAATACGACTTCAGTCATTGTAAGAAGATTCCATTATAATTTCTGATTGTTTATCTTCATTATTTTTTGATATACTTTTAACACAAGCATAGCTCACTTACCTGGTTATTTAACCCAATCTTTAGAGCATACACCTATGATTATGATATAACAGACAAACATGTACAGATAATTAATGTGTTACTTAGATTAAGAAAATAAAGATCATATCACTCGTAGAATTTTAACTTAGTTAAAAATTATGTAATAGTTAAAAATTAACAATATAACAAGGTTTCCACCAAGCAATTTAAATAAATATATCATTGTTATATTGATTTTCCCTTTGTTTGTATTTGCAATTTAAATTTGCATGTATTTATTCATATGCGTAATGAAGTAATTTCTTTCTTCCTTATTACCTAAAGCTGAATACACATTTGATGAAGTTCACTATTGGGAGATGATTTTGGTGAAGTTAACCTAAAGTACATTTAGCTTCAGGTTATAAAGAAAAAAGAAATTACTTCATTACATATATTCAAATTTGAATATCATTATTAATAACTGAAAACTTATATCCACATATTGCTCTGCCTACAAATTGTTAGGACAAATAAGAATAGCTAAATATGCTATTAAATTCATTTTACTATCTGGTCATGGCAAGGTATAGGTATGATAAATTCTGATTTTATAATAGAAATTAAAATATAGCTACACAGATATTTATATAAGAGTAAAATGAACTTTACAGATGAATTCATGTGTTTAATATAATACCTATGTGCACACATACAAAACATACATCACTTTGCCAATAAATTATTTAACAAAAACG
This sequence comes from Epiperipatus broadwayi, assembly GCA_028023455.1. Taxonomy (NCBI): domain Eukaryota; kingdom Metazoa; phylum Onychophora; class Udeonychophora; order Euonychophora; family Peripatidae; genus Epiperipatus; species Epiperipatus broadwayi. Next base: position 215,611 of record JAQFVV010006422.1, on the reverse strand, counting down.
TAATAACCAAAAATCTATATTTTAATTTAAAATAAAACAGTAATGATATGTGTATACTACAAATAAATTCAATGATCAAGTCAAGTTATGTATTTCACAGTGATATTTAAGAATGTGGCAAATATTAGAATTTAAAACATAAAATAATTATAAATATTAAAAATTACAAAAAGTATTCATTATTACATTATTCACAGATTGATGAAGGCCTTTTAAAATATATAGTTTAAATTAAAAAAATAAATACTGTCTAATACTATACTAGTAATGATAAATAAAGCAGAAAATCGTATAACATTAGAATAAAATGATAAAAAAAAATCAAGTTAGATGTCACATGACTTAATTTAATAAAGCTTGTATTTACAAATGATATATATATAGAGCTCGCAAAATAAGCTCTTAACAAGCTTTGAGAATATCCTCAACCCCAGACCGGTTTCTGCTTCTGGTTCATGCTGAATATCCTGGCACTTCACTGATGATGCCAGAAGCAGAAACTGGTCTAGGGTTGAGGATATTCTCAAAGCTTATTAAGAGCTCATTTTGCAAGCTCTATATATAACATTAGAATACTAGCTAAAAAAATAAATTTATACTAAAATTCTGTCATGATCATGGTTTCATCTATTAACAAATAGATGAAACATGATTGTGAGATAATTTTAACATAAATTTGTTTTCTATCTAGTATTCTAATGTTATATAGTCTTCTATTTTATATTTTAAATTATATAAATTTAAATTCTCATCTATTGTTTATATTTGAATTTGTGCACTTTGTAGGATTTTGTCAGATTTTTTTAAATATAGTATATGCTTTCAAGGTAATTCTTTTGTTAATTTTGCATATCAGTATTTTTCTTTACTGCTGATTTCTCTAACATCTATTTTTGAAATTTTCTGAATTCAGCATTCACTATCATATGGCAAGCAATAGATTGTAGATAGGTAACTATTTTTCAAACTCCTGATTTAGTAGCAATGGAATTTTCTTTCTTAAGCATTAGATAGTTTAGTTGGATGTCTTTCCATCACCCTTCTTGTAGGACTTATAGGATAGAAGAAAAATAATTGTATGGGAATGGTTTAGCTGATTATGTTGATATATATGTATTGTACTCTCACCTTCCGGTCAATACAATAAGTAAAAAATAAAACTAGCTAATATAATAAATAATAAAGATATCCTATAATTATTTCTACCATTTGACCAGCTCTAACTAATTAATAAATAATATATAGTTCGATTCATGAAAATTAAATTAATAAAACACTAATAATATCATGAGACAATTTAGTGAAGATAAAGCAATAAAGAATTACATTGAGTCTATATCCCACAGGATACAATCTCAATGGCATAAAAACACTATCCCCCTTTATTTCAAATAATAATAATAAATTCATAGTGTAATTTAGTATAATATTACTAAACTAAACTCTAATCTTTTCTATTAAAAATATAATTATGACTATTTCAGGTTCTTGAAAAATAAATCTAATCAATTTTAAAATATCTCCTGTAGCCAAATATGATAAGGGATTTTGTATCATTCCTAACAACACCTAAACAACAATAATAAATAATAATGTTCTTGCTCCTAATTAAGTAATTATTAATCCTATCTACTATTTAATACTATGACAACTAATAATAATGATAATAACAATAATATTAATAATATAATTCTTTTATTTCTCATGTGGCATTTTAATATGGTATAATCTGAAAATATGTGGAAACAAACAATATTAAATTCTATGCAGTAAATTGTGTGATCAATTATGACGATAATAATATTATTGCAAAAGAAAATTTTTTAAAATATATTCTGGATAATTATTATCTCTTAAAAATGAATAATTTATTTATACTGTGCAAATGTATCATATTTATTTTCATGTATTTGTGTGAATAAATCAATCAACATAACACAGAGATTTATAAAAACAAGTTTAACAAATTTATTACACTTGTCATTAAAACAAAACTATTTACAATATTTACAAGTTTTACTAAATAAAATCTAACAAAGTATAAATTTAGCTAGAGTAAGATTGAGTTACACATTTCAACTATATAAAAATCAGAAAGTAAATAAACCTTCAATCTGGCTTATGCATTATTTATCATACATAATATAAAATAAAATGTTAATTTAGACTTACACTTTATAGTCTAATGAAATTGTTTGATAATTAAATAAATAGACAATATAGGTTTAATAAATGTACACAAAAATATAAATACTTAAAATAGTGTTCATTTTGAAAATATGTTTTAAGGTTCATTCAATAAATGAAAATTGAATTTAACAAAAATAGTGTTAATGTTATATTAAATACTTTTTGCTTGGCACCACTCTCAAAATCCTTATATGTATTTCATGTTTTTTTTTTTTTTAAATAATGTTCATAAAATACACGCATTCATCACGTTTTGATATTTCATTTTTTAAAAAATATGCATTAATTTGTGAAAATCAAAATATCAAAATTATTTTAAAAATATCATGAATAGTTATAGTTGTAACTTCTTTTATCATCAAAAATAGTTTAATAAAAATATGAAAAGATAACTATGATTCTTTATTATTTTACTATCAGTATTTTCATTCAATTTCATTTGTATTTCATCTTAATGCAAACAAGAAAAACCTATCTTACTTTCTTTTGAAAAACAATACATCAATCCAAAATTATTTATTATTCATCTTTCATAAAATACTATGCTATACGATATAATAACTATTGAAATTAAGATAGCGATACAATGCATAGGACATGAAGAAATGACTAGAGTAAATACTCAATAGTATAAAATATATTTAATAATCCATATGGAAACAGTATGAAAGAATAGGTATGACTTTTGTCCAATACCTTCAAAAATAAAGTCCAGGCTATCTATTCAGCTCCTACAGATCATTTTAAAATACAAAAATATCAAACACTGCCTATGGAAAATACATACATGACACATGGTTACGTTAACTGTACTTGCATAAAACTACTAAGATCAAATATAGGCTATTTTCCTATCTTCTTAACATATCCTACATATAAAGCATCCAAGGGTTTCATTATCTACTTCCCTGTCACTATTGATTAAAACTCCAAAATAGATCTAACAATCCACATTGCAAAGTAACTAGCATTACTCTTAATAACAAAGTTAAGGTGATATTATCAATTCAGAACTACTATAAGAAAAAGGTTTTATTCACTTAAAACTTAGCAACAAAAATACAAATGACCTTGATTTTAAAACATTAAAATCAATATTCAAATATTTTAAAAAATAGTGTATAATTCATTCAGTAAAGAATCATGAAAAATTACGAGCATCAATATATTATATTAAACTTTGTAATATAAGAGAGAGAAAAATGTATGTATATCTCTTTTTTTTTAAAAAATAAATCATAGCTTATATCTCAAAATAATAATAAAAATTTATATGTGTAATTAATGCACACATACTCATGTTCACACATAATATGATAAAAGCAATATTTTAAAATATTCCAAGCAACTCTAAAAATAAATAAATAAAATGCACATCATATGATAATTAAACAATTCTAAATTACCAAGTGACTACGATTTGTAAATCACTGTTTTAGACATCTTCTGATCCAATTCAGCATAAAACATATTAATCAAAAATATCAGTCATCCAATACAACAATTATTATACTTTAAAATGTTTGCAAAACTTTTAAATATTAAAATATTTTTTTAAAAAAAATTAATGTTAGAATAATAATAAAAATTTTTTTTTTAAAATGTAACCTTTCCTATCCTATAGAATAAATTCTAATACTAAAATTAGTATATTTAACATAATAATTAAAACTAAATTTATGTAATTCCAATTCATGTCTGTTTTCCAATAAAGTCCAACTAAAAGTCCTTCATTACAATTCAATGCTTCAAAATGGGAACCTCCACGCTTGTTACGCAACAAATATTATCTGAAAGTTTTTCTAGCACAGCATTCTCTCCTTTCATAGCACAAATAACAATAGGAAAAATAAATAAAGAAAAATAACTCCAATTGTCGACTTTAAAATCACAAAAGTCTTTAAAAACTACTATTCATCCTATTTTTGAAAGCCTTTAAATAGTCTTTTATCTGTTGCTTTCACAGGATAACAGTTTATTAATGTGATATCACTTTTCAAAATATTTCATATAGGTAAGTTCCAGTGTTTTTATTCATGTGAATTCCATTGGCTTACAGATGCATCATCAATGGCCATTCAAAATCAGTTCGCATGCTAGCAAAAAATAGGGATTTTTCCATTTTTTTCTTAAAAATATTATCTCATAATGCAGATATGTAGTAATAAATAACTTCATATTTAAATATTCCATAGGTTATTTATTTAGTCATGATAATATTTATTTCTATTATCCACTTATTTACCTTTTTTGACATATAATTAAGAGAACAAGTTTTTATTATATCAAAATATTCATGTATTTTGACAATAACTTGATAAATAATTTATATCCGTAATAACATTTGTTTTTTTTAAATTTTCATCATTTTCCCAAAAAGTTTAAATAACTTATAAATAAATATTTTTTAAAGCTGCTGCAATTTTCTTTAAAATTATACAGTCAATAATATAAATAAAAGAACGATATATATTTTTATACTATAATTTCATCTTGAATACTTTCATAACTTCAAAGAAACACTCAGTTTCAGTCTTTTCCAAGTAATTTTATTGTCCGAATAATATCTTTAACCTTTCTGATGATGCTTACTAGACCTTTTGTCGACAATTGATGTCACTCTAATTCCGTTATTTTTAATGCTAGGATAGCTGTTTTACAGTCATTAGTTAGATTTTTAAAAGTTCTGTAAGATGCTGCCATCTCTTGAATTATTTTACAAGTAAAAAATCAATAAAACTGCCTGTGAAGCTAAACAAAAAAAGAAAGCTTGTTGCGGATTGGGTCTCAGCTGTCAAAGACATTCTGATTGGCTGGAAGGAACAAAGAAACCGCCTAATCAAAGAAAATAAAGAACGCTAAGATTTTCAATTCGAAAATGATAAATCAGTATTTTAAACCATTATAAAGTATTTTTTGAGAAATTATGAATTATTTAAGTAAAATAATGCTAAAAACTAAATTATTAAAAAAAAAAATTTAAGATTTTAGTAAAAATATTTAAGATTTTAGCAAAAAAATATTTACTTTTTCGTAACGTAAAACTGAAAAAAAAACATTTATGTCAGCAAACTCTTTTTAATTCATTACTAAGTTTAGCTTTTAATTTTGCCACTATGAAATATTTCTACAATAAACAAATAGAAATTTATTTTTGAAAGAACTTTCATTCACTTTCATAAGCTGACAAATTATTAATATACTTTTTACAAACGAATCTAAAGTGAATATGATATTAAAAGGTTGAATATATTTTGACAATTGACTTTGTCTTGGCCAATTAAAAGTCTTGATTTTTAACTCACTTGGGCCAATAATATAATTAGCGGTTAAAAGTTCTTAAAATTTTATACACAAACATGTTCATTCTCCAAGTGATATTTCCCAATAATATCCACTTTAAAATCCAAAGCATTTTATACAAATAATTATAACAGTTTTTAGATAGTACAAAAAATTATACTTTCCTCATTTATTCACATCTTTACCATTAACTTTCCTACACACATTATTACAGGTTTATATTCCATTAGTTATAATGAACTTGAATTAATTCTTGAACAGAAATATTAGTAGGAAACATACTTGTTTAGACTTTTTTTAAAATAAGAAAATTTTAAAAAATTAAACTAATTGACTATTTAAGCAATATGTCACTGACTTGTAGTAAAATATTGAATAATACTTTAACAATTAATAATTAGAAAAGTAAATAATAAATGAACAATAAAGAAGAAAAGAATAGAAATAAAAGTGTTTAAGAAATGAGAGCATTCAATTATATACCAGCTCTAACTTACAATCTGATTGGTTACTTGATCATCAGCTTATAAACTAATTTAAATAATTGTCAATTTTACACTTTTAAAATTTAGCAACAAAATTATGAGTCATCTATCATTTATACTATTAATATTATGATAATATTTAATTCTAAATTAATTTTATAATTATACCTAAACAAATTAAACACTTTAAAATATCATATTTTAAATAATACTTTATCAATTTATCTAATGCTTAATTCTAATGTATCTATTTTTTTAGTTTATCTTTATTAATTACAACTATTTTAAAGACAACTAATTAAATAATTTTCTATGTTTATTTTTATGATATTCAAATGTTTTCAATTTTTGTAAAAAATTCTAAAAGTAATTTGAAAACCTTCTTTAAAAACCTTGCAAGCACAAAATATGTGACCACAATCCCAGACAGAAATGTTGCAATTTTTTTATATTCACTGTCTTAAATAGGATTAATTAAATATTTAACTACAAAATATTATATTATAATAAATAATAAAATATAATGATAAAATTTGGAATAATAAATTTTGATATTATTTAAACAAAATTGAATACATTTGTATATACCACAAAATACTCAAACTTTTAATAAACCATTATATAAATTTAAATATACTTTTATTAAAATACATTTAATAATTTATTTAATTTTTAACCATTATTTAAAAATTAGTTTTCAATATTTTGTTTAATAAGACTTTTAATACATAATTTTCATTATTATCACTATGGCCAGTTCTTCCAACTATACAAAATTATAATATTTAATTTTTACTTTATAATTTTAGCATTTTATCATAGCTTTTAAATATTTTATAACTTTTAACTTCATCTTAACAAAGCTTTAAAACCCTATTAACATTACTATAGCACTTACAATACTTAAATTTTTTTCAATTTAAATTTTTTTAAGAAATTGACTTTCAAAGCCTATTTAGACCTAATAAAAAGGGTACAATATATATGATTTCATATTATTATTTTCGGGATATTCCATGTAGTAAAATAGCTAAGTAGCTGACATTTCAGTACAATAACAAGTACCTTCCTCAGAGCATCCTCTTTCTGAGGAAGGTACTTGTTATTGTATTGAAATATCAGCTATTTAACTATTTTACTACACAGAATATCCTGAAAATAATAATAGATTTGAGAAAGAGGATGCTCTGAGGAAGGTACTTGTTATTGTACTGAAATATCAGCTATTAAGCTATTTTACTACATGGAATATCCTGAAAATAATAATAATATGAAATCATCATTTATCCATGAAAATATTTGAATTAACATATATATAGTTCCTTTAGAGCTGTGGACAAATTCTAATAATACTTATAATTCCATCTGCTATAGCAATTAACTCTTCTATCAGTGACATTAGTTTCAACTTACAAATGCTGGTGTATTATTTATTTTTTGTTTCAATTTCTGCTTACAGCCTTCCAAACTGCAACTTTACTATGATGATTCATTTAAATAGCAGAAGGTCTGAAAATAAATGAATAAATTAATCCTTATTACAACCAATACATTTATTTATACTTAGTTAACTGCCCATATAATTGATGCCGTTTAGTAAACATTGGGTTTTTTAATCTCAAAAGAATTTTATTGCATATAAAAAGTAGTTATATTGATAATTCATTTATCACATGCAGATAAATAATCAAAAGAATGGGAAAAATAAATGATATGCATGTGCTTTACATCTTTTTTTTTTTTTACCAATGATTAATACATATCTAATCATTGTTTAATCATTTTTAAAACCTTTTTGGTTTTCATCAATCTTTATTTCTTTTGTTTCCTTCATCGTGAAGCACATTGCCATGTTATAAGCTTGAGCATTGTCACATTTTGGATTGGTAGCTGTATACCTTTTTTGAGATGCATTTTTCTCATTCCTGATATGGAGTAATTCTATTTTATTCCAATATTTGGATGTCTTTTGGGATTGGTATTGTACATGAAAGAGTATCTGGCATACCACAGGGAGAATAATGTGAAAGTACTTGCCTGAATGTATGGATAGTTAACAAATGATTGTAAAAGAGTCTGAATATTATAATTTTTTTGTTTATATAATATAGGTATGGATGAGTATTATTTTTTAAATCATTAAGTGATTAGTTTTTTCTTTGATATTTTTAATTAACACTTGTGCATTTCATTTTAATAAATCCTAACAATTTACATTAAACCACTAAACATCACATGAACTCCATTTCTGGCATCCAGTGATTACTCTGGCTTACACTGAGTGGCACTACTGTATGGAGAGTTTTTACTGTTTTAATAACAATTTACATTCATAAAATTCAATTTGCCAATGTGCATTTATTTACCTTTCTTATTTTTGACATTGTAAAAATTAATATTTGAAAACAGTGAGCAAAACTTTTTTTTTTGTCATTTCATTCTTTTGATTTTAATAAAAAACTGGATGTTAGTAATCAAGAGAAACAACTCTTCCTCATTTGTATATGTCTTATAAAATAGTAAGAAACATATAATATTATGAGTATAAAGCTTGGTTTGTTCACCATCTTGGTTAATATTTTATTGCTTAAATAATATTGTAGAAACATTTTCATCTCAATATGGAGGTAAATTACTTCTTAACAAAGTTTAAACCAGTCAATTCACTGATATTTTTTTTTCCAAATTGATATTATGTTAAAATAATTGGATAACCAATTCTTCCAGGACATATCTTTTCTAAATTGGTTGCTAACTCTACTGATAATATTTTTATGCAATGTACAATGATCTTTCCTATAAATACTAAATGTAGGAGTAATTAGATTTTTAAAGCATCATATAATCACATGATGTTAAGTGTTAAATGATAAAGTTTAGCTTTGATAAAAGTGTATTAAATCGAAAGCCTGGCTTAGCAATTTTAAATTTTAATGCTGTATTAATTACTAACTGTCCACTTACTTTTGTGGAATATAAATTTATATTTCATTATAGTTTATATATATATGATAAATGGCTGTCACTTTATTACCATATTGTGGGATGACCAAAGGGAGTATGTCTCTGTTACTATAATAGAATTACTGTTTAAAGGATCTGTTTAACGTTATATATATAATATTGATCCTCTGTTGTAATATTTTATAATTATATATATGTATATATTATTAAATTCTTTTACCAAATTCATTTATTATATTTTTGTATTATTATTCTTCACAGAATTTTTTTTTTATAAGATATAAAAAAATTTATTACCCATCCAGATTAGGTTTTTGTCTTTATCACTCAAAAGTTGGGGTTTAGTGCTTAGAATAGGTGGGGCAGAATAGGAAAAATGAGAAATATTTTTGTTATTATAATAAGCTGAAACAATCAAATAATGTTGTGTTGATAAAAATAATAATAAAATAAAAATTAATAATTTTGATATAGAAGCAAAAAAAGTGCATCTGGCAATAGATATCATTTTCAAACACACTTCAGAATGAGGGGCTCTCAAAGTTTAATTCCTTTTGTTCAATTCATAGTTTATTACTTCAGAAAACTTCTTTAGATGCATCCATTCATCTCATATATGATCTTTTTCTAAATCTTTTTAATTTTTCAAATTCAGTTTAAGATTTCAAATGCATTTTTGTCATTCCATCTGGTAGCTTGTTTAGCATAGCTTCATTTTAATTTATTTGAACTCAGACTTTCACATGACCCTCAACTATCCACACTATCTCATTCTGCTGATACACTTGATAACATAATCAAAATAGACCCGTGGTATATAGCATGTAAATATATATTTAAAATTGTTATAAATAAATAAAATAAATGTTTTGATCATTCATCATCATAATAAAAGGGTAATCAGCCTTTGACATGTACTCATTCCAAAATGCTTTAAATTGGCCTATGGAACTGCATTTGGATACAAAGATGACCATTCTTATCTTTTAAAAGTCTCTATCTTATGTTTGTATTTGAGAGTGTCTTGCTTACTCACTCTAATATTGCTGAGTTAATAGCACGATTAAACTGATCTCAAAAACAACACAAACTTATTAATTATTTATATACTTTATTATATTACAAGACATTTTGATTATTCTTGACAACTGTCTTTATTTTGCTAGCAATTTCAGATATCTGCAAATTTTTAATAAGACATTATTAGACCAATTATCAAATACAATAAAACATTATATTAAAAGAGCATGTGACCTGAGATATTGGAGTTTCCTGTCAGGGTTTAATATATTTGTTGGATCTAATATGCTTATAGAAGTAGTGAAAAATATATGAATATGTGCCCAAGCCTTAATCGCATATTAAACATTGCAAATTAACTTAAATATGAATTGTGTTATTATGTTTGATGGGATTTCACATAATTTCCAGATTTTCTCATGACATCAGATGTAATGACAGAAACACATGTCCAACAACAGATTGGTCAATTTTTTCCATCAAACATTGCTGCCTGAAATATTGTAAAAATTTCTATCTGAGGGCCTAAGTAAATATATATATAATTAATAGATCATTCTTATATTTCAATTATATGTCTGCAAAAACTGAAAACAAAAATTATGCCAAATCTATTTAGTTTTCCATATGCTCACATCATTTTTGATTTGTATTTATTGATATTTGTCCACATTTTATAAGCAGACTTATTACTAAATAGTTGTTCATCAATATGTCTATAAATGATTGTTACTCATTTATTAATTTAAAAATTATTACAATTCATTTAAACTTAGGTGCTGTCCCATTCTTTTTTCATTTGTGTATCCTTGGAAACTCATTTCTATACATTATATCTTTCCTAATAGGAAAATGTCTATAATTAATATAGGTATTTCAATTTTATTTGTTGTAATTGTAAATAAATAATCTTATAATAAGATTAAAAAGCAATGCAATAATAAGATGAATAGACAATACCTATATTTGCATTCAAAACTAAAAAAAAAAAAAATCAATGAATTCTAATAGATAAATCACAGATTACTTTAACAAACTACATCACATTAATTCATTGGTATACTTATCTTTTTCTGCCATTATTCAATTTTTTGTATACTCTTAAAGGTCCTGGTTTATACTCTAATTTTGAAGTATTTAATTTTAAGTAATGAAATATATAAATTCTTTGAATAAGTGTAAGGTAGTCTTTAATTTTTTTTAAAAAAAATTAAGTTTAAATAAAGAATTTGATTTGATTTGTATTAAAATTGAAATTAAATTAATTGAAAATGTTTATGTTAAATGAAATGCAATAATTTCTAATTTAATAGAGGTTGATTAATAAATTATTTACGTATTTATTGAAAAGTGATTATAGATATAAAAAAATCATATATACACTATAAAAGCTCTGCACAGTTTACTGCAATGGTATAATGGTGAACTTAAAATACAGAACAAAGCCCAAACTATAATATCTGTGTTCAAATGCCATATGATTTTCTGAACAATTAGCAACAATTATTATTTTATAGTTCAGTAGAAGAAATTAAAACAATCAAAAAGAAAAATTGAAATTGATCGTATTCTTAACCAAAGCTTTTTTTGTTCTTATGAAATAGATCGATTTTCATCTTTGTTTTATTTTACATTCTCATGTCTTTAGTTTTAATCAATCCACACTTTGTTTGGACATCCTTATTTCATTTTTTAATACTGAATTTATTTTTAGTCGGAGTTGTGTGTTTCTTTTAATTGTGTTATCCATAATTTCTGTTAATTTTTTTTTGTTTTCTATGATTAATCTTCAAAAGATTTTTATTTAAATTTTCCATTTCTAAGTTTTGCCCTTTTTTATTTTATTTATGTGCTTTCCAGAATACATTATTATTATTATCCAGAGGTATTTTCTTTTTCACATAGTTATAAAATATCTTTATAATATTAATAAGCCAATAAGCTGATACACATGCACTTTGCAGATGTCACAATATAAATGAATGCTCCCACTTTTTCAAACCCAAGATAAAGTCTTTAAGAAAATATAGAATGAATCCACCTATATTTTCGACCCAACCGTATATGTATGGGCAAATCTGAAGTGTTTGAAAAGAAGAGCGTGAAGTTATTAATTGATCACTTGAAACCATTAAGCATCATATGGAGAGTTTTGCTCTGTTGATCACTTTAAATTACTTTTTCACATCGTAAATGAATGATGCCAATGAAATTTCTAGAATTTACGATATGTCATTCCTATAATTAAACATATGTAAACAAGACATTTATTTTTTTATATAACGCGATGTTTTCTATAATCTATAATATTAATAAGCCAATAAGCTGATACACATGCGCTTTGTATAATCTGTGCTATATTTATAATTTTGAAAATATTATAGTCAGTTATTGACAAAATCAACTCATTACAGTTGCATCTCAATGCTCTAAAGTTAATTTTTTTTATCTCATAGAAGTTAAACCAGGCTCATTAACTCACCATAACCGAGTCAACTTCTCAGGGTTTTTTTTTTCTAAATCATTTGCATATATACTATTAGGAACACAAAATAACTGAAAGTCAAATTAAAGTTAATCATGATCTTACATTTGGTTTTTAATTCCAGTTATATTGGGTTTTTTTATTTCTTTTTTATCATTAAAATGAGGAGATTAGGCATACCTGCTAATATTCTTAAATAAAAAAAAGTTAATATCATTAGTCATTTGCAAAACACAAATTCTGCTCATTAGTCTGCTAACTTTCTTCACATTTTTGTATTCTTTGCTCTAGTTTTTACACCCATGTTTTAAACTATCATTCTTTTTTCCCCTCTGCAAATCTTTCTGTCATGCTCATTATAATTTCCCTTCTATAAATATATTCTTATTTCATAATTTTCTCAAATAATATTTTTTCTAATAAAACCATTTTCGAATTATTAATTATTAAAAAAAGAAAGAAATCCGTATACATTTTTCAGATTTAATTAATTAACAGTTATAATCATATAATTATTATGATTAGTTATACAAATATAAATAATAATTAGAATTTTTATATGACTATTTTTTCTAATTAAGAATTTATTAAAATAAATCTATCTATAATTCTACAAACGAATACTAAATTAAACTGATATTAAAATTGATGGAAAAAGTTTAGCAAATTATATATATAAATTTTAAAAATAGATCTATTATTGTGTTTAATTGCATAAAATATTAATAAATGTGTGCTAAATTTTTTACCTGTAGTAAATAGATTAATTAGATAGCAGAATACTATAACCAAATATCTGATCTTTGTAATGATCTTTTGCCTTTCAGTTTTAGTTTCTTTGTCAATTCTAATCCAACCATATATATATAAGATTAAAATGAAAAAAAAAACAAACAAGTAAATTAAAGAGACTCTAATTAAACATTGTGAGCATAACATTTGAAAATCATTTGAATGCTGAAAAGTTTTAACTATAATATAACAAAGAATAATTAACATTTGAAGATAGAAATAAAATTAATCAAATTAAACAATTAAAACATTTTATTACTTTTAAAATTAATTTTATTCATGATAACATTTTGATTCTAATGAACAATTTATAGAAGAAAAAGAAAAAAAAAAAGTTATTTATTACAAAAAAAAGAAGAATTGTGAGAATGTTGATTCCGAGATGATGGCTCAATGTTAGTAAAGTCAAACTGAGACCAGGTCTCCTGATGTAATATTCTATTATTGGCATAAAAGCTCATTAAAGTATTGTATATGGCTTTTGAGATGATAAAATAAAATAAGTTATGGAATGATAAACAACGACAGTTTATTACTGATGATGATCAGGTATTATCTTATGATCATAATATTTTGTTGCCTAGTTACTTTATCTCCATTCCTGTAGAAAATTTAAATATTTTTAGAAAAGTATAATCAGATATTACAGTAGAAAAAATTTGAAATGCGAAATTATACATGCACATTCATATTTTATATATTTATAAATTTTATTTTTAATCAAATTTTTTACATGCTTAAAAAACAAATATCTAAATATAAAAATAAAATAAACTTATTATAGCATATCATAAATTATTACAACAATATACTAGTAAACCAAAATTTTAAAAGTAAAAATTCTACTTTGCAATTTATTATTAAAAAGAAAAAGAAAAAAAACATTTTAATTAAAAGTGCATTTTAGTAAAAGAAACTACAGCTAAAAATTAAAAAATTATAGCAAGTGATAACTTTAAAAAGATTGAAAAATATTTTATATTTTATTTTATTCTTTAAATCTTTTATTATAATATATAGGGTATATGAGCACAGACTTTCACATGACCCACCACTCTCCATACTATCTCATAACACTGATACACTCAAACACATATGTTGAAAAGATAAATAATCACCAATATATGTTGAAAAGATAAATAATCACCAATATACGTATTTCATGCTAAACCAGCAATCATCAGTTAGTCCAGATTACCATCTCCACACATATATGCTATAAGTGCTCAGATATATATTAAGATAGCTAAACCTCATACTTTAATGGACAGGCTTCAATCTACTCCATACTCCAACTCTTCAACTGTCCATCCAATTGAAAATCTGATAATGAAATTCTCAAAGGCCACCCTGAGGCTGAGATTCTTGTCACACCCATGTTGACCCAAGGTCAATCTGACCCCTCATGTACAGGACATAATCCATTTAATACATATACAAAGGATGGGCAGACATCTCTAGTATGTAATAACTGAAACACAGGCTTATTATATACATGTGTCTTATTATGAATTAATGACATAAAATAAATAATGTATTGAAGTGGTATAATTAAGTTAATAATTTACTTACTTTTATATATCATTATTTAGTATTTTTCAAATATTTTTCCCACTAATAATGTTCATGTTAAGTACCTGAATTTCTGACAAAACTATTTTATAAAGAATAACATTTGTCTGCAATATAACAACTATAGGCAGACAGGTTAGTACGAGTATATTATTGTAATATATTGCTTATTTTTCTTTTCATATTTAATTTTATTTATTTAGCATAACTATTAATTATAATTTTTTTTTTCTCATTGGATTAGTCCAAAACAAGTTTTGGATTTTTTCCTTTTAAGGAGTTTGTGATGCATAAAAAATAGTGAAAAATTAGTTTCTCAGGATGTGATGTGATTTACAATCATCAAAACTGACAGAGCTTTGATCTAGAGACCACTAATCTACACTGTGCCAAAGTTCACATCTTTGTTTTCAAAATATATAATTGTTGATGCACGTCATAATTCAATGTTGTTGTACTGTTCATTAGTCATTTTATGAGAAAAAAAGTTAAGTTAAAATAAACATGTCTTTGATTTTCTACTTTTTTAAAATTTCAATTGTTTTCATATAGGAATTAAAAAATAGTAATGATAATAATCTGTGATAACCTTTATTAATATGATGTATGAACACATTTATATGATGAATTAATGTGGAAATGAGTTAGATAACATTTTCATTGAATATAAAGTATTATTATTATTTTTTTGATGAGAAAATGACCTCTGTAGACTCAACAATAAATCAGGAAATTAAGGAGGCAAAATCTTCCATACAGTAGTGCCACCCTGTGCCAACCAGAGTAATCAGTGAATGCCAGAAGGCTTGTGCATAAAATCCCCATTTCTGATTGGCACAGGGTGGCACTACTGTATGGAGAGTTTTGCCTGTTTAATAACAGTTATGTGCTAGCATAAGAAATGGTAATCATGTGAATTTAAGGAGGTGTTAGGAATATGTTCCTGAAACCAGTATTTAACTTGAGGAATGGTCTTGAAAAATGTTGTAATAGACTGCAAGTATTGTTATGTAGAACGATTAAAAGTTCAAGCCATAGAAAACAAATCAGAAAAAAAAATAAAAAAACATAAAAGTGAGGGGGGGGGTATGATAATATTATGAATCATATAAGTAAATCATAGAACTAAAAACTACCATAATATGGCTATCTAAATCATAATAGTTTTACCATTATATTTAATTAGATTAATGCAATGTAATAAATCCTTCAAATAATTAGAAAAAAATATAAATAATGTTTTTCAACCATATCATATTTCAGTCATCTATTATCTGTTTTTTATGTGCCTGATATCAGTGTGTCTGTATAATAATATTCTTATTAGAAATCAATTTGAAGTGGCAATTTGCCATAATATTTCAATTTATAAAGTTCATGGTGAATTGTTTTGGTAATCAGAAGAATATTCATATAAATATTAATCTCTGTCATGAATACTTACCACTCTTATTCAATAAAGCATTGATTTTAATACCAATGGATTATGTATTTTATTTGTTTATCTTCAGTGACTACAGTCATCACCCTTGATACTATTGGCTTTGAAACATTATACAGTTCAAAAGTTTGGGATAATAATCTTGGTTTCTAATGATCTGACATAATGTCAACTTACTGATATGCATTTTTATTATTTTCTTAAAATTTCATCTGTCAATCAATCAGTAGTATTCTGTCTCATGGATAGATCCAGAGAGCAGTCACATCACAACTTATCCATTTCTTTACGCCATTCTCTTTATTGTCTAGTTCTTCAATTCCATGTCTCTCTTTCCATCTCTTATATCATCCAACAGTGTCAATCTTTTCCTTTCTTTCTTCTTGTTTCCACTCACCATACCTCCAAAACATCCAGTTTCTATCTCTCATTTCCTCACCCAATCTTTTTTTCATTTACTTTTTTCAAAACTTCATTTGTTATTTTATTCATCTGTAAAATATCAAAATATTATAAATGATATATAGCATTATTTCTATTAACATGACAAAATCATCACTACCATTTTCATTTATTATTAGTCTATCATGGGGTGAAAGTTTATTCAAGTTTAAACCAGTTTCTCTGATTTGTAACATCTTTCTTCACATCATTCTAGAAAAGTTCTTTATATCACCCATTCATTTCACACATAGTCTTTGTTGAGGTTTTTTTTTTTTACAATTGCTGATATAAAATATATAACACCAATTAGATAGTCATTCCCATAATTTTTTTAAGTAAAAAAATATCTTGACAAATATCTACATTGATTTTTACTAGTGTAAAAACAAAAGCAAAGATGTGTGAGAGATTATAACCCTGAATCTTTAACATCTAAAACTCATAAATTATCCAGCCTCAAGGCATTTTCATACAGAAACCATAATCCTTGTTAATTCAAATCCGATTGAAAAACTAACAATGAAACATATATCAGGGATTTGCATAACATTGGATGTGAAGTTTCAGTTCTCATCCAAATTGTCAAAAGATTTTATATTAAAATTAGAAACAGACCTATTCAAGTCAATGATAAACCCTGGATATCACTTCCATACATACCCAGAGCTACTCATTGGATAAATAGAATCTGTGTTGAAACATACCAAATTGTCTTTTGCACCCCCCCCCCTTGAATCACCTAATTAACAATACTAAAGACAAGCTGCCCCTTGAGCTGAAGTCCCAAGTGTACAAAATTAAATGCAACAACATAAACTGCCATATAGTTTATTACAGAGAATCACATGCCAATTTATCTATAAGAATCACATAGCACAGTTACCAGTATAATTGTGCTAACATGAACACAGGTTAAATCTATTTCTAAGCTCAGCCATAGCTTTGAACCTAAATCTGCTAGCATCATCTGCTCTGAAAGAAACAATGCTAAATGTAAAGTTAAAGAAACATGGCATATTGCCAACAACATACATGCAGTAAACAAAAATCCTGCAACCCCCTTTCAAAAAATGGCTCATTTAAATGAACTTATTTACATCCTTTATTCAAATTTTATGCAAATTCCATATCTTGTTCATTCTTTGTTAAATATCACAAACTCCTCAGACAACTATTGCTATGAATATGACTACCAGGTAATAGAAAACATGCTAAGCATTCCATACTATTGGGATTAAATAAAGATTTTCTCTATATACATTTTGTATGTATTTATTTTGAATTATATTAGGTAACAGTAACAATAACCTAAGCATCAATTAAATAATTTACTGACTATGGTAAAATAAATTACTTCCCATAAAATATAAATAAAAAATATTAACTTAAAAATGAAGTTAAAAAAGAGAAGTTATAAATAAATATAATAAAAATATGCTAAACGTTTTCGAGGATCCATGCCTCATAATCATAGCTTTCTTAAAAATACATAATAAAATATATACTCTTATATATAAAATTAGCACGTGTTACATGGACCATTTCTTTGATATATCAAAGCAAGTGTCTTTTCTATTTATAGCATTAATATTTCCATTAATATAGAATGCTTCTTTTATTTTCCTCTTATGATCATTTGATTCAGTGCATAAAATTACAGGATTGGAAGGAATAAAATTGTGTCCAGATTTCATGGAATGCTCCAAAAATACAGAAGATATATTGTTGTTCTTCCGAGCTCTCTTGTAAGTGTACATGTGTTGAGCAAGCCTAGTATTAACAGTAGCTTTAGTTTCACCATAATATACAGCAAGACATTTTTATTGATCGTTCATTCACCCCACATGTAGTTTATTCCATTTCATGTCCTCAAGAAAAATGTCTTGCTGTATATTATGGTGAAACTAAAGCTACTGTTAATACTAGGCTTGCTCAACACATGTACACTTACAAGAGAGCTCAGAAGAACAACACTATATCTTCTGTATTTTTGGAGCATTTCATGAAATCTGGACACAATTTTATTCTTTCCAATCCTGTAATTTTATGCACTGAATCAAATGATCATAAGAGGAAAATAAAAGAAGCATTCTATAATAATGGAAATATTAATGCTATAAATAGAAAAGACACTTGCTTTGATATATCGAAGAAATTGTCCATGTAACATGTGCCAATTTAAATATCTTTGTATATATTTTATTATGTATTTTTAAGAAAGCTATGATTATAAGGCATGGATCCTCGAAAACGTTTAGCATATTTTTATTATATTTATTTATAACTTCTCTTTTTTAACTTCATTTTTAAGTTAATATTTTTTATTGACTATGGTAAAGAAAATAATAGATTTGACACTTTCTGCAATAAGAAAATCTGAAACCATTTTAGTTGAAATGTCATCTGTAATTTTTAAAAATATCTAATTAATTTTGATACTGGTATTTATTTTTATTATCCAAGTTGTGGATTTATTAATGTTTTAAATTTCTGTGTTATTGACAGTAAATCTATTTCAATTTATTTTTTGCAATATATATATATTGCAACTCCTTGACAATGTATTGTGTAATAGAATTCTAGAAAATTGCTTATTTATGTTGATGCATTTCCAAAGGAATTGACTGATTGTATTGATATGATATTTTTATTTGTGATAGTGTATCATTATATATTTTTCTACATAAATTCTAATTTTTAGACAAGAATTATGAGTCTTTAATTTGAACTTGTATTAGAAGATTATAAATGTTTATTTCCTGCTGAATTTGTATGTCATTGTAACACTAATTGTAATACTTATCCAAATTAAGTATCCTATGTCTAATATTTTATGAAATATAACTTGATTGTTTGAAAAAAATTAATTTTTTTAGTAAACCTATGTAACTTATTTATGCTGAATGTTTTTTATATATGTAAATAGAGAAATTTGAATTCAGAATTTTTCTGTCTATTCATCGCCCACTTCATCTCAAATAACCAATACACATAAACCACATACATGCAAAAATGATACACGATCCCCAATATAATATTTCGTGCAGAATTCCATATTGCTTGGAAATAGATTATATCTTAGTATAAGTTCAGCCAATCCTTCTCCTATTAATATATATGGATACATAATGATCTGATAATGTGAGGATTAGATTGACAATGTCTACATAGGCATGGTTACAATGTCAAGTACAATAAGGGCTTTGAACATTTCATTGTTAATTTTTCAATGAAATGGATGTTTGAATGATTGGAAGGATGAGAAGATTGAAACCTTTCCATTAAAGTTTAAGGAATTACTATCTTAATATAAACCAAGCACTGATTGTACATATGTGGAGGAGATATGATCTGGCTCAACTGACGATTGCTAGTTCTGCATAAAATATGTATATTGGGAATCGTATGAATAGAATGAAAAATCCTGAGTTCCTCTACTCACATATATAAAAAAATTAGAGAATAAATAATTAAATGGGTTGTTGCTTAAGAGTTCACAAAGAAGTTTGAGCAGTAGAAATAACAATTGAGCTCATGAAACTTGATCTTAGTTAACTTACTTTAGTCAATGATCATATTTACAGTATTCAAATTAATAGTCTATTTTAGACAAAAAAAATTTTCTACTCATTTAACAATTTTTTAATACCTAAAGCTTTTATTTTGAATTATTAAAAGTGAAATAATTTAATTTTGCATTTAAAAAGATAATTGATCTTGCAGGCTAACACTTTTAGTGATTATGGTTTAAATAAATGTTATAAATTAATTTATAGTTGTTCATTGGATATAAATATTGTTATATTTTTCATGCAATTTCTCTTATTTATGATGAAACATCAATGATTTGAGATGTCAAAATTGAAATCAATCATTTATTGGATTGCATTCAATAGCCATTAACAACCTTTCCATTTTTAGAAATGCTAAGTTTGAAAGATCCACTAATTCTTTTACCTTTGATCTGAATCAAGTTATCAGAAGAAACTTTGCTTCAAATATTTACAAATAAATGGGGCAGTTTTTCTCTACACCAACTTAGTAGTTGGCTGTGATCCATTTTTAATTGTTTGTAAAGACGAACCTCCACATTCATTTAAGTTTTGTATGGCTGCATTTACCATCTTGGATATTTGGGGATGAGCACAGGTATCTTTAAATTTCTTACTTCCATTTTTTGCTTTCCTTTTTAGTGTTTTAGGTGTTGGAACAGAGGTAGTTACAGTTTCTTCAGTCATATTAGCATTGATTACATGAACAAAGTGGTTACTTTTAGTGCAACGAATAAACTAGTATTGATATTTGGACACTCATTCTTTTATTATAATAAATATATTACTTACTATTGTTTTATATTATAACCTGGTTTAGATTCTTTTTTTACAGGTAGCCATCCTGTAGCCAATATAACTAGCCATCTCATAGGTGTTGGTAATAGGGAGTCTAGCTATTATTCACTAAAGAATAAATATCCATGTTAATCTAGATTAGTTAGATGTGTTAATGCACTGATTAAAATAAAAAAAATGATTGTGGATATTATATAACCTTAGAAATTAGGAGCTAATGTTATATTCATATGGGTGGAGAAAGCATATAAATAGGAAGTCTCAAATATTAGTTCATCCTATATTTAATAATTTAAGAAATGAAATAAGTTGATCACTAGAGAAAGATATTTATGGAGACTCCAAGAAAATGGATAATGATTTAGTGAAGTAAAAATGGAAATTGTGAACCTAAATTATATATTGCAGGTGAAAATTTTTATGTATATTTTCTAAAAAAAAATTTCCTAGAAAAAATTCATATAAACATAAATCAAATAGAAGGCAAATTGCCACAATCAAACCTGGTTTCCCACCCATAAGATAGAATGTACATCAAATCTACAATAAAATATGCTAATATTGTTAAAAGCATGCAATTTTCATTGAGTATTATAAAGACAATCTGTAAAGCAAACACAACGTGCACTGCAAGAATAGAAAAAATAAATTCAAGAAACAAAATTGAGAAAATCTACCTTAAAAGTCATTACAAAACTTGATCTCTAAATACCAAATCCTAATGTTCAATATAGAACTATACTAGATATATGGATGAAAAAGCAGCTTGAGAATATAATATAAATATTTAAAAGATTTTTCATAGATTGCTCAATACTTTTAATTATAACTGACTTAAGTATTCATTGTTTATATTTCTGAGACATTTATTTGTATGAAATGTTAACTGAAAGAACATTTATTGGAACAATATATTTAAATTATGAAGCACTCAAATTCTAAATATAAAGAAAAATCTAAAACTATTAAAAAATGGGGACATTAATAGTTGTTAATCCAAATAGAAGCAGAACATTAATGTATATGGTCAAAAATATGTTCTTAAATTATAATATTGAAGCTATAAAAAATATTAATCCCTTTGAATCTTTAATTTCTTAAAAATTAACATCAATCTCAATATTTAATTATAATTTTACATTCAAAGTAAAACTATACAAAGTAATTAAAACACAAGATATGAGCCACTCTTTTAATTTTAATCTGAGGTTTAAAATTATTCTATAAATGTTATCAAGAAGATCATATTATAGAAGAATATTTCTTTTTTTTTTTTTTATATACAAAATACTAAACACATTTTTACATCAATGTTTTGATACAAAAGATAACTTGCTAACTAAGAAGGACACATTCTGGTTCAAGAAGAAATAAAAGATTAAAAAAAAAAAAGATTCAAAATATCAAAATTTGATAAATACTAACTGATCTCAATAAAATCATGAAGAGGAAATAATATAACAGATAATCAAAATGCACACAATGTAATAATATTGTCTGCATCAAAACATCATTATCATTACAAATATGAAGTCCATAATTTTAAATAAAATAAGCTTTAAACCTTTAGAGTAGTTTCAAATGTAGCACTGTGAGAAATATAAGAGATTTCACATTAAAAGTAAAAGAAAACTCTATATATCTCTATACAAAAAGAGAGAAAGATTGAGAACTAATTTAATATCATAAAAAGAGGTGGGGAAAAATAAGTAAAACAAATAAAAAACAAATGAAAGCCAGTTGAAATAGAACAAGAAAATAGAAAATTTGGATGGATATCAGATAATAATTTCATAATAAATAAAATAAACAATTACACAGAATGATCAAAAAGCCATAACTTAAGAAACATATCTAAACTAAATACAAGATGTTGGACAAAATCAGAATGACTAAAGAAAAAAAACTTTATATCACAAAGTAATCTCAATACATATGAACCCAAATAAAATAGTTTCATCAATATATGCACACAATTTGGCACAATGGAGATATAATTTTACATAAAGATAAAATTAAATGCACCAAACTACTTTGAGAACATAACTCTATTGAGTAGAAGATTTGACATAAATATACTCTCACATGTTAGATGTTTTTGAATTTTTTTTATAATAGATTGCAAATTGAATTAAACTCGGTTACTCTGCTTTTTTAAAATCATCATCATTACCAGCAAAAATCATTGGAATAATAATAGGAAAATCCTGCTTCTTTACATCTTTGAAAGTAATTCATATGTATAAAGATGAACATTACATAATAACATTTAGCCAAAAGACAATATCAATAAATTCATTATATGTATACATTTCTATGCAGTGAATAGAATAATTTAAAATTGAATTCTCTGAATGATTTCTCTTCACACTCAGTAACACCTATGGGCGATTTTAATATGATATATAAAAAGTTTAGATCATACATTTATCCTTCCCACTAATGAGTGAAGAAAATTTCTCCCTCCCGAGTCAGTAACATTTCATAGTGGTAGATTTACATCACATATTGTTGTAGTATATTATAATTCAGCTTTTCATCAGATAACCATTTTTGTAATTCATTCACCACCCTTATCAAATCACTCAACAGTAATAGGAACAATTGACTTTGAATTAATGTGAAATCTAATGTATTCATTCAGAAGGAAAGTAATATTCATCCTTCCCTTTGAACTCGTGTCAATTTTTTTTTTCTGAATTAAAACTAAATTGAGTGCATTTGTGGAAAGCTTATACTAAAATTTTATTATATATATAATAAACCTTATTACCAGAATCAGCCAAACACTTATAAAACTATGAATTTGCTAATGGATTGCATGGGAATAATCCATTGTTATTCCAATCAACAAACCAAACCCAACACATCTCACAAAAATTTAAAATTCAAAGGAAAGGCACATATGGAGAGTTTTGTTTTTTTAAAATCATCCTTGTTGGGCAAAGTAGCTTTGCTTAACTCTGTTGTTTTGCCTAACATCACCTATTACCTTGCTGGCCTTGTACCAACCAATACCTTTATTAAAAAGGTTGAAACCTTTTGCAGGAGGCCCCTGTCATCAGCCTTAATCTACTGCAAAAGCTTAAGCCCCTGAATGGGTTGGCTTTGCATTCTATCAAAATTTTTCCAAATCCAAAGAACTCATAACATCCTTGTAAGACTGCTGAATATCCAGTTAGATATTGAATGTCATATCCCATTGAAAGAGGTAGACCTAACCAATAGGCCCCTGCCGAAGTGCAGGAGCCTCTGATTCCAGCAACAGGTCACACTCATGCTTAGGAGCATTAAAACTTCTAGCTCTCCCAAGCTCACCTACTGGCATACCTGTCATTTAATGTTTGACAGAAGAACCAAAGCTCCCAATTTACTCCCCATTGCAATTCCCAGGTTCATGAAATGGATTAAATTCCTAAAGCTTGATCCCAAATATGTGGACTTCTTGCTCAAGGTTAACCTTGGAGCCCTCCTTATGGGGGCTTTTCTATGCTATCATAGAGGTTATAAGATTAATGCCTTATGTCCCATGTGTGACAAACAGGAAGAGACCATGGACCACATTCTGTTTCAATGTGATTCGTGGTCTGGCCTTCAGAATTTCATGCTGGGAAAAATGAATACTCCTGACCTAGCCTGTATAATGATCCAGATGGCCTTTGAGAAAGGTCTATTCAGCACCATCCACCTGGCAACTTACATAAACTTTGGAATATGGACCGTTAGATGTAAAATATTGTTTGAAAAGGGGTCTGATCACTTGGCTGTAGATCTCTTTGTTAATTTCCTCTGTAAGGCTAGAGAAAAAGATAAGAAAACTTGTCCTCTCTCATTGGCGATCAAACTTAGGGTCAGCTGAGAATATAGTGGATAGTGACCAATCACATGACTTGCATGATTATGATTGCATTATTTATGGACTTTTACCTGATTTGACTGCTATTACAATAACAACGGATGATCCTAGCCTTATATACTCCTAGTATCAAGAGTTGTATGATTATTTTCGGCATCCACGATCATTGTACCCCTACAGATTGAAACCTGTCTTTCCATTTTCTGTATTTTTTTTTCATAATTATACTCAATTTCTATATCTCTGTGATCTAATAATGTAAATTATGAAATATGTTTGATTTAGTGACCGATCTTTGGTGTGGTTGTATTAAATGTTTACTATGCAACCACTTTTACACCTTAATTATGTTATTCTTATTGTATAACTCTCTTTGTACATATTTCTGAATATTTAAATGTATCCTTGTAATCTATGGAATGCTATATCTATGTTCCCATTGTATTTCACATTTGTTTTATCCCTTATATTGTATCTTTTTCTGTAAATAAAGTTTACTTTTGAAATGAAATCAGCATGCAGAATGTAAGAATCCACATGTGAAACATTAAAAAAATAAGGGTCAGCAAAAAATAAAAATCAAATCCTTCCTAATTCTCATTCATATTCTGTACATCATACGAATGCATAATTTAATAGCAAATTTATGATAAGCATGAGCCATTATTGTGAGATGTCATTATGTATAAACAAAGATTGTATAATGTATGTGTGCTATTATAATCATACTGTAATACATATATATATATATTATTTGTCTTCAAAGATGAGCACCTGAGAGCACTCATTTTCAGTTTGTCATTGGCTTAGTTATTTTATTTTAGTCATTATTTGTATAAAGTATTATATAAAAGTAGTCTATTATCATCTAATAATATGGACAGTTAAAATATTAAACTGGATTCCAAGAGATTTAAAAAAACATAGAAAGCCACATGTGAGATGGATGGATGAAATAAGGAAGTATGATGGAGTAATGTGGAGAAGAGAGGTTAGAGATCGGAAAAGTTAGATGAAATAAGAAAGTGTGCTGGAATGATATGGAAAAGAGAGATTAGATATCAGAAAAGATGGATTGAACTTGGAGAGACAATCCTGCAATGGGTTAATTTTGGTTGAAAATGATAATAAGGATGATGATCCTATTCAGCACCAAAGTAACAAAAAGACTGAGCATAATAGGTATGTTGAGTTGATCATAATGAGACTTCCTTCTCTTCATTTGGAAATAAATAAGTTTTACCTTTAGTCCAAGCACTCTATCACTGCAATAAAGTTAATGGAATATACAATTTTCACATAATAAATGCAATAATTATTTTACTAATAAATTACAATACTTATTATATTCCCTATGCTTATTAATTAAAGGGAGTTTAACCCAGACTTTCAAGCTCCCTTTAGTCATCCATTCCATCTTATACAACCAATACAAAGCTATCATAATTTAATGGTAATTGTATAAAACAAACAAAATATACTAATTAAGACATTTTTACAAAGACTAAATTTACAAACTTAAACTTTAGACATCAGAGTTAAATAAATAGTCGTGATTAGTTGCTTGGAAACTTGGACAATTCAATTAGCAGATTGAGAATAACAGTATCATTCCATTGGGTGAACTGATATATTTTTTTAAATTTTGCATTACTCGACTAAGAATCAATGACTAAGAATCAATTGTTTAACATTTAATTTTGCATTTACCCTTTTAATAATGCATTAAACTTCACAGAACATTAACTTACCAATGGAAATCAAAAGTTAATTTGATAAAAGACTTATGGTACTTAAAGAAATTCATGGCATAATGGTTAGTCCATTTATCTGCTATTCCCATGATTTGGGATTTTGGTCTGAATAGCTAACCATTCATCCATTAATGGTCAGTGAACGGATATTTAAATACTTTAGCCCGAAAATAAAATTATCAGATTAATTTGGGGGTTGATCAAAGAAATGTTAATGTATTGTCAGTAAAAGCAAAATCATGAATATAATAAAATGTTGATTTTATTATTGTTGAAGGTGAGGTGGTGTCATATTAAGCCTCTAAGGGTCTAGATATTTTTTAAATATAATAATTGCTTTTTGTATATTAAAAAACATTTTTCTTTGAATAAATGATTCTAGAAAATTGCTACTAAGAATAGTTTTCGTCAAATGTATTGAAATTTTAAATATAAAGTCAAATCAAATATACAAAAAAATTAAATACTATATTCCATTTTTAAGGAATTTTTTTTTTTTTTTTTAAATATTTACATATATATTCATTGTCATGACCTATTAAAAAAATTATTCTTAAATAAAAAGCTTTAATTAATAAATATTATTAAAAACATATAAATAACTTACCAAGTCATGCAAATCTATATAAAGATCAATATAAAAGTTTAATTTGCATTTTTATTTATTCATTTACGTTTTGATAAATGTGTTTTGTTTGCGATAAGTAAATACTTCATTGTTTTTTTCTGAAACTAACCATATAATTAGTTCCATAACTATAATTAATGTATTTCTTAAAATAAATATAACTAATTTTTAAATTAATTAGTTTATTTATTTATTTATAATTATCATGTGAATACTAATGGCTGTCGTCATAACAATTATTAACATCAATCACAAAGAGAATCATATATATCATATCTTAACAAATGTCATTCTTCTAAAAGAAAATATAAATTCTGTAATTTAATAAACGAATAGAATTCAGTTTTTTTAAAGCAATATAATATTATATGTTTCTATGATTAACAAACATCATTTATTACTAATCCGTTCTTTAATTAATATTAGCTTTTGTTAAGTAATTTTCTATATAGTTTTCTAAGTAAGATCATGTTTAGAATCAATAGCTAGCAGTCATGGAGATTAACTTAGATAATATTAGCAATGATTATTATTTAGTATTCTTTGATAACTATTTATGTGACCTGAGGCTCTTTTCTTAATAGATTATTTAGTTGACCACATTGAACTTCTCACAAATATACTGTGACATATAACACCATTATTCATATTATCATTATTTATGCTTATTGGCTGAGCAAAATGTCTAAATCTATGTACTGAGAATGATCATATGAGAAAGATATTTGTGGTTATATGTTGATTTATTTCTATTGTATAGTTGAATTATTAAATGTTTCTTTTAAACAATTTAAATTTCATTTGTACTTTTCTAAATTGCTTCATATATTAATAATACACAGGTAATAATAGCATATAATTATGAATAAAATACCATCATTATAAATCTTCAGACAATTATGAAAAAGTTGTATAAGAAATTGCTTTTGCTGACTTTGTAAAAAAAAAAATTATGATTTTGGATTTAAGACATACATTGTATATAGTTTATCATTGTTCTTATAAGTTAAAAAGCATATGACTATTTAAGCTATTGAGCTTAGATTGAAAATATTTTTTGTGTTTTCAATTTCATTCTCATAGTTTAGTAGTTAAGTAGAGATAAAAAGTGGTTGCTAGAGGGTTGCATTAGATCCTAAGATCTAGATGCAGTGCTCTCAGATCCAACGCTCCTCACTGACGAAGGCCACAAGCCAGAAACTAGTCTGGGGATATTGGATGAGTAGGCATTAGATAGGGATTTTATGCACAAGCCTTCTGGCATCCATTTATTACTCTGTTTAGCACAGGTGGCAATACTGTATGGAGAGTTTTGCTCTGTTTATCAACAATTAATGTACTAGTATAGGAAATGTGATCATGTGATGCTTAATGGTTTAACACCAATCCTGCCTAATAGGATAGTGGTGGCTATGGTTGTAAAAGAGCCAAAGACACCAAAATGTATGGGTGCTGAACTGAGTTCAGACCCATATGATTATTTAAGCTATTGAGCTTAGATTGAAAATATTTTTTGTGTTTTCAATTTCATTCTCATAGTTTAGTAGTTAAGTAGAGATAAAAGGTGGTTGCTAGAGGGTTGCATTAGATCCTAAGATCTAGATGCAGTGCTCTCAGATCCAAAGCTCCTCACTGACGAAGGCCACAAGCCAGAAACTAGTCTGGGGATATTGGATGAGTAGGCATTAGATAGGGATTTTATGCACAAGCCTTCTGGCATCCATTGATTACTCTGTTTAGCACAGGTGGCAATACTGTATGGAGAGTTTTGCTCTGTTTATTAAAAAGCAACTTAACAATTATAGTAAAATTAGATATTTCATTTTTAAATAAAAAGAGTATATATCAGCATGATAGAAAGAATCAAAATTTGCAAATTCATCATTTTTTATGCATATGAAATATAGCCCATTAAATGTATAATTAAGTTTTACAGAAACTACAATCTCTATTTTATAAAAATAAAAATCAGAGACCAGACTCCCTATGTCTATGCAGTGATATAGAATTTGCTCTCATAACCATCATCACTGTAATTGTCATTTAATAGCATAGCATTTCTTATTTTAAATGAATTATTTGTTATTTTGTAATATATATATATATGTAAATTGGGAGCATATATATGCAAAAATACAAACTGTTTATTTTTTTATAATATATAACTGTACATATTTATTTCTTTATATGCCATAAAGGCTATTAACATTATATACTCTACAAATGCTAATGATTTTAATTACATGTAAATGACTTCTGATGATGAAATATGTAATATTTATGATTATAAATACTACACAGAACAATCACATCTGAATACATTATTAGAACAAATTGCAAGCAGATTCTAAAAAAATCTTTTAAAGTAAACTTACAAATACAAACACTTTTGTAGATCAATGCCAATTCCTTTTATCAGACAAAATGAATAGGCATTCATATATGGAAGGGTTTGTATTTGCAAGTTTATTTAAAAATGGTTATTGTGATTGTTCTGTATAGTATTTATATTTTATAAGTGATATTGTAACAGATAATTAATTTTCATAAAATTTCCACATATTTATGTAATATGTTTTTTTTCCATTGATTTAAAATTAAATTTACAATTTTATGAGCTTAGACTTTTTCTTACATCATTTTATGTTCTTTGTTTAGGAAAAAAAAGGGAGCAGAGGAGGATTTTCAGATGAAGTATATTTTCAATATGATTTAGTACAATTATAAAATAGAAAATGGAACTCAAAGTTCATACACTGCAGTCCAATTTTGTTATTTCAGGTGTTCAATATGAACTCCGGAACAAGAAACTATTTTGATTTTTGCTCTGCATGGTTTGCAGCAGTGGGAGAGAGGCAGATTCTGAGAATCAAGATTTAAAATTGAGCC
Source organism: Epiperipatus broadwayi (assembly GCA_028023455.1). NCBI lineage: Eukaryota > Metazoa > Onychophora > Udeonychophora > Euonychophora > Peripatidae > Epiperipatus > Epiperipatus broadwayi. The sequence continues at coordinate 185,439 of JAQFVV010006422.1, read as the reverse complement.
CTAGATTTATCACATTCCGTGCTCAAACTTTTTATGATCTTCTAAAAAACCCATTTGATTATTTTTAAATAATTGTCATTATTATGATTTTGCATCAAATCTTTCAATATTTTGGACATTTGTTTATAAGATTGAATAATAATGTATCTGGAACAACTGATGAGTGCTGGTTTAGCATGAAATACATATATTGGTGATTATTTATCTTTTCTGCATGTGTGTGGTCATGTGTCTTGGTAATATGAGAGAGTGTGGATAGTGAAATGGTTTGAAAGTCTGAGTTCAAATCCCCTACATTTAAAATTGCTTTTGTTAAATGCAATAAATCATTGCTGAAATGCCCTCTTGACTGGGTTTGAATAAATGTGACGTTATTCTAAAGTTGAAAAGATTGCAAGCAAATTTGGAAGTATTCCAGAGAACAATTTCATTGAATAAATGTGATATATTAATTATACTGTTTATTTTTATATATTGATATAATCAGTGGATGAATACTAATGTTATGTCATGGTGTATGTATATATCTTTTTAAAAATATAAATATATTTTAAATAAGCACAAAAGTTCAAATTTTGGGTGGACAAAAAAGTAAAAAAAAACCCATTAAATACAAAGTTAATATTTTCCTTTCATATTAATTTTGAAAAAGGATAATTAAATACCCCCCCCCCTTCTGCCTCCTTCAAATTTAAATCTATTCATACATTTCTTAATCAAAATAAACATATATTTGACTAATAATTGGTAACAAATATTTGTTAATAATTTTTAGGATTTATGTTTATAAATTAAAATAGATTTTTTTCTCTTCTCTTATTATATATAGAAACAATATATAACTGAACGACATATATGTTTTTTTTTTTTATCTTTTAAGCTCTAAAATTGAAAAAAAAAATTTTTTTTTTAGTTTTCATTTCTGTAAGTATTTAAATTTTGTTTTGAAATGTAATTCCACCATTAACTAAATGTTTATTCCATATGCCTAACATTACATTTATTTATGCTTTATGTCTATTTTAGTTTTAAATGTAGATTTTTTTAAAATGATTACCGACTATTTTTTATTTAAGTACTAATGGTTGGCTATATTTATGATTTGATCATTTTTGATATTTTTAAATTTTACATATAACGTGAAAACATTTTTTGTTAAGTTTAGAAGATATTGATGTTAATTGTTATCTATAGAATATGCACTATGGTAATGAATAGCTATCATATTTTAAATGAGCATTTTTTTAAAAGTTTATAAAATTGTTTTATTTATTATTTATTTTGATTTCATTCCATGAAGCAGCTAAAGTTTCTATCATGTATATACAAATACAAAAACTATATTAAGAGCAAAGCTGTATTAACCATAAAAATACCATAGTGCTTAGTATGCTTTCATCAGACAATTGTCATAAATGTAGCAATGCTTGTAACAGCAATGGGGGAATACGACCTTGTTTAAAACTAAAACATTAACATGTTATTTGCTACTTTTTGGAAAGGAAATGCAGAATTATTTCCTATTGATAGATAATTGTCCTTGGAAGTGTGCCAAGCCTTCTTGATCTTTCACTTGGCATCATTGTGTTATGAGCAAACAACATAGAAATATGTAGGCTCAAATCAATGGCTAGGATTAGTGACATGCTAAAAAAAAACATTTAGTGACTGAATGTGTTTTTTCCCAGTTATACATGTGTTTATGCTAAGCCAATTGGATTGACATGTTAGCCACAAGATTCCTCATAGTAAATAGGTGGGCAGGAAGAATCCTGGCATTTAGCTTTAAATACAATTTGGGAATGATGGCTCAGCATAAACACATGTATAACTAGGCAAAAACATATTCAGATTCTAAATCTGGTTGTTGTTTGAGCATTTTACTAATTCTGGCCATCGATTTAAGTCCACATGTTTCAACATTGTTTGTTCAGAATGCAATGATGCCATATGAATAGTCCAGGAGGCTTGGAACATTTCCAAGGACAATTACACCATCAATAGGAAAGAATCCTGCATTTCCTTTTCCAAAAAGCAGCTTACTCTCTAATTAATCAATGCACTGCACAAATAATCTAATTTTTTAGCTTTTAAACAGGGTCTTATTCCCCCATCGCTATTACAAGCATTGCTACATTTATGATAATTATCTATCGAAAGAATGCTAAGCACTACAGTATTTTTATGTTAATAAAGTTTTGCTCTTAATACAGTTTTTGTATTTGCATATATATATATATATTACATTTGCGGAAATAAAGCTTCATAAATTTTACTCATTACAGTTTCTATCATGTTGTTTTGCAATGATCCTGTTATATTAGAGACTGAGAACCCACTGCAATCACAATTTATTAACAAATATAGGATCACTGTTATTTTAATTTGCATTATATGCTGTTGTTTTTTTATTGTAAAGATTAAAATTCTTATCAAACTCTCTCTTATATTGTTTTTTAATTTATACGACATCAACATATCTTAAGGAAGAAGACTACAAATTTTATTAGTTCTGACTATAGTAATGTAAAAATTTATTTCACAAATTTATTTCATAACTATTTTTTTTCATACAGTAATAAATTCAATGAAATTAATTAATTAATTTAATTAGACTGTATATCTAAAGAATTACAAGCAAATTTATACATATACACTATAATATCAATATAAAAATTATTTAATTATTTTCAATAACGGTTGAATTAACTATATTGACATTTTTGAAGTTTGTTGTAATTGGTTTAAAATGGAGTTTGATTAGGTGAATCTGTATATATATTTTTTAAAAATTATGTAACAGTTTTGTAAAATAGTTTTTTATATTACTCTTGTTAAATCAATTCAATGTTTTTTGCCCACCAAATCCTCTTATTATTTTTAAAAGTTGACTTTAAAATATATATTTTATTTATAAATGAATGAAACAACCTCCACACATTCTTTTCAACTCATAGGAATAGAGATACAATAAAAAGCAAATGACCCCCAAATGCATTTTGCTGAACCAGCACGCATCAATTAGCCCAGGTCACCATCTCTCATATATATCTTTATTATATACACAGTATATATCAATAGTAAATCATTACATTTTATTAATTGAAATTATACAAATAGTAACAAACTATTTTTATTGTTATCATTACCATCATCATCATTATTGTTTTCAAAAGTTTTTTGTATATCTTAGTTTATACTTATTACATTTTTTATATAGATAGGATAGTAGAAGAGTAGTGAGAACATTTTTAGTTATACTGTCCTAGATTTTCACATTATATTGAATATATAACATGCACTATATATATATTTATTATTTTCTTTGTATAAAAAATTGTACAATCCATTTTTTTTTTTTTACCTTTTTCACTTTCAATAAAAATTAGAGTTTTTCTAAATAAATGAAGCTGAAGTAGGATTATTTTTAAATAATTTTTTGCTGCTAGACATTTTATGCATATGAATTGTATAGATAAAAATTTATTAAGTTTATATTCTAACTCTAAAATAAAGATGCTGGAGGGCAGCAAGTGTTGGCAAACTATTACTAAAGGTGGCCAAGTGTTATCACTTGGTTATTTTTATAAATCAACAGTTTTATAATTTTCCCCAGATACATATATGGCTGTAGGAAAACTTGTTAACTATCCAGTAATAACTATTAAGATATTATTTATATAAAGTATAAACTAATGAGTATCTAACCATTGATTAATCTGGATTGGTCATATGAATGCTAGTGCACTGATTGTCAAAGGATATGATTATAATACAATGCATCATTCATTGAGTGTTGAGAAGTCATGATAATTCTTTGGATTCTACGCCTATGATCATCTTTATTACATAATTTCAACATAGAACTGTTCATGCAAATTGATACTACTGAAATATGTTATTTCAAGCAGCTATTTTTCTGATGCCCAGAATCAACTTTGATCATAATTATACAATAATACTAATTTAAACTTATATCATCTACTTACTATGCACTTCTTTTTTGTCTCCCATTCTATACTTTTTATCAATTCATCTCCTGTAATTCTGTTTTAATTTTTATTTAGTTACAATCTCAATATATATATTGTAATGCTCATCCTACAAAATGACTACTATGATCATGAAGATACTTCTGGATTAGTATCTTGTACAAAATGTAATCTAAATAGATATTATGTTCAAGGCTTTTTAATATATTTATACACTAGTATGAAATTTCCTGGGGGGGGGGGAGAGGATCAGTCCTGATTCTTCACAGCATCTTCTATTACTGTGATTATATTTTACTACTTGTTAGGTCAGAGAGAAATGTGAGACTTCTTTTATGTCATATCGCAATTCAAATCTCATTCTCCAAATATTCCAACATATAGGGACAACTTCAAATTCTACTAATAAACAAACAAAATATTTAACACATTGCAAATAACATATGCCTTCTTAATTACAAAGTTTAAGAAACAGTTAATTATCTCACCTAAAAAACAAACTAACATTGCTACCAAAATGTCAATTCTAAACTTCATATTGAACTATTAAAGAAAATCATATTACAATGAGTTAACCTTTATAATAATTTTATATTTAATATTTAGATGCATTTCATTTTTAAGGATGACCTAATTTATACAGATATGGGTATTTTATATTAGTTCCCCAATTCTCTATCATAATCTCAATCCTGAATATTTCACATGGACATGAATTTACACAGTATCACATGAGTCATTAATCAATTTATATACATTTAAACAATAGTTAGACTCTTTATATGTGGATTGAATTCAACGACCCAGTATGCTCAAAGTTGTTAACCATGCATATAAGCATCTTAAAATATTATAGTGTTATGTACAACAATATATTATGTTTTACTATTAGCAATAATAATAATAATAATAATAATAATAATAATAATAATAATAATAATAATAATAATAATAATAATAATAATAATAATAATAATAATAATAATAATAATAATAATAATAATAATAAAAATAATAATAATAATAATAATAATAATAATAATAATAATAATAATAATAATAATAATAATAATAATAATAATAATAATAATAATAATAATAATAATAATAATAATAATAATAATAATAATAATAATAATAATAATAATAATAATAATAATTTATTAAACATATAATCTCTTGTGATAAATAAATCACAGGAGTAATAAAAATACATGAAATAAAATAAAAACATTAATATACAATAAAATAATTAAATAGAAATAAAAATTTTTTTCATCAATTTAACAGTTAATGAATTTTCTCAAATTTTCTTGATAGGTATTAACATTAAACAAGTTTCTTATAAAAAATTATAAAACTTGGACCAAGATAACATTCTGATATCTACAAGAGTTTTAAAACCTGGTTCAAATAATAAATCAAAATCACTTGATCTAGTCCCATTATTGATGAAGAATTTTTTATTCTTTTTGTATTTAATATAATAACACAAAATATTCACTAAAAATAATTGATGAAAGTTAAACCCAGCACTTAAATAATTCACTTGGCAAACAAAGGTTTAAACAAAATAATTCTTACGTAAAATTTGTAGGTTTGAAGACTTCAAAAAAGGTCCCCCCATAATGTTATATCATAAGAAACGAAGAAAATTTGTTTAATATACTTAATAGGACAGATTTATTCAAACAATCTCTTAATCATAAAAAGAAAATTAAGTTTTCTTAATTTTACTTGAAGAAAGAAATGTTTATCCCAGTGTAAATACTCATCCAAAACCAACAAGGTAAAAAATTGTTGAAGTGGAATTTTCTGACAAGATGTTTATTAACATAAGGCAATTGAATTAACAACTTTTCTGGAAATTTTAAGAGAATACATTAGTAATTACACTTATTAATATTTAGCAGTAATCTATTATTGTTCATCCATTGTGTAATTTTAAATAAATCTTCATTCACAAGTTTCTCAAGTAAACATATGAAACTCTGAAGTAACCAATGATATCATCTGCAAAACAAAAAAGAGAAGAAGAGAAAGATCAAGCAGATCATTAATATAAACAGTAAATAACAATGGACCCAGACTGATTGAGGAACTCCATATCTAATTATTTCAGAATCACTCAAAAAATTATTAATTTTTACAAATTGGCTTCTATTACTTAAATAAGATTTAAACCATTCAAGCATAGTACTCCTTATGCCACAATGGTGTAACTTAATTATTAATATATCATGTGGAACACAGTCAAATGCTTTCCGCAAATCTAAATAAATGCCTATAGTTTTGTAACCTTTTTCTAAAGATTCAGTGATGACTGAAACATGTTCAGATAAAGCCAGTTCTGTAGATCTTCCTGGCAAAAACCCAAATTGATTGTTTGAAAATAAATTATATTTTTGAAAAAACAAAACAATTCTGTTTTTTACACACATTTCCAAAATTTGAGACAATGTTGATAAAATAGAAATTGGCCTGTAGTTTTCCAAACATTCCCTATCTCCACTCTTAAAAATAGGTGTAACAACAGCAGATTTTAAACAATCTGGAAATATACCTGAATCAATAGAAGAATTAAATAAAAAAGATAAAATTGGTAAAAGAATGGAAACATTTTCAATTAATATTTTTACAGAAATACAATCCAAACCAATACATTTCTTATGTCTCATTTTATAAAGAGATTCTAAAATTTCACAATCTTCAATCTCTTTAAAAACAAAAGAATTCAGGATAGATTTCTCATATTGAAAAACATGAGAACTGCAATTATTGTCAAAACTATTCATTAACAATTCCACACTATGTACAAAATATTGATTGAAATGATCAGCTATTAGTTTTGAATTATTTAAAACATCAATAGATATTTCATTAATCTTTAGTCTAGAAATTTGTGAAAATCCTTCTTTAAAAATAAATTTTTTAACAACAGTCCAAAAGTTGCTTAATTTAGTTGATTTTAAAGAATCAATTTGAGTAGAATAGAAAATCAATTTAGCTTTGACTATATCTTTATTTATTTCTTTATCAAGAACCTTTAGCTGAATTTTTAAATCTTCATTAACAGGAAACCTTTTGAAAAGCTTGTACAATTTATTCTTACTGTTAACTTTTGATATTAACTCATTTGTAATCCAATCATGTCTCTTCAGATCTTTCTTCTTTATATATTTTATAAAAGAACAATAATCTATAAACTCCTTCATCTTGTCAACAAAGAATGAAAATGCACAATTTACGTCATTCAACTCAAAGATTAAATTCCAATCATATTTAATTAAGGATTGCAAACGATCATGAGATGAAAGTTTAAAACACTTTTTACTATGAGAAAAATTCTTTTTAAAAGTAATAACAATTCCTCTGTGATCTGTAAGACACCAATCCAAAAAAGATGTTTTCAAAAGAATATTTTCAGGATATCTAGCAAAGACGTGATCAATAAGTGAAGATGATGAAGATGTAACATGTGTAGGATGAAATAAACATTGAATAAATCCAAAAAGTGACAGCATATTTAAATAATGTTGAGCAGCAACAGAAATTTCACCAGAAATATCAATGTTCAAGTCACCAACAAGAATAATGAATTTATCATTTAATTTAGTAAGCAAATCACCAAGTTCATCACTAAAGCTTTCAACTGTATGACTGCAAGACCTATACAGATCAGTAAGTGTTAATTTGTCTGAACCTAAAATGAAATTTAAAACAAGACATTCAGAAAAATCAAAAACTGCATCAATAGAAGTCACATAAAGCACTGATTTATAATAAACTAAAACTCCACCTGACCTATTATTAATTCTAGAATTAACAATTGATGTATATCCTTCTAACTCATACAGTCCTTTTTCACATTCCTTAATCCAGATCTCAGACAAAATTATAATATCAAATGAATAATCAAGTGAATGTAAAAGAATTAACAACTCATCAAAGTGTTTCCTCACACTACGAATATTTATATGAAAAATCTTAAAATTTTCAATAGCCAAATTATCTTTTTCTGTAACAATATTTTTAAAAGATAATCCATGTCATAAATTAGACAAATCCGATTCAAAAACAATCCTAATAGCCCTATCCCCAGTATCTTTCCTCAACCAAATTTCCCATCTTTAATCCAAACAAACCTATACTTATTTTTTTCCATTGAACGAAATTTCCAAAATAATTTCCTATTTTCAGGCAACAAATCTTCATTCAAATATATATGCTTATCAGCTGTAGCAATAGGCAAAACATCAGATAGATATAATTTAATTCTTTTACCTCCTGACAAGAATAAATCTCTTACCATTTTACTAACAAAATTAACTTTTATTACAGGCCTAAAACTACCTCCATATTTTAATCTATAAATAGAATTAATATAATAATAAAAATAAATAAAAATAAAATAAATAAATTCACTATCCAGTAATAATTCAGTCATTTTTTCATAATGAAATAAAGATAATATGCATGTAAGAAAATACATCCACATAAATTCCCAACACAAAATGATATGAGTAGGAAAATATGATTTGGATTCTTATCATTGGTATATCACAACAATGGTGTATATCTTTGAATATCTTGGTCTACTATTGAAGTACATGCGTAAACAATAAGCCTAAAAATAAACATATTAATACTAAATATTGATCCAGGTCCAATAAAGAAAGACCTTTATGTTTATTTTTGTAGGTTTAACTGGGTTTAAACCTTTTTATAATAATTTTAAAAACATGGGAATGGATCATCCCTTCAAGAAGAAGGGAGAATACCATCAATATCTGGGCCATCAATGATACCCATGGTCAGATCAAGCTATGCAAAGCATAACATGATCACATTTCCAGACCATGGCCCACCTCAACTGCTAGATTGAAATCCCTGCCATCCAAAGCATTTTATTTGTTTTGAGGATTAACCTCAGGTGCCAGCCAATCATAAATTATATAATCAGCATGCTTGGGACAACAGGCACACAATCCAGCACTTGAAATATCTCATGGCTAGCTCATACTCTGTCTCGGAGTCCAGCATATGTACTGTCGTATTTTGTAAAAATTGCATACAAGTTTATGCACTCCAGAAAAACTAGTATTTATTTGAGAGGTTGTTTTTAGATCATGCACTGATAACTGAGGAATTTAATTAAGGTGTTAATGTAATGGCAAACGATAATTCCAAGAAATATTTGCTGATTGCAAATATTTCTAGATAAGAGACCTTACCTTATTGGACAATGTAATTAATTGTTGCAGTTATCAGAAAGCTACAAAAAGATTGTGTAACAACTATGTCAGGCCAGTATTTGAGTGCATCTCCAGTAGATGTCTGTTCAATTCCAGTAGGAGATATCTCGCATCAGTGTTTCCAGTTAATGTACAGTACTTGGTGGAAATGTAATCCATGGGTATAGCTGAAAGAGCCCACAGAGATGGGGAGTAGCCTGAGGAAACCATCCGGATAGCAGCTGAATAAAGAGTTGAATTTCCAGCGGTTTTCTAAGTGAAGTATCTGATAGACTGTTGCAGAGACAGAAGCTGTAAGGAGCTTAAGGCCAGTTGCAGTGCTATACTATGAAGTGTTCATGTGCAGCTAAACTGGAATGGGGGCCAAGGTGTGTATAAACCTTGCCCATTGTGAACCATTTTGTAGCAGCCAATCTGAATGTACATCAAGGGAATTGAACATTAGTGAATTGTAGAAATAGAATTGTTGTGGCCTATTTGCTATTCTAATTATTTAAAAACTATGTGTCTTAGTGTATATAATCATACATATGGACACATCATTTACTTAACACATAAAATAACTATACTAATTTACTGGTGATGCAGTGACAAGAGAGGAAGAGGAAATAGACAAAATATCAATTGAAGCAAACATTAATATTTAATTATTTACGCACACATATATTTAATACAATATAAAATAATGCAATAAATTTTACATAAAAAATTTTTAAATGATTACTTTTGGTTATACTTATAATAGTCCGATAATTAAAGTCCATTTTATTTTAAAATTAAGTGTGTATACAGCTATTTAAAAGTATATTTATTCATGTTTTTATTTTGTGCATATTGTCCAATGGTTTTGTTTTCCATTTGGTTTTGCTTTCCAACTGGTTGGCCTTTTGTTTCTCCGTCGATGATTTTCAGGGCTTGTCTTCCATTCTTTGGATCAACAATGAGAGATTAGAGGTAGCATCTATTCACTATCTAGGCATTTGTTTTGGGTGTTGGTTCAGGAAAGCACAGTTTATTTGAAAGAGGACTGGAGTTTTAGCAATGTATGCTGCTATTTCATTGGTGTCTGAACTAAAGTGGTCCATAACAGTAATAACTGGTCTGCTACTGCACTTAAAGTTCTCCACACTCTGACTCTGAATTTTTTAAAAAGAATCCGAACTCTGGACTAATAGCAATGTGAATTGTATATCACAAACCTGACTGAATAACAATAGAGAGAATGACTTTATATACTTTTTTCCTCCTACTGTTTTAATCTCTTATCATTATTTTTAATTTTGAATGTAACTTGAAATCTGTCTTTTAATTAATTATTTTTACATTTCTTGTTATCTTAATCCTTTGCATAGACTAATCTATCTTGCTGATAAGATAATTTACAGTTTTCTAATTAATTCAACTATTGATTTTGATTTTATTATCAGCTAGAAATATTTTAAAATAATTACATAATGAAAGTTTTACTAACATTTATTTTTACAGTCTAATTTTTATTTAAGGTACATATTCACAGCATTAAACCAATTATAAAGTGCATTATTAGCTTTATTATCTAAGTAATATGTAATTGAAATGCAGTTTGAAAGTTATAATTAACTATTTGTTAGTCTGCTTTCAGAAAAGATTATATTTACCTGTTTAGTTTCTAAATAAATATATGAGACCATGTATAAAGGTGGCTTTTCACTTTTATTGTTTAAAGGAAGTTGCCTTGACAACAGATTGAGATTATTGATTGTTATTGATATTGGTATTGTTTGTGTTGACTGCTGTTATGTATTTAAATACAGATTAGTATTAAAAAAAAAGAAAATATATTAGAAATGAAGTAATAGTAAAATAAAATAAATCAATAAGTAAAAAGCTGACTAGCCAAATAGAACTAAAGATAATATTTTTTGTGTGATGTCTCTAGAGAATTGTTTGATTCTAGACTAAAAATATCTATTTGTAAAGTCTTTATTATATGTTTGGATAAACAAAATAAATATTCATAATAATAATAATTTAAAAAACAAATACTAATTTTATATATGGCTGTTTTTCATATGTTTATTTTTCTTTCACAATATATACACTTCTTAATAAATTCACAAAATCCTATGTAATATTTTTCAAATTTTTCCAGTTTTTAAAAATCTAGCTCACTTAAAACAATTATATATTGGTATGCTCATTTCTACTAAAATCTCACCCCCTTCATAAATTTACATAAAAAGATGCATATCATGTGCACCATTTTTATTATAATGATTATCTGGAATTTATGTTGAATTTTTTATACATAATTTTGATTTAATAATAACTGAACATTTAAAATACACTAAAGTTAAATGCAATGTGAAAGTGCACAGATGTAAATGCACATTTGTACATGTGTGTTCTAAAAGATAAAATAGCTTTTGATATGCCATCACAAGGCAAAGATCACTCCAATATTCTTCCAAAATAAAACAGTGGAGAAACATTACTCATCAGGTTTTCCAAATAATATCTGATGATAAGATAGTTTAACTGTTTTCCATTCATTTTATCCTCTAACTAACAAAAGCTAGATAACAATTTACTGATTAATTTTGAATGACAGTCTAGTTGGGCTACCTGAGAAAAAATCCTAAGCCTATTATTTATCCTGAAAGAAGTTACTGTATTAGCTTACCTAGATTTAAACTCCAGATCTTGAGCATGTGAGCAGATTGCTATTACTATTCTACAATATCCTTAATATATGGTATATGTGCACAGTGACTATTTTTTTTAATGTATGGCATTCAAATAAACCTTATTGGATTGACCTCTGAAATTGAAAACAAAGTAAAAAATCTAGATTGGCTAATTGAATGTTATTATTGTGCTTTACTATGTCATCACTAATATACCACATGACCATATAATATATGAATAGATTTACTTCTTTAAATTTAGGGTGACAAATGTTACCACTATCTAAACTTATTAAAAATTATGATGTTTAAATTGAAGTAAAAAATATTAAACTTTAATATGTCTTTGCTGTATTTCCAGATTATAATTTTTATTGTTGCATTAGTTTATCTTTAAAAAAAGAAGAAAAAATCTTAGTCAGTTTCTCAAAAGATCATGTGATATTCGATTGTTAAAATGCCAGCTTGATCTCGATATTTCCCATTCAATTGTTCAAAATTTTTTTCTCCCACTTTTCACAGTTGAAATCGATCTGAGAGTCTCCATTACACCATGATTTAAAGAATAAAGAAAAAGCACGTCAAAAGCTAACATTTTTTAATGTTGAAAACCACCAAAATATCACATGTATTATTGTACTGAGATTTTTCTATTTTTTAATGTTCAGAAATATTAGAATTATAAAATTATTATTATATTTTTTATTCTGATATTCAACTGATTTCTATATATATTTATTGCATTAACAGAATTACAGATGTTAGCTTTGAATAAACAGAATACCTGGCGTTCATTCAAAAATGATTTGATTTAAGAGCTTTAAAAATATAACTCATTTTAATGTTTAACTTTAGTTAACAAACAACATTAGAAAACAGATTAATTCAAGCTAAAATTATAGATAGTAATTTGAACATTTGGCTGAAATTTGAACAAGTTTACCATTGTCTATCAAATTATATTAATCAGTTAGTGACACACACAAAAAAGGAAAGTAATACATTAAAAAGTATGTATATATTTTTAATGTAAGCTTCATAGTATTGTATTTTTTTTTTAAATTTAAAAATAAAATTAAAGGTAAATTTTTTAAAAATAAATCAGTAATTTATCTTACACTTTGCAGTAAGAAAATAATTTTGGAGGTCTTTAATCCTTAGCTTCTTTCTTCCACATCAATCAAGTTAACTTTCTTATCTTAATCCATCTCACAATCTTTTGGAATATAGTTTAGAATTTCATTTGGCCACCTAGCAATATGGTCAGCCCAACTCCATTTTATTCTCACCATTTTATGCTATTCCTGTTAACCCCAACATAAATCTTTCCATTGTTCTCTATGTAATTTGTAGTTAGGTATTGCTTTTGGTTTGAAATTTAAGTCAATAAATAAATATTGATAACATACATTTAGTAAAAAAACAATAAATTACAGTTATTTTTTTAAAAAAGTTTTTTGCAAGCATTCAGGACTATTTTATTTTAATATAAAATTATTTCTGTCATTAGCAAGTTGTAATTCTATGATTTGTTTTATCTCTTATGTTTGTATATGCATATTTTGGCCAAGATATTTATAGTTATTCATAACTTCTAATTCATTACTACTAATCTTTATTTATTTTTTTGAGTGGGAGAGGAAAGCTATTGAATATTATATTTGTTAAATATTTGTTAGCTCTAGTAATATTTCCAGAAGTTTTGAAGTAGTATTTGTAAAACATATTCTTTTAGTCTAGCATTGGTGGCCTAGCAGTTAGCATAGCTGCCTTCCAAGCAACTGGCCTGGGTTCACTTCCTGGTCAATGCTTTGACATATAAAAAATAAAAAAAAAACATATTCTTTTATCTCTAAAATCTAAATGACTTAAATAACTATACGTTTGTTCTTCTTTTGCTTTTCTTTTCAATCTTATAAAATTGCTGTAAAAAAATTTGGATAGTTGGAATCAGCCTGTCTTCCATTGATTACAATCTTCTTAGTGTTATAAGGCAGTTGATCATTGTTGTTCCACTTTGATAAATATTCTTTAGGATTTAACAACATCCTGGGACTATACAAAGGTATTTTATAGCTTAAAGCTTTGAAACATCATACTATAGTCCAGATAATATATTTGTGTAATCAACCAACTTTAATGAAAAGTAACACATCATATTCTTTGTTTTTTTTTAGTAACTTATTTTATTTAGATGTGAACTTCTGTTTATAATTACTTATAAACTTAGCTTGTTTTTTTTTTTGTATATAACATCATTGCAAATCATCTATAGATAAATGTTAACAGTAATCTAAAATAACAGGTTTCTGATTTCTAATATCACTTCTTCATTAAATATTAATAAGATTTCTGCATTTTTCTTTTCTTCTCATGTAATCTTGTAATTTCGACATTCAGACAAAACCTTTTCTATTTCTTTATCTTTTTTAAATATTTTTAATGAATGCACCATTTTCTAAAGCTTTTCTATTTTTCAGAGACTTAATTGCAAATCTCACCTTTTGATTTAAAATGTAGTTTCAAATAATGTGTTAATTGTATAAATTTCTTTTCTCTTTCTTTATTACTATATAGTTCTTTTTAAAATTCTTCAATATACTTCATAATATTGTCTTTTTAGTAATAGTTTTCACAAATGCAGAAAAGACTTTTCTTTCAATACTAACATGTTAATTTATATGCTTGAGATACATTTTTTTAATAATTATTTTCTATGTAATTATATAGAATTGCAGATGTTTTCTTCTATTAAATGTCATTCTAAATTACTTCATATTCTTTATTTTTAATGCAATGTCATTAGAAAATTTATTAAGAAATGGTATTTTGTGTGTGTTTTTTCTTCACATGATCACTATCTCATACTAGCACAATAATTGTTATTAAACAATTCAAAATACAGCAAAACTCTCCATATAGTAGTGCCATCTTGTGCTAACAAGAGCAATCAGTGGATGCCAGAAGGCTTGTGCATAAAATCCCTATCTAGTGCCTACTCATCCAATATCCCCAGACTAGTTTCTGGTTCGTGGCTTTCATCAGTGAGGAGCCTTGGATCTGAGAGCACTGCACCTAGATCTTAGGATCTAATGCAACCCTCCAGCACCCACCTTTTAACTCTATTTAACTACAAAACTATGAGAATGAAATTGAAAACACTATTAATATTTTCAACCCAATCTCAATAGCTTATATAGTCATATGGGTCTGAACTCTATTCAGTACCCATACATTTTGGTGTCTTTGGCTCTTTAACAACCATAGCCACCACTATCCTATTAGGCAGGATTGGTGTTAAACCACTAAAACATCACATGATCACTATCTCATATTATATAAGCTATTGAGCTTGGGTTGAAAATATTAATAGTGTTTTCAATTTCATTCTCATATTTTTGTAGTTAAATAGAGTTAAGAGGTGGGTGCTGGAGGGTTGCATTAGATCCTAAGATCTAGGTGCAGTGCTCTCAGATCCAAGGCTCCTCACTGATGAAGGCCACAAGCCAGAAACTAGTCTGGGGATATTGGATGAGTAGGCACTAGATAGGGATTTTATGCACAAGCCTTCTGGCATCCATTGATTGCTCTTGTTAGCACAAGATGGCACTACTATATGGAGAGTTTTGCTGTGTTTTTTCTTGGCATCTGCATGACTATTTTTAATATCTTCTTATTGAATTTATTCAAATCTGAGCTCTTTTTATGTCTAAGCCAAAATTTTAGCATGAACTCACAAATATTTTTTAAAATTTAGTGATATCAATTGCTGTTATTATCTTTGCTAATATTATAAACTTTTTAACTTTTCATCTCCCCAATTGTTTATCATTATCAATGTTGACTTATTTAAGTGTTTTATAGTTTGAAATTGGTATTCTCTGTTAGCCAAAATATAGTCCAGCTGTGTTTGTCTTTATTTGGATGCATTCTTGCTATCTCTTATTTGTAAAAAATTTCAAAGAAAGACTTACAAATATAAATACAATATATGTTATATTAGCAATAATAAGTGCTTTCTATATAAACTTAACACATGCAATATTTTCAGATGATATAAGCTACCATTTTTTGCTATTCAATTGTCTTCTTTAAGCCTTTAAGTGTATAAATATGAAGGGGATACTCAAAAATAACCAGATTCATGTTCTGATAACCACACCTGTTGTAAAATATACTTCTGCTTCTAGATACTTCTTATGGGAATTTTTCTGCATCAATCTTCCAAATGATGTCAATGTGTGAAATTGAGGTGCTACATAGCACATTTTTTGTAAAATGCATTTGGCATATTTGTTGATTTTTGTTATAGCTAAAAAGTTGGAACAATGTGAAATTCTGTTTACCTTTAGGAAAAACAGTTATAATACTTGAAACAGCTTACAAGCAAGTTGCTCTAAGAAAAACACAAGTTTATGAGTGGTTTAATGAAAGTGTCAAATTCACATCAACCAAAAAAAGCATGGTGACTGATGTCCAATATCAAGATGCTGCTGATTTTTTTTGGACACAAATGACACTGTTCACTTAGAATTTTAATCATAATGACCAGTCATTTAAAACCTACAAGTTAAACAAGGCAAAACTCTCCATACAGTAATGCCACCCTGTGCCAACCAGAGTAATCAATGGATGACAGAAGACTTAAATCCCTATCTAGTGCCTACTCATCCAATATCCCCAGACTAGTTTCTGGCTTGTGACCTTCGTCAGTGAGGAGCCTTGGATCTGAGAGCACTGCACCTAGATCTTAGGATCTCCTCACTGACGAAGGCCTCAAGCCAGAAACTAGTCTGGGGATATTGGATGAGTAGGCACTAGATAGGGATTTAATGCATAAGCCTCCTGGCATCCATTAATTACTCTGGTTGGCACAGGGTGGCATTACTGTATGGAGAGTTTTTTGTCTTCTTTAATAACAATTATGTGCTAGTATAAAAGATGGAGATCATGTGATGTCTAGTGATTTAAAACCTACAAGTTCTGAAAAATTTGCATGATGTGGTAAAATGTAAACATTCCATTTTATGGCAAAGTGATGAGTGTAACTTCACCATGACAACATGTCAGCCCACAAAGCTTTGAATGTAAAACAAATTTTAATTAACTTTAGTATGATAATCCAGCTTATCCATCAGCCATATTCACTTGTGTGGCTTCTTTTTATTCTCTCAAATGAAAAAAATGCTTTTTTTTTTTTTTGGCAGTCTTAGAAGTGGTGAAGAAAAAACAACAGAAGCATTAAAAGGCATCTCTTTGCAAGATTTTTCAGACTACTTCAGAAAGTGAAAAACACATTTAGACTGATGCATTGCATTAAATGGACAATATTTTGAAAGGGATTTAATTTGAAACACCTAAAAATAAATAGCTATTTTTTTTAATTACAAAATTCCAGTTATTTTTGGGTACCCACTCATATATAAAGTATTATATTATTCTATAAATGTACTATATATATAATTTTTTTATAAATATAAAAATTAGAAAATTTTGATGTATATATATAAGTTAAATTGTTTTGTTATAGTTAATAATATATACTGTTTTTTACAAATTTCACAAGCTATAACCACTATCATTTTGTTTTAATATTCAAATTTCCCACAGTATATTCATCTTTCAACATTTTCCAATTCTAACATTAAGATCTCCAAAAATAATTTTAAAATGTTTTTTGATTTGTACAAAATCATACCATACATCTATATAAAAGTTGTTACTTTTTCATCAAAATGAGAACCAACCCAAATCAAATGAACAATAAGCCTGAATCTTCTGCATTTAATATCTTCTATTAAAATATTAAAGATTTTAAGACTTCTCATTCGATAATTTAATATACAAAATTAACAAAGTGTATGACACACTTGAATGAGAAGCTATAAAGATACACAGAAATTATTACATGCTAAGTGCTTTCGAGGCTTTTTGCCTCATATTCATAGCGGTACTGTAAGCTGCAGAACGAGGAAATAGGGCAAGGAAACAAAACAGTACGCAAAGCGTATGCAAATGAACTAGATCTTACATCTTCTATATATAATGAATATTACTTCATTTCTATTCCCTGTTCTAACATCATAAAGTTTAACAATGTTGTCTTATTTAACATTAGACAATTATAATTTTTGCAGTTTTTTTTGCTCTTGAAAATGACTTATAGTTGTAGATGATTGAATAAAAGTGATCATGAAAAGCAGTACTTCTGATTGGTTGGTGATCTTGCAGCTTTTGTCATATGATGATGATTAAATTTTATTTTTATCTGTCATGAATATAAAAAGAAAAGTGAGCATTCACACACACACATTGCCTCAGTTAAGAACTACTAGATAACTAAGAAAGAAAGGCATAGTGTTTCTTTGATCTCAATCTTAAATCTGCAACCTAATAAGCTTAATAGACTGGTAGATGCTCTCATTCACTTACCATGTGAACAATTATTTATAGAGTTGATATTATAAACTTGTCTCCATCCCTTCTGTTAAGATATCAGAAAGAAAACAGTATCTTATTTCACTTTAAAAGCAGTCTTCTTTTTGCAATGAATTTTCAGTTACCGAGAATTATTCATATATACAAAAAGAACAATTCTCCACAGGAGTAAACTGGTATGAATTTTAAAAATGCATTCTAAAAAAAATAAAAACCCTATATTTAAGATAATACAAAACTCTCCATACAGTGTGCCACCAAATGCAAGCCTTTATAATCAAAAAATATAGAAAGGTTTGTGCAATAAAATTTCTATCTAGTGCCTACTCGTCCAACATCTCCAGACTAGTTTCTAACTTCTAGGTGCAGTGCTTTCAAATATAAGATGAAAGTCACAAGCTAGAAACTAGTCTGGGGATGTTGGATGAGTATGCACTAGATATGGATTTTAGGCACAAATCTTCCTACATCCGTTGATTATAAAGGCTTGCACTTACTATATGAAAAGTTTGGTATTCATATTAATAGCATATGAAATGGTGATCATGTGATGTTTTGATGGTTTTAAACCCTATATTTCTTAGATTTTTTAAAAAAATTAATTAAATATTAATAGTCATTATTATACATCCATTAATAAGTTAGCCACTAGAAATATAAATTGTATTAATAGTAAAAATAAACAGTATGTGGGGTTTTTTTTAATGTTTTTTAAAAAATATATACAGTATCATTCATTATTAACTAAATTTAGTATTTTTCAAACTTTCTATTCTTACTAGAATTTTAGCACCATTAAGTTTTAAAAAAAAGTTGAAAATTTTGTTTACTGTTTAATCTTTTAAATTTTTTCAATTGTAAATACATATTATCCAAATAAAACAGTAATAATTTACATAATATATATAAGATATGCTCTCAATCTGAGTTCGAATACAGCCTGAATAAACGTGAATTTATTTTCAAATCACAGTTACTTTTTATAAAAGAAACCATCCTAGTTAACAATCCACTGATTGTTCAGTTATTATTATCTAGAAAATAAAAGTCCAAGTTTAATCTGGTTTGATTAAAGAACATAATTGTAATATATATGGTTTTCACTAGTGGTGAAGAGGTGTTATAGTCTTATAAGCAATGAACACATAACTTTTATTTTCAACTTTTTACAATAGTAATATATCTTATGACTTTTATTACTTTACATATGGATTTTATATATTTTCGATTTGTTTTTGAAAGAATAAATGATCTTAAATTTAGTACTTGATTTAAAAATAAAAGACTATAAACTAGATTGTATAAATAAATATATCGATATGATCAATTGTTCACTTGCTCAAGTGGTATATTGCACCAAGGAAACTGGCTGCTCTCAGATATTCAGTGCATTGACTAAATTGAGATTTTTTACTACATTTCTTAGCTATAAATAAATCCAGAAACCTTTGGCAAAAATTTTTCATCAAATGTTAGCTAGTATACAATTTTTATTAAAATAATTAGGTGAACTATATTTTCAATTGTTTCTCATATTAACCTGCGTCAAGAACAGAAATATAATTAAGTATTACGTAACATAATTATTCTAAAAATAATGTAGAAGTAACTATTTTAGTATGCCGTTCATGTTTTATTAGTAAAAGAAATTACAATAGATAAATAATAATTTGAGTCATGATTTAAAAAAATAAAATAAAAGATGTAAACTGCTATGAACTTAATTTATAAAAACGTTATTTTTCATTCATTATTCGTTTATTATGATTACTTATTTAAAATTTATATTCTTAGTAACATTAATTTTTTGATTTAATTCTAAGTAATCAATATATAGAATATTGATATTTAAATTAAAATTTTGACATCAATATTTTTTAAAAAACAAAACGTAGATTTTATAATTTAATAATCACGTGGTTGCTTGATCCGGAAGTCGTGACATTTTAGCACTTTGATAACAAGCTGATCATAGCTCTTCCTATGAATTTTATAGTTATTGAGTGTGCCATTTTACTGCTGCACTTTACCATTCAGAGCATTTACTGGAAATCAAACTAAGAAATGGAAAACATAATATATCAAGTATTAATGGAATTAATAAAAAAATATGTGAATGCAAATCAATTTCTCGTAATCTTTAGAATTATTTTTTTTCTGTATAAATACTAAATTGTAATAACTCATCATTTTCTCGTCAGCTTTTATAGATATCTACTATTGGCTCATTGATGTAAAGGAAATTCTTGACATTCAACTGAGAAAGTATATTATAAGTGTTGTTTTTGAAAAACACATTATTGCAATTGGTATTCTTTAAATAGAGAAGTTTGTTCAGTTAGTGAGTGGAACTTTTTGGTATAAAAAAAATTACTAAGTAATTGTTTTATTCGTTATTATTATTATTTTTTTTTTATTGCTTTTGGAAAACTAATGCCACTATCACTTGGTGTCCAAAATCTTTTTGCAATTAATGGCCTACAACTATAAACATGTCAAGCATTGGTGGTCGAGAGGGGTTAGCGAGTTCGCTTCCCGGCTGACGCTATGACACATGAGAAAAAAACTATAAACATGTTAATATTAGTAAACTAAAAGCGATTGAATTTTTTTAAAAAAAAAACGTCGATGTAGACATTGGAATAAAATAGAAGTGTCATATAATAATCTAGATAAAATTTCAAGTACTGTATAGTATAATCAAGACACATAGGGGATTTTTAATCAAGGCAGCCATCATTTAAGTCGAAACTATAATCTAGTAAATTTGAGCCATTTTAAGTTGGGTTTTTAACTTAATATGTCTTAAACAGATATTATTTCTAGATCATGTGGTTTCAGCTTTCATTATTAGTTTTAATTGATTATTGTCTTGATTTTATCACAACTGGAATTTTATCTAGATTATTATATATACACATGCACAATTAGGGGTGGGCATTGTTAGATTATTGGAAAGTTTAGAGTTATAATTTTAAAAATAGAAGGAAAGGATTATTATTATTGTTTTTTATATATATTAGGGGGAGGGGAGAAAAAAGAAGTAATAAGATTAATCATTTTTATGTACATATATGTATGTTACTAATTATATTTAATGTATATATTTTAATAATTAAATTTATTATAATGTAAATAATATCCATTGGGAGGAATTGCTATAGGGTAATTGGTCATTTAATTATGTAAAAGAAACATCTTGAAAAAATTCCATGAAGGAATGAAAGCCGGATTGATGTATTAAATAATCTTTTTATTTATAGTGAGTTGTCTGTTTCAACTTTGTTTTAAATTGATTATTTTTTAATTTTATATATAGAAAGCGTCATTATGGAGAAATTTTAACATTGAAATTTGATTATTTAAGGTGGTAGTAGTATACACATGTACATATATAAATAATAAATATAATGGTAATAAACTATTATAAACAATCTTTCAATCCACAGAAGTACTTGGGTTAATTTCTTAAACCTGCCTCAATTGCCATTAATTTAATTTTATGGCAGTTGTGGCAGGTTTAAGATATTAACCAAATAGCAGTTGAGGCAGGTTTAAGAAATTAACCAAAAGTACTTCTGCGGATTGAAATACTGTTTATAATAGTTTATTACATATATATAAGTAAAAAAGGTAGGCAAAAGAGGCTTAGAGTTATCTACTGAAGGCAAAAACCTTCAATAATCTGTAATTGAGAAATATTGAAGGAGACGGCACTACTCACCAGATGTGCTAAATGATAGAAAATGGGGGTTTGAACATTTTTTCCATCATTGTTTTATTCATTTAAGAATAGTTAGATACCCATTTATTGATCAATATTGGATGATTAACTGAGATTGCATATCTGAAAAAAATTCCAAACCAGTTCAAATTTATATATAAAGAAAAATGCACTGGTGAAGTCAATGAATGTAATGCATTTTTTGAAATTATTGTTTTGTAAGTATCATTCTCATTGCTGAAATATTCTCCATCCCTCTTTTTACTTATATTTTGACTTGAATCAACTGAAAAGTTACTATTTCAGCTTGGAAGTCATTTATCTTTTTCAAATATATTTAACTTATACATTTCAAGATTGTGTGGTAAAATATTAAGTTTATATGTGTATATATCTACACACATATTGTACCGGTATAAATCCACCACGCTTACTCATACACAGTACCCGAGTTCAAACCCAGTCCACGTTTAAGAATAAATTCCAAAACGCCAACTAAATTCAAACCCAAACCCCGGTATGACCAACCGATGATGACTTTATAACAGCACGGGGTTATCCCTTTTCTAGCTCAGCTCAGAACATAGACTAAATTCTTACAGTTAATGATATATAGATTTATTAGACTCTAGATACTGGAACGGTCATTCATGTAACGTATATATTTAAGTTGCCAATACAGACAGTAAGTGGCTACCTAGATTTAGCGAGTAATAAGGTGGAGGACACAAAAAGTAGATTAAATAAAGTGTTTAATAAGAAAAATAGAAACATATAAATATAGCGTTCAACAGTACGGAAAGACGTTCATGAATCCTCTTGTATTTGGCTACTAGTCTTTAGTAATCATTTTATTTGGTGAACAAACTCATGCCAATAGCTGTGTAGTTAAATGATTGAGGGGTGGCTAAGAGAATCAGAGTATTTGAGCATTGAAAAAATATTTATCTAAAGATTATTTATTAACTCATTTTATTCGAATAGACTCGAGCCGTTACGTAGACGAACAGTTGTAGGTGGTTTTATATACATACGACATAGAAGATAAATATACTGGTGGTTGCCTGGATTCAAGAGCCCTACAGTAATCAATTGTGGTGCATCAACGGAATACCGGGCGGCTTGTACTTTGACAAGGCTTAATGCCCCCAAGTAGCTCCGGGACACTACAACCAGCCGGAGTCATTTCGAACTCCGGTGATCCAAGAGATTACCTGGAAAAGAATTGCTTTCTTTCCCATATGGTAGTACGGCGAGACGCTAACTTCAGCGAAGGGAAGGCATTGCCACAGACATCAAGGACGAATACTTGAAGTGGATTTTTAAAAGAAATTATACAAAACCTGGAATCTATTCGTTTATTTCTACGCCACAGGCTGAGATCTTTATCCCAATAAAATATAGCGGAATTCAACTGACCGCGAAAACAATGATTGATTAAGTTTACTCTGAAACCCCTAAACCCCCCAGGTTGACAGGCGGTAGCGATAGTATCAAATTATACAGTGAGTTATTTCTCATATCATACATGACATTAATATAACACTTTGAAACCAATATATATATTTAAAATTGAACCTTAGATTGCAATTATATGACAACTTAAAATAGAATAATAAGAGTGATTTAACATTTACCAACTCGAAAGATAAAAGAATATTTAATTCAGAAAACAAAATTACTTTTAAAATAACTTGATCATTATTGTACCCTAGTTTTACACAGAGTTGGGAAATATTACTATTGGCATCGTTTGTTTAGAGAAGAAGCAACACAAAAAAAATATAAATGCATTCATTTGATTATTATTACTATTAATTACAACTTTTATAACTTATTTCTAAAGACTAGAGCGGAGGATTAAAAGAAAAGAAAATTTACTGACAGGTTAAACAATAGCATTATAAATGACATAAAAACTTACATGTAATTTATTTGATTGACAACATTAAGCTCGGGAGAAAGTTAAAAGTTCGTGTAACACAGTTACCCTTCTTTCTTCATCCGGCTTGGCTTTTCCCGATTGATATTTCCGACGAACGTAGGCGCGCATTTTGAAAGTTATTTGCAAGGCATTGTCAACTTGGAGATTGGAAGCTGGAAACTATGAAGCACATACAACATGATCAGTCAGCGGCACGAAGATTCACTTTGGCAGGACAGAGATCAGCTCCTGGCACTTAGCCCATCAACATTGCGGTTTACCAGTGAGCTTCTTAACAAAGTTATAGGAATTATTTTAGCAGCTGCAGTGCTGTCTTAAGACTACCTCTCTCAACCACGTCAAAAGTTAGAATAAGTTTTTCTCTAAGATGGCCACTATTGACCTTTCTGCCTGGTTTTGTGTTTGAGCTCCGCCTACTTTCTCTAGCTTCCAGCCATCCAGCTTGACCATACAACATTAATTATCCATTCCCATTGTTCTTTTACTTTAGTACGCAATTTTTAAATTGACACGGTAATTACAAATATACATTTCTTATCTCATTTCGAATACAATTTAATTACTCTGTACATTTGTGTAATTTAGATTTTAATTAAAAACACTGATCAAAGGAATTTGACTTTTGATCAGTATTTTTAAACAACTTTGTACAATTTTAAAAAAAAACCAAAATTCAAACAAACACGCCCGCAATGAACTTTAAATTAAATTGATATAAATTCACAACCACGCACACACGAATATTATTTCATGGTTTGTGACATTTATATACGGAATGTTACATATTGATTTACGAAACATAAAATATATAACTAATTTTTTTATTATGACTGACAATAGACAAATCTCACTGCGGGCGGATAGTAGTTCGAATTACCGTACTTAAAACACATGAAACGACAATCGGTTCTTCGATCTGTCTGTTTCAATATATATGTATAAAAAGGTTGTCTTGACAAAGAAACATTGAGATTCTTGGTATTGTTTAGGTATAGACTGCTTTCATGTATTTACGTGTATATATATAATGAAAGAATATAAATACATGAAAGTATTCCACACTTGAACAATATCAATAACAATCTCAGTCTGTTGTCACTGCAAACCTCTTTACAGTAAAGGTAAATTCCCACCTTTATCTATGGTTTAATATGTTAATATATATAGACACTAAAGATTAAATAGCACTTATCACCATTCCCTATGCTTACATAAGCTGCTATAACAGAAGCAAAACTCTCTTCTTTAAACAGTAGTGCCATCCAGTGCAAGCCAGAGTAATCAATGGATGCGAGAAGGTTTATGCATAAAATCCCTATCTAGTGCCTGTTCATTCAATATTTCCAGACTAGTTTCTAACTTGCATCTGAGAGCATTGCACCTAGATCATAGGATCTAATGCAATCCTCTAACAGCCACTTTTTACCTTTTTAATTAATTAGAACTACTGATTGGGATTTTATGAACAAGCCTTCTTGAATCCATTGATTACTCTGGTTTGCACTGGGTGACAGTACTGCATGGAGATTTTGCCTCTGTTATAACAACTTGTATAAGCATAGGGAATGGTGATCATGTAATGTTTAGTAATTTAATTAATACCAAATTCTGCCAAATGGTAAAATTGTGGCTAAGGTTATAAAAGAACCAAAGACACCAAAAGGTATAGATGTTAGACTATGTTTAGATATATATGACTATACAAGCAAATGAGCTTGGATTGAAAACGTGTTTTCATTTTGGACTCAAAAGTTTATAGTTAACTAAAAAGGTACAAGTTAAATTCTAGTAGGTTGCATTAGATCCTAAGATCTAGATGCAGTGCTCTCAGATAGAAGGCCTCTCACTGATGAAAGCACAAGCTAGAAACTAATCTGGTAGTATTAGATCAGTGGGTACTATATAGGGATTTATGCATAAACCTTGCATTTATTGATTACTCTGGTTTGCCCAGGGTGGCACTATTATATGAGAGTTTTGCCTCTATTATAACACTAAAGATTAAATAAGCATTTATTTTTATATGACGCTATGCATACAATTGTATACATTCAAAGATCAGCCTTTCAAGCTAATTGTGCATGCGTCTTCTGTGAGTGTTAAATAATAAATGAATACTTCACTCTACAATACAAGATATAGTATTTATGCAGGAATAAAAGGAATCCTCTTATTCCTATGACTCAAATTCTTTTATATGAGCAAATCTGAAGTACTGTTGAGTAAAGCATGAGAGTAGAATTCTCACTTTAAATTACTATCTACGATGTTGGAATGAATGACGTCGGTGAAATTGTCTAGAATTTACTAAACGTCACTCTAAGTGAAACTTAATTATAAGTAAATAAGCATTTATTTTTATATGATGCTATGCATACAATTGTATACATTCAAAGATCAGCCTTTCAAGCTAATTGTGCATGCGTCTTTTGTGAGTGTTAAATAATAAATGAATACTTCACTCTACAATACAAGATATAGTATTTATGCAGGAATAAAAGGAATCCTCTTATTCCTATGACTCAAATTCTTTTATATGAGCAAATCTGAAGTACTGTTGTTAGAGTGACGTTTAGTAAATTCTAGACAATTTCACCGACGTCATTCATTCCAACATCGTAGATAGTAATTTAAAGTGAGAATTCTACTCTCACGCTTTACTCAACAGTACTTCAGATTTGCTCATATAAAAGAATTTGAGTCATAGGAATAAGAGGATTCCTTTTATTCCTGCATAAATACTATATCTTGTATTGTAGAGTGAAGTATTCATTTATTATTTAACACTCACAGAAGACGCATGCACAATTAGCTTGAAAGGCTGATCTTTGAATGTATAACACTAAAGATTGTAATTTGTCTAAAGAGAGTGAGATTAGTAAGTAATTCAAAGAACTTTAAATAAACCTTCATAAGCAGGCAAATATAACCTGTTCTTTAAAAAATAGTCAACTGTAATTTTCAAATAAAGCAGATAATGCTCAAGACTAGATTGGTTTATAAATAAATGTTAATACATGAAAACTAAAATCTATAAACCTTTCCTCACTCAAACTCTCTATGCATGTCAAGTTTGACAATTAAAATTACACTTGCAATTAAGATTCATTAATGATATTTAAATTGTTGAATATTAATATGAAATTTTAATAAAATGTATGTAGTAATAAAATTTAATACTTAAAAGCAATACAAACACTAATACAGTAAAATAAATATTAGAATATTCTAGCAGGATTTGTTGTTTAGAAGTAAATTATATGCTATTATGATTTAATTAATATATTTTTAAAACTATTCTTAACTATTACATATTGAATACTATACATTTATTAACACAAATAATTTATTATTGAAGAAAAATTAAGAGTAAATAAAATGGTTAAGCAGATGATATGTTCTACTCATCTTTTATTCCAAAATTGACAAACTTTAACAAATCTTTATTTTAATATTTAAAAAATATTCATTTACACGTTCTATTTTGTATTCACTTTTTAAATTAGTGTATTTATTTATCTATTCTCTTTTATTTATTTAGTTACTTGTGAGTTTTCATTTATCTATATTATTTTATTTTATTTTTATGTCACATGTCAAATATTTATTCACAGCCTTTATTATATACTTCTTTGTATAGAAACATCATGGCAGTTTTTCAACTCCATGCATTTAACTTTTATATAAGAATAGATTATTATTTTTCTTAAGCAATGATTTTTTTTATATATTATTAATAGGTAAATGGATCTAATTCAACAAACATTATTCTTCATGGAGAAGAGGGAGCCATTCATAGTTTTCTTAACCAAAACAACACATAGAAATAATAATGTACACTTAGACTCAGTATCCACTGTTTAAGAACCTATTGATTTAACAACTGCTGATTCAAGATAAAAAAAATTAGAAATTAATAAACATCAAGCACATATCATTAGTTTTCATAGAGTCAGCTACTTTTTTGTATTGATTTCTCAGTGGACATATTGCAATCCTTATATAATCTTGACCCAAAGAATGAAGATTGCAATTCTGACAAACCTAAAAGTTGTGAAGTGTTTTGTATTTGCCTGAAAATTTGTGTATTTTATACTTACCTTTATGCTATTACTTCTAGTTAAATGTATTTGGAAAGTTATAAATAATGTTAGGCTTTTTTGTAAAATCATTTAATATTTCATCTAGGCAATGACAGCAGGCCAGCAAATAATAAAAATAGTTTATTTTTGAAAGAAAAAAGCTGTAATCTGAAGCAGAAGAATATTCAATAACAATGAATTATCAATTTACAGAGTAGTAAAAAAACAACAAACTCATACTAGAATTTCTTATATTTCTGAAACTTCTAAAGTTATTTAATAATACTGAAAACTCTAAATTTGCAAGTGAACAATATGAATAAAATAAATAGTATGATAGACGGTAATATATTGCATCTGAAAATATTGATCCTATACAGATAATTTGGCAAAGAATCTACTGAAAAGAATGACACCAAGACATTTACTAAAAATAAGGAATTCTCTAATTAAAAAATTAATATGAACTTAAAATAATACGTCATTAATCGTAAAGAAGCATGTTTTGCTATATCAAAAAGATGGACTAATTGACTCATTTGCATAGAATTTGCATATTATACTGATAGAATGATTTCAACGAATGAGTCAGAACTGGCTATGATTATGAGAAGTACAGTTTCTCAAAAGTGCTCGGCCATTTTAATTGACTAATTGATATTAATTATACAGCTTTACATTATAAATGTGATAGCACTATTTAATATTATCATAATTTGGACAAGCATAAAGTCATAAATCTACAAGTTATTACTTATGATTTTTTTAGATTTGGCAGAATTTTTACTGTCATTAACTTTTAATATTGGAGCCATTTAAAATGAAATTTCTATCTCACAGTGTTGTTTGATTATAAAACATTACAAAAAATGGCTGCCATTGCTTATATAGACAAATATACCTGAAATTTATAATTTTAATACTATGTATTCATTATATTTTTTGTATTTCATAATTCTTTTCAATTCTTATGAATAAAGATACAATAAAAGGCAAGTCATTTGTCTTTTATTGTATCTTTATTTATATGATTTGAAAAGAATGTATGGTGGTGTGCAAGTAGTTGGTTACATTTATAAAGATATTACAGATGGGTTAAAGAAAAGTGAGTAACTGAATGTGTGTGTGTTTAATTTTAAAAAATCAGGTATATTATTCTTTAACTGAGGCTTAAAGCTTATATCTGGATAAGAAACAAACTAGTTTAATAAATGATTAGTGATAATTATTACTGTATTTATCGAGAGTGGTTAGTGTCTAAGTTGTGAGTGGAGTAAGTTTGATTCTTGTAATTCAAAATGTAATGATCTAAATTTTATTGTATATGTATAAAGTGATGAAGAAGTATCAGTAAAGAAGGTAAAAGAGCTTCTTTAGTTGCATTGTCACTTTATAATAAAGAACAAATGAATAAACTAAAAAAGAATAGAATGATAAAATATCTGAGAAAATGATTAGCTATGTTGAAAATAGTTTACTTCGAAAAACTTATAAATGATGTATATTGCATGAAAATAAAGTCTTTAAAGTATGCATTAGTCATTGTAAATAACAAAAAAGGAGTTTTTGGCATTACTTAATCATATGGAGTAGATAATAAATTCATCAATCTTCAAACATTGTCATAAGAATGTTTAGAAAAATGAAAGCTAGTTTAAAATTAGAAAATCTGTAAGACCAGAAGATCTTACTTCACCAAACATGTGTATTATATGTCTAAAAAGATTAATGATTTTATAACAAATAAAAATGAAAAAAAAAAACATGGTTTGAAAATCAATTACAACATGCGGATAAATTAGTAACACCAAACTCAACATTAGAGGTCTAAATGAAAAGCAATTATTTATGATTCAACATAAATCATTGTCAAATATAAATAGCATAGATAGTTAATGAGTTCTTTCATCAGCAGTAGGTTTCTTTTATCTGTGTTTCTATATATACATAGATGAGTTTCTGGATTTATAGGAATATCTTAGTTACATAATTTAACTGTGAAATATGTAATTTACATATACCATTTATAATCTCTGCACTTAAAGTATAGTAAGCAGTTTCTACTATATACATATAAATTTAAGAGTCATCACTGATATGCCTTTCTGGCACTCCAAACTTAAACAGTATATGGAAAATGCATCCAATAGTATTTTTCTTGATTCTTCAAGTTATTTTAAATGAAACCTCTATTAAATACTACATTGAAACCAATTTTTATAATTATATATATTTTTAAAAAAATTAAAAAATTTTATACAAAAAAATATTTTTTTTGTTATATTAAAAATTTAGATTTTTTCAAAATCAAAAATGAATCATAAAATATCTTTATAAACAATGAGGATTGCTAATTTCTTTATAAGCTTTATGATAAATGTTTAGCCAGAGCCAGCACTTAAAATATCTCTGTCAGGAACCCCTCCCCAAACCCCTGACCATGGTTTCATGCTTTGGCACTCCTCAGAGAGGTGTCAGGGTTGGTTCAGTCACTAGATCTAAAAATACCAACCCAAAGCCAAGCACCTATCTAAAAGTTATCTATTGAGTGGAAAATCTGAAATTTTCAGACATCTACATGTCTTCAAACCCAGCTATCCAACTCAAATAGCTATATGGGGCTGATAGATCTTCAGCCATACCATATATTAGTAGTCTTAGCAATATAAAATTGCATAAGACTTATGGCAGTGACTATAAATAGTCAAAATAAGAGTCATAGATCACATGACCCTATCTCTTAAGCTTGTAAGTTATAAACAATGAGGATTGCCAATTCCTCTACAAGCTTTATGATAAATTCTTAGCCAGAGCCAGCACTGACAGAGATATTTTAAGTGCTGTCTCTGGCTAAGCATTTATCATAAAGCTTGTAGAGGAATTGGCAATCCTCATTGTTTATAACTTACAAGCTTAAGAGGTAGGGTCATGTGATCTATGACTTTATTTTGACTATAAAATATATTTGTATCAGAAAACAATTTATTTTCAAAACATCACATATATTACTTAGTATAATTAATATTTTAAACCATTCTAGGTTTTATTTCAATATTTATTTAATTAACTTTGGTCAGCATTCATTTGTTGTTTTTTAAAAACTTTAAATATAGATTCACACATTCTATCATGGTTATTATTCATTATGTTATGGGCCTGAGAAAGTTTGTCTTAACATACAAAGTCATATTTACACTAAAAATCTATAAGCCATTATTTTTTTGCAATTTATCTGGGTAACTAAAAATGCCAGTTTATCTTTCAAGCTAAGCACATAATTAGTCATTTTCTTTCTGAAATGGCAGATATGTAATACAAAAACTTTATATATGTTATATATAGGGTATATGAGCACAGACTTTCACATGACCATCACTCTCCACCCTATCTCATAACACTGATACACTTGAACACATATGTTGAAAAGATAAATAATCACCAATATACATATTTCATGCTAAACCAGCAATCATCAGTTGGTCCAGATCATCTCTACACATATATACTATAAGTGCTCAGATATATATTAAGATAGCCAATCCTCATACTAAAAAATTAAAGTTGAATTGTGGCCCTAAGGACTAGAATCCTATAGAAATCTCTCAATTAAATAATTATCTAATAGATGACAAAACGAGTTGTTCTCTTGGGCATCACAATGTTTAACCATAGTATCAAACCTAGGAAATTTAAAAATGTTACTAAAATTAATTAGCCAAAATGTTTAAAATAACTTGATATATATTTGTGCTTATTTGCTTACATAGTTATATAAGACTGAAATCATATTAATAATTTTTATTAGTCATTCATTAGACAAGAAATTATCCACTTGTTAAATAATATTTCTGTAGTGTAATTTTTTACTACATCACTCTCACACAAGATAGGGACTAATTTCTTTCTGCTTTTAACACTTTGTGAAGGGATATAATCATAAAAATATGGCCAAAGATGTATAATCCCCAAGATGCACAATTCATGCTGAGCCAACACTCATCAGTTGGACCAGATTACAATCTCATATAAATATCTTTATCATTGTTCAGTAAATATAGATAGTCAATTATTACAGTTCTATTGCAATGTGTATTTTTGGGATCATACATCTTTTTCACATTTTTGGTCATATGTTTACGATTACAACTTTCCACAAGGTGTTAAAAGCAGATAGAAACCAGTCTCTACCTTGCATGAGAGCACCATAGTAAAAATTACAGCCAAATTATTATTCATTAGTCTAATGGATGACTAATAAAAATTATTAATAATACCTTCATAATTTGGTTTGTGTCAAAGTTGTGAAGGCAGTAAGTTTGACACTTAATTGACTATCTTATATACTGAACAATGATAAAGATATGTGTATGAGATTATGATCTAGGCTAACTGATGAGTGCTGGCAAACAAAGTGGGTATCTAGGGGATCATACATGTCTTTGGTCCTATGTTTTGGATTACACTCTTTCACAAACTAGTCTCTATCTTGTGTGATATAATGGAAATCACACTGCAGAAATATTATTCATTAGATCTGAAACTAGTTTAGTTTCTATATATTATTATAATTTTGGCATTTTTATGACTTTGAACACCTTTATTCTTTGGCCAGGATTTGGTACAAAACCATTAGACATCACATGACCTTTGATTACACATTGCTATTCATTAGCAAATTCTTCTATTCACATTAGTTTTTCTTCATGTACTCCTATGGATGTCAACTTGGCAAATATATAATAATTTATGTTTTCAACGTAAATAAACTTATTTTACAGTATAAACACATTTATATACTGTCACATACATCTATCATAACTTTAATTAAACAATCATGTTTAATTTTTATTATATTAATCATTAGCATAAAAATGTTTATATAGTTTTTAACAAACCAATGTTTGTTTATTTTTAAAGTAAACTGCATTTATTAAAATTCAAATATAAATGCATTTATATATTATTATTTTAATTTCAAGATGCATTAAATTAATGTTTTTTTAATTTTGAAATTTTTAATAATGATATATTGATGAATATATATATATTCATAAATATTTTAAAAAGATTAAGTATCTGTTCAGTTCATTTTTATTTATTTTCTAAAATCATTACACACCCATTATTTTGTCTTTTATTATTACTTAGACTCATAAACTGCCATAAATCTAATAAAATAGCTTTTAAAAAGTAAAACATTAATGTGGAAAAAAATAAATGTTTGATTCCAAACGATTTTAACTATTCTGACTTTATTAAAATGTAAAATTGTTGAAAGTATTTATAAAAATTGAGTGAATTGCTTATATGAGAAGTGTAAACCTGTATACATTCATTGTGCATATTAATGAGTATAGTTTTCTGGGTTCTGAAAATAAATTAAGAACCTAAAAAATTAAAAATTAGTAGTAATAATAAAAATGATAATCAAATCATTTATACTTGGAAGTTTTAATTGTAATCAAGCCACATATCACGTGACTTAATTTAATAAGCTTGCATTGTTATTCTCTTAAGACTTCCACGATTTTATATTGCTAAAGCTATTAATATATGTCATATTTGAACTTAGTTCAGTCCCATATGGCTATTTAAGTTAGATAGCTAGATTTAAAGACATATGGATGTCTGAAAATTTCAGATTTTTTTCTTAATAGTTAAACATTAAATAAAGTGCTGGGCTGCCTGGTATTTTAAATTTAATGCTTGAATATCCTCATGCCTCACTGATGAAAACCAGAGATATTCTGAAAACCTTTTTAAGAGCTATTGGCACACTCATTATATAACATTTAGAAGTTTTTAAGTTTGAAAATTGAAGGTGACAGCTGGAGTCATGAACCATGGACCTTGAATCCCAGAGTCACCAATCAACCACTGTACTAAATCACTTGCAGCAAGATGAATTATTATTACTTTATAAACCAGTTTATGCAACCCAAATATGGCTACATATGTCATACAATTGTCTTTATTAATCTGATATTTGTCTTTTTGAAATATAGATTTTTAACCTTTCCATAGCAAGCTGTTTATGTATGACTTCAATATTACATCTAATTATAACCTTTAATTGTATTCTAGATTGAGTAAATAACTTAATGTTGAAAGAAATTAACCTCACATCTTTTTGTATTTAAAATTTTTTTGTTAATGATATGTGAGTATGCCTCTTCAACAGAAGCTATATTTCACATGATCACCATTTCTTATGCTAGCACATAACTGTTATTAAAACAGGCAAAACTCTCCATACAGTAGTGCCACTTAGTGCCAACCAGAGTAATCAATGGATGCCAGAAGACTTGTGCATAAAATCCCCATCTACTGCCTACTCATCCAATATCCCCAGACTATAGAGAGTTTTGCCTGTTTTAATAATGGAAGCTATATTCATCATAATTTTTTTAAAAAAAAGTCTTACTTATTATATGCTTCACATATGCCATTTAATAATTATGTGCTCTTATATCTGTTGATCACATTTAACAAGCTGAAAAATACACCTATTGTGTTTATAATATTAGACATTACATTTTGAAAACCATTATAGAATATTCTTAAAAGAAAATTTTCTAGTGCCAATGTGTTACATAGATAAATTAACAATTTTTATACAATAAATTAGAAAGAATAATAGACTTATATATGAATTATTTACTTAAAATAATTACTACTACGATGAAATAAATGACCTATCTTTTAAATTGTTAAATAACAGAAGCAACATTTTACACTCAATATCCAAGCTTGCTTTTCTACTTAAAAACCCACCAAGGTATTTGAAATGATCTGATTTCATTAAGAATGAATTGTAGGTTAGTCTCCCCAATTGTCAGAATAATACAATCACCAGAATACTACAATGTAGCAAAATCTCCATACAGTAGTGTTGCCCAATGCCAGCTTTAGTAAATCAATTGATGCAAGATTTGCACATAAAATATCCCCAGATTAGTTTTTACCTTGTGGCTTTCATCAGTATGGATACTTAGATCTTAGGATCTAATGCAACCATCCAGCAGCCACCTTTTACCTATTTGATTAACTATAAAGCGATGATTCCAAGATGAAAACATAAGAATGTTTTTAATCCAAGTTCATTTGCTTGTATAGTAATTTAGATCTGAATCCAATTCAATATTTATACATCTTGGTGAGCTTTGATTTTGAAGTACTCTCAGATCCAAGGTTCCTCACTGATGAAGGCAACAAGAGAGAAAGTAGTCTGGGAATATTAGATGAGTATGCACTAGATAGGGATTTTATGCACAAACCTTTTGCATCCATTGATTACTAAGGCTTGCACTGTGTGGCATTACTGTATGCAGAGTTTGCTTCTGTATTAACAGTTTGTGTAATCATAGTCAATAATGATCACGTGGTGCTATAGTACTTTAATAATATATTGTTTAAAAACTAAGTTGAAATTTTAAAAAAAAAAAAAAGAAGTCTATTCAATTTCCAAATGCCATTATCAATCATATATCTCCCCTTGATGCCTCCTTTGTAAAGTCATCAAAAAGGAAAACAAAGTGAAACCTAGTGTACTCCCTTGTTTAAACCCTAATTGTCATATTTTCATCAGCAGCAATAAAACTTCCTCTCATTATCATAGCCCAGTTATATAATATGAATAAACTTGTTTCAAACATTTTGATAAACTGAATCAAATGGTTTGCTAATATATATATGTTTTAAATAATTAAACAGGCAAAACTCTCTATACAGTAGTGCCACCTGTGCCAACCAGAGTAACAATTATGAGCTAGCATAAGAGATAGTGATCATGTGATGTTTAGTGGTATATAAATAATAATTTATTTATGTGAATTCAGTGCAAATAAAACAAGTTTAAAACAAAAGAAAAAATGTGAATTAAAAATATAAATTGTTTTTAAAAATTTGGTTACATTTTAAAAGAGAAATAAGTTTTGAATTCGGGAGGTTAAATATAATTTAAAAGTAATATATAGATCACATTTTGTTGTGATTTTTTTTTTTTAAATTTTATTTGACAATGAACACCATATATATAGTGCCTTTTAGGTTCATATAATTCTAAAAAATTCCAATAATTTTCAAGTAAACATAACACATCACCATTAGATTTTAAACTTTTTCAAAGATCCTATTAGAGCTACAGTGATTTTGTATTTAAGATTATAAAAACTGTTTAACTAGATGTCTTTGTTCAAAATTAAATAAGTCAATCTGCTCAAAATTACATTATTATTTTATTAAAAAAACTTCTAGCTATTAGTGTAATATAATGATGGCATTTGTTTTCAGCTATATATCTTTCATAAAAAATGCTTCATAATAGGCCTGTTATATATGTGTCATTTGATTACAAGTCTTTATGCATATATTATAACCCACAGACAATAGTCCACTTCTCTCTTTATATATAATAACCTTTTGATTTGTTAATGATGTAAATTTCGTATAATAATCAAAATTTTAAATTTAGAAAATAATTAATTGTATTACCAATTTCTAATTTATATTATGTATAAATAATTTAATCTATGGGGAATAAACCAAATTATGAAGGTATTATTAATAATTTTTTATTAGTAATTCATTAGACTAATGAATAATTCTGTAGTGTAATTTTTATTATGCCACTCTCATGCAAGGTAGAGACTGGTTTCTATCTTCTTGCATCCATTGATCACTTAGGCTTGCTTTGGGTGGCACTACTGTATGGAAAGTGTGCTGTTTTTATATGAAGCTACTTGGTGGATTATATTTTTGCATCTGTTGATTACTTAGGCTTGCACTAGATGGCACTACTGTATGTAAATGCTTGAAAACAAAAAGGATACATATAATGAAGTTATGGAAGAATAAATATGAAAAAAGTGATTATACAAAAAGTGAATTATTGGTTTTTATGCTAGGTTTGGGAAAAGATAAAGGAGATTTAGATATAAAGGTTATAGAGTTGACAAAGATTATGTTGTGGAAATGGGATGGAGCAGAATATGGGGAAATTTAGAGTGGAGAATGGAAAATAAAGTGGCTAACAGGTTTATCTGGGCATAATTGTTGAGATATTCTTGACTTCGTTTAAGGAGAAGCCACAATACATCACATCAGATCACTGTTTTTATATTTTTTTTATGTAATATTTCTTTTAAACCTTGGATTGCTAAATCTAGATTTTGAGGATATGTGTTCAGCAGATCAATATCTTCTTTGCAACTTTAATTCACCATCATTCTTAATCTCTTTATTAATTCATAGAAGATTGACTTTACCTTATGAAACTTTATATTTTATTGTTTAGCTAAGTAGAGTTTTAATAGAATCATCATCAGAGAACTTGAGTTTTTTTTGTTAATGAACTTAAGAACAGTACTTGTGTGATATTTTTTTAACTTATTTAAAATTTTTAATTTCATAATTGTACCATAAACTGTAATGAATTTTTTGCACCATTAAGATATATAGATTTAATTACTATGGAATTATGTGTGATGATATTTAACATTTAGCACACTTGATAAGCAGATGTACCTCTTATATAATTTGAACGTTTCATAAGTTTATTGGAAGAGAAGCATAATTAATGTTGATGTATGTATGTATTCATATAAACTTAAGCTTGTCAAGATGGGACTATCTTTGATTTGTGGCCACCTAGATATAATTATTAATATTGGAATCTGATATTTTAAATTATTTTTTAATATACGTTCTTTATGAACAATGGTGTATTTATATTTACATTTTAATTACATGCCTGTATTATCAATTCATTTTTACATTAACATAATCATCATCATTTTTAACCATTATCAATCAACTGCAGGATGAAGATATCTCCGAGTTCAATCCATCTCATATTTCTAGCCTCTCTTCTCCAAATCACTCCTGCACACTTCCTTATTTTATCCATCCATTTCACATATGGTCTCTTTATAGGTCTTTTATAATCTCATAGAATCCAATTTAAGATATCAACTGTACATCTACCATCATCTCTTCTAGCAATATGTCCAACCCAACTCCACTTCATTCTCTTAATTCTTTCATTGGTGTCAGTAACATTTGTTTGTTCTTCTCATTCATGTATTTTTGTTTTTGATCTATTTTTGTTACTCCTAATATGCATCTCTCCTTACCTCATTGACTGGTCTAAAGTTTCTCTATTACTCTTCTATCAAGTATCCAAGTCTCAGATCCATAAGTATGAAATTTACAAACAGTTTTATTAAAAAACATCCTTTTCAAACACATAGACATATTTCCTTTCAAGTTATTTCTATCCAAAGCACTTCAAAACAAGTTTAATTCTGTGATTAATTTCATCCATTATATTTCCAAAAGCAGTAATAATCTGAACAAGGTATTTCCTTTTTATAATTCATCATTATTAATCTTTATTTTCTTTTGAGAAATTCATTGAACTTTATTTTAGTCTTTAAAAGATTCAGTGACTAAACTCTATCACTTCCAGAACTCTAACATATTATTAACTCTCCAGTAATAAATCATTAGATTATTTTAATTATTAATTGTAATGTATTAAATACCAAACATATTTTCCATCAATATAATTTAGTAAACTGCATTATATAATTAATTACAATAATTGAATTTTTTTTAAAAATATATTTATTGCAGTCAAATACTGTTTTGCTAATACTTTTAAAGATTTCAACTTTAGTTACAATTCTCTTCATTTTAATTTTGTTTCATCGTGTACCATAATTTTCATGTTGTTCAAGTTTTTCATTTATTTATTTATCACTTTTATTTATGTCAGATAATTATAATCTAACTGTATCCGAAAATATTTTAATTTTGGTCATTCAATCTACAATTAAATTGCTATAATGTAGCTGCTTATTGAATGGCTTGTTTGTTCTCATAGATAGCTATTGTTTGTCTTTAAAAATAACAATTTTTAGGAGTAAAGAATTCTATATATTTCATATATAATTCCAGTTAGATATTAAATTGGTGAAAAGTTTATGTTGTTCAATCATACTCATTTTTGTTTATTCTTCGTTCATTGTAGGTGATTTGTCTAAGTTTATATGCTAGGATAAATAGTGTTAAAGCATGTTATATAATGGAAAATTGTTCCCAAAAATAATAATGTGTTTTTGGATATATATATATATTACATTAAGTAGTGTAGAATAATGGTCTTAAAGCTGCAGTATATAATGCATTGTTATGGTTTGTAGCTATATCATCAATTGGGTATCAAGTACTTTGATTTCTCTCTGATTTTGTTTATGTTTTTAGTACTCCTATATTTTGTTTGATACTTTATTAAAATGAATGAGGTCTCAGTTTAGATTATCATTTGTACTTGTTTACATGTTATTTATTTTATTTTATTTTACTAATATGACTATGACATAAGAAGCTGTGTTCACATTCTTTAATAACCATGTATAATTTAAAGCCCATTTCTCTCTTGAATAAATAAGTGTTGATGATCACAATTTAAAAGCAGTTGGAAAAATGGTTTTTAGAAAAAAATGAAACCATTAATCTCAGACTTAAATTTTTAAGACATTTTGAATACACGAAATGAATTTTTTGGTTAATGAAAGAAAATATTGCTAATTTTGCTAATGTGAAATTTTATAATTATCTTGCAATGTTATTTTTTTAAATATCTCCATACATTAATGGCATTCAATGCAAGCCTTAGTAATCTATGAATGCAACAATGTTTCTGCATAAAATCCCTATCTAGTGTCTAATCATTCAATACCTCTGGATTAGTTTCTAGCATATGCCTTTCAAGGTGGCTGCTGGAGGGTTGCATTATATCTGGATTCGTTCAAGGATATTGGATGAGTCAACACTAAATAGAGATTTTATGCACAAATCTCTTTGCATACATAGATTACTAAGGCTTGAATTGGGTAGCACTAATGTATGAAAAGTTATGCCTCTGTTTTAACAGCTTGTGTTAGCATAGAAAAGTGATCATGTGATTTTTTTTTTGTAGTTTTATAAACAATTTATGATTTAACTCTTTTTTTATTTTTGTAAAATGAATGCATACGAATTATTTTGTATAAGAAATAAATTTATATTGATTTTAATGCATAAATAATTTTAATGCCCTGTATTATTGGATTCAAGCATACTGTGACAGATTTTGTTTTGGAGGTGAAGGTCAATGGGTTGCAGTCCACCTCAAACCTCTTATAAAGTCAGTGAACAGTAAACTCTCAGTTTTTGTAATAATTTTAAATGTTTTAAAATTAAATATTATTTTGTGGGTGTGTATTTTTATTTAAAGATTTTGTTTTTAATTTTGTGTTTTTATTTAATCTACTTCAGTAATTACAAGGGATTTGAACTCGGACTTTCAAGATTCTTACAGCTATCCACTCCATCTTTTACAATGGATACACATGACCACATACATGTGAAAACATAAATGATCTCCAATATATACGTATTCCATGCTGAATCAGCATGCATCAGTTGATCCATATCATCATCTCCCACCCACATATATGATCACTGCTCAGATTATATTAAGATAGCAAATCTTCAAACTTTAATGGACAGGCTTCAATCTTGTCCACCCACCAACTCTTCATTCATCCATATCATTGTTTAAAGATTTTCTATCTTAATAAAAACTGAGCACTGATTATATATGTGTGTGGGAGATAATAATCTGGACCAACTGATGAGTGCTAGTTAAGCATGAAATTTGTATATTGGATATCATTTATCTTTTTCACATATATGTGGTCATGTGTATCAGTTGTATAAGATGGAGTGGATAGCTGTAGAGAGCTTGAAAGTTTGAGTTCAAATTCTTTCTAATTACATTAAGTTCAATACAGACAATATACTTGTATTTAAATATTAATTACTTCAGCTAAATTTATTCATAGGGTTTGCAAGAATCATCACCACTATAATTTTTAACCATTACTAATATATTGTAGAGGAAGGTTTCTTACAGTTTCTTCCAGTTCCAATCCATAGCTTCTCATCTCTATATCTTACCATAAAACTTTATTATTTTATATGGTATCTTTGTAGGTCTTTTACAATCTCTTGGGATTCTGTTTAATATTTCAACTGCTCATCTATTATCATCACTTCCAGCAATATAGTAAGTTCAATTATATTTTAATTTTGTAAATCCTTTAGTAATGTTACTAGTGCCTTCTTGTTTTCTCAACATCATATTTCATTTTCACTCCCTTCTTGTTATTCTCAACATACTTCTATGTTCTTTGTTGAATGGTCTGAAAATGTCTTTATAGTTCTTTTACTAAGTGTCAAGTCTCAGATCCAGGTAAAAGAACTGCTCAAATACATCTATTAAAAAACCTTTCTTTTCCCATGTATAGAATTGAATGTGTTTTATCAGTTCCTACTTGAGGATCTGAGTCTTGGATACTTAGAAGAAGAGCAATACAGAAACTTCAAACTACTCAAAGAAGTATGGAGAGATGTATGGTTAGGAGTAACAAGAAAAGATTCAAAAATGAAAAACTGGGATGAGAAAACAAACAGATGTTACTGACATCATTGAATGAATTAAGAAACTGTAGTGGAGGGGCTGGACATATCACTAAAAGAGATGATAATAGATGGACAGTTGAAATCTTAAACTGGATTCCAAGAGATTGTAAATGACCTAGAAGGAGACTACATGTGAAATGGAAGAATGAAATAAGGAAGTGTGCTGGTGTGATATGGAGAAAGAAACCTAGAGATTAGAGAAGATGGATAGAATTTGGAGAGATCTCCATCCTGAAATGGATCAATGATGATTGAAAATGATGACTTCTAACAAAAGCACTGTCCAAGTTTAATTCTGTAATTAATTTTATCCAATTCATTTGTTTTAATAATTTAATCAAAGTGTTTGTAGTTGTTAACTTTTTCCAATTCATTATTATCAGTCCTTATTTTTAATTAGAGGGGATTTGAATCCAGACTTTCAAACTCCCTTTAATAATCCACAC
Source organism: Epiperipatus broadwayi (assembly GCA_028023455.1). Taxonomy (NCBI): domain Eukaryota; kingdom Metazoa; phylum Onychophora; class Udeonychophora; order Euonychophora; family Peripatidae; genus Epiperipatus; species Epiperipatus broadwayi. The sequence continues at coordinate 143,361 of JAQFVV010006422.1, read as the reverse complement.
CATCCTATATTTATTCTGAGAGAATCCATTGAACATTTTTTATTTTTTTTAGTATTTATTTTTAGTCTTTTTTTTACTTTCTGCTATGTCATAAATAAAATCTAAGTATTTTTTTTTTATCAGCTCTTCATTTTAATTTACTAAATACTTCTTGTGAAACTGCTGTTGAAAGATTTAATGATACGAAATCAAGCTGTCATACACTCTTTTCAGTGTTAATTTTCATAATGTTACCATAATCACTGCTGTTGCATTTTAATAAACATTTTTCAGAATATCATAATATTTAGAGTCTCTAACTTGATGGTCCAAAGTTTTAATCTGTGCAGAAATATATATCTAGAATCAAATATCTTTTGACAATCCACAAATCTAAAGCATAATGGCTACTCATATTCTTTGGTTCTTTTTATAACTCCTCTCATTTCTTGCATAAAATCCACTATGTTAAAATCACTTTTAATTCCAGCTTGTTTTTTTAATTGGTTTGAGTCCAAAGTTTGTTGTAAATAATTATTTCTTGTTTTGATAAAATATGATATACCTCTAATTCCTAATGTCTTTTTCATTATCTTTCTTCATTCTTAATATTACTACTGTTGTTTTCTAATTATTTGGGATATTTTGCCATTTAAATAATTAGAATGTGTTAATATGTTGGACTATCTCTATCAACTATCAGTAAATGATGAATGTATAGAAAATTTTAAACTTTATTTAAACTTTTCAAATGCAGACAACTTGTTAGTAATAACACATAAATAGACAAAACAAGTTAATAATTACACAACATTTCAAGTAGTGTTGTTTTCCACTGTTCTTCCGGTGTTGCTGGCCTGACCAGTGACAATATCTGCATAGGAATCGAACTTGAATATTGAATTTAAGGCAAACACTCTAGTCAATTGAGCTAATTTGTCAAAGGCAACAGATAATAGAAATTTCATATATTTATATATTAGGGTTAGTTCAAATCCCCTTGATAAGTAAAAGGAGACTAACAAAAATAAAACATTAGTAAAAGAGAACAAGACTTTTATATAAAGAGCCAATAATAATGTGAAAGGCTGAAACCTTTGACAATTGCACCTTAAAATTCTCAAATGACAGCCAATCAGATAGTAATAATGACTGCTTCTTTTTCTCGTAAAATCTCTGCCTTGTGTTTTGTATTGAGAGTTCCTTGTGCACTCATTATTACTATATGATTGGCTTTCATTTAAGCATTTTTAAGGTGCATCTGTCAAAGGTTTCAGCCTTTCATGTTATTATTATATCATCTGCTTGCGCTTAATAAATTAATATATAAAGAGCCAATATAACTTTAAAAAAAAAACATTGACTATATAACATAACAATATACAAAACAATTAATACATGTATTATTCAATTTTATATATATATATTGTTTTATGCAATTTTTTATTCATTTTCAATTGACTAATTGTTAACTAAATTTATCAAAGTTTTATAAATATTCATACAATTATTTAAGTTATGTTTAATGTAATATATTTCATATATTTGTCTTCTCTTAGGATTTTTAATATAATTTAAAGATTTAATATTTTTATAGAATCTATTTTATCTCCATATATTAAGTAATGAATGTATAAAACAGATTAATCATCTCTTTTATTAATTGTATTGTCATGTTCTTTGACTCTTTCCTCTAACTGTTTTCCTGTGTGACCGTAAATCATATTGTAAAATTCAATTAATTTTATATACTATTTCTTTTTTGTATTTTATGTCATCTCTTAATTTATAATTATCTATTAATTTATCCAGACTTTTGCTATTCAACCATCTAATATTTATATGCTCATCAATATAATTTTTGCTTTTTATCAATGTATCATAAATTTTGGGATTAAATGAAAGTCTTGTCTATTTGCTAATGGTTATTGTTGTTGTTTTAGTTTTATTATCAAATACTAGATAGTGTTGTATATGCAATAATTTGTTAACTTGATAATAGATTATTAACATTTGAAAAGGGCACGTGCCAAAAAAGGTTAAAAGGTTTTTTATGTATGATTAATATATATTTATAATAGTTGTTTTACATGATTTTTTTTTGTTTTAATTTATATATACTAATAAAACTTTGCAGTAAATCTACTGTATGTTTGTATTTGCATGAATGTGTGTGTTTAAAATGGTTGCCAAACTATTATCACCTCTTTTTTAATTTTCAGAATCTTGAATACATCATACTTTATAAGAATAACTTGCACTCAAATTAAAAGGTATCTCTATCTCTTAGAATCAATGAATTTTATAGTAGCACTATATATTTAGCATTCTACAACATATATAATAGCAATACATTTGTTACCTAAAATAGAGATTTTTTTGAATCTGCACATAGTCTAATAAGAATATTTCTACTTGTTCTAGTCTATCCATTGTAAGCATGAATAATCAAGGGTTACTTTATGATAATACTTCCTAAATTGTTTTTTTTAATTCAAAATATTTGCTTGACAATAGCAAAAAAGGAGACAAAGATAAATAATTGCATAGTTTTTAGTTTTGAAGCCAACACCCTCTTTGATAAAGACAAAAGCCAGCAACTAGTTTGGTGATTGTAATGAAATTAAATTGCATTATCCTAAGATAGTAATAGATTATTCAGACTTACAGTAGGTGAAACTAAAATAAAAAAAATCATTTTGTTTACATTTGTAAGATAAAAAAAAGTCAAATATTATAGTTTTGGCACATAGCTTAATAAAGGACCCTCTAAGAATGAGAAATCATTATTCTCACAGATGGCAACAACTCCATCTATCATAATTTATTCCATACACCTTAATAATAAATTCGTTTTACTTGAAATATTTACATTCTTTAAAAAAAGTCATCTTCAGGTCAATATATATTTTGGTTTGAAAATTTTTTTAATCATCAAACTTTAATAAAACTTACTTGAGTTTTGGCCTTAAGTTTTGTGATGATGGTATTTTAGTTATATATTGGACTATTGCCATCATGTAGTACTACATATTGAATGTCTTTAGAACATTTTTTAGAAGTTTATTTAAATTTTCCAATTATATTCAACTGTTAGGAATAGCACAGGTTAGTATATTAACAATGTTTCTCCTCTCATTTTCAGGTGTTGCTAACCTGACCAATGATAGTACCAGCATGGAATTCAAACCTGGATGTTTAAATCCTTGAAGGTAACACTCAGGTGGTTAGAGCATTACCTTAAATTCAATATTCAAGAATCTAAAGGGTCAGGTTCAATTCCCATGCTAGTGCTGTCATTGGTCAGGTTAGCAACAGCTGAAGAATAGAAAAGAATAATACCACTTGAAGCATTATCTTAGATTCTAACATGTGTGCTATTTGAAAGGAATTGGAAATATTAAAAAAAGTTCAACATATAAAAAAATCTACATTAATCTCTCAGTAGTAGCATTCTGTGGTCACTCTTCCATTCAACTCTTTTTATTATCAAACAATGTATAATTTCTGAATATTATTTTATATTAGAATATATCTAGCTAACCTATATCTGCCATTACGTAAGTGTTCAAGATGTTTCATTGTGCAATCCTTGAGTGATGTCTGTTATTCTCTGAAAGGTTTTTGCACAATGATTTTGCTTTTTTACAGTCACAGTACTCCCACTGCATTCTTCTTTACTAACATCATTGCATTCTTTTTAAATATTTTACAAAGTAGAGAAAATATAAAATTTAAATTGTACTATTGTTTATAGTAAATCATTTTAAAAAACTTTTAATCTTAATGAAAAGTTGATTATAAAATAAATAATTTAAACCACTAAACATCATATGACGATCATTCTGGAAACTGTCTGGGGATATTGGATGAGTAGGCACTAGATATGGATTTTATGCACAAACCTTGGAAAGTTTTACCTCTGTGTAATAAATAATTTATGACTACTTTATTTATGTAAAGACATTTGTGAGATTGTGGTTATTGAATTATTACCCATATCCTTAATCAGAGGTTCAAATATAAAGTTAGCTTATAAATAATTTAGCTAGCCATGATGTGTTGATTATTTTAATATTACCAATGATGTTTGTTTTATTTTCTTTTTTAAATTTAATATTCTAGAAAGTGAAAGTATCAGAACTAGTACTGTCTAAAGGAGTTAGAAAATCTGATAATTTTAATCAGTCCTCAATTTTATTCATTGTCATTACAAGGTTATTAAGAAGAGTCCTATATTAATCCATTTGCTACAATGGAAAATAAATATTTTTAATATAGTGAAATCTCTAGCCATTGTTTTTCAAAGGCCAAAGAAAATTAATCAATATACATGGAAAAAACATAGAAATGAAAATGTTTCTCGGACCAAAGAAAGTGGATGATCAGAAAACATTATCTGCAAGCACATTGGATGGACAGAGGTTTTACTACCATAACTTCATTAATATATTAACAGCTTTCTATAATTGCATTATTCATATTAAATTTTTATAATAAAATTCATGCTTCAAATAAAATTTAAGTTAATTAGATATGACCAAATGATGCTTCTTTTTTTCAACTTTGAAGGTATGCTTCCTTTTTGCAAATAAAAATATTAAATTTACTAATCATTTATAAAATAATTTAAATCAGATTAGTAATGCAAATAATAAAATAGCGGCCCGATTTTACATTTCAATTAAGAGGGTTTTTTTTCCATATGTCAAAGCATCGGCCAGGAAGCGAACCTGCAACAACTGTCTGCAAGCAACTGCTTGCTTGGAAGGTGGGTGCATTGACCTCTCAGCTACCAATGCTTGACTTTCAATTGAGAGTTTATGTCTAATCTGACCAAATATTCATGTTTATTATCTTCACTATCAGTGAAATTTCCAAAAGTATTTACCAACACTACAGCTTAAATGAATTAACATTTTTTCAATCTGTTTATATGTCCAACTTTCACATCCATTGAGAGTCTCCAAAAACACCATAGCTGGATTCATTATAGTTTTTTAAAGATATGTTATATATCTAAAAATCTTTTCCTGGTTTTTGTATTGACACTTTGCACCATATTAGTATATGATGAATCTCTTGTATCCTTTGTCATTGGCAACTATTCCAAGGATGTGGAAACTGTGGATAATTTCTATGCTTTATTTACCAATTTTGAAAGCCAATACTTATTCCATTATTATAATCTTTTTTTTCATACTTCCAACAATCTCATATTTTCACTGGTCTTTTCCTATTCTAGTCAAGACATTTCCTACATTTTCAGCTATAAGTGAATTGTCATTAACAATATTATTTATTGTTAACATTTTATTCAGATATGTGTGAATGCTGATTTCAAATATAATTAAGATTTTTATATTATGCAATATTTTCTTCTATTGTAATTTAGTTCAAAAATAAATTATGGAATAGTAGGTAATTAAAAGGTTAACTCAATTGGTTCAATGCATTGCATTATTTGTAGGATTAATTCAATTATAAGAATATTATAAATTATTTATTGAATTAGTAATTAATTGAATGCAAATAAATAATTCAATACAAAAAAAGAAAGAAAAAAAATATTATTTCATTATTTATATTGTTATTTTATATTAAATTATTTAATAAATTATTGGTAAATTTTTTTTTTTTTTTTTAAGAGAAGGGAATATCAAAATAACAGAAGTTGACAAAAAGAAAATAATAAAAGTTTTAAGTTTACATCATTTTATAATGAATAGAAGTTTGAATAAAATTAATAAATTTAAAATGCAAACCATACAGTCATGCCATCAAATGCTAAAAGATTCCTATTTAGTGCTTACTCATCAAATATCCCAGACTAGTTTCTAGCTTATGGTTTTCATTAATGAGGAGTCTTGGATCTGAAAATACTGCACTTAGATCTTTGGATTGAAAAAAATAACTAAAAAAAGGTCTGCTTTTAAAATAATAACTGAGGAATGGTATACAAGTTTTATTCTATTCATTTATGGTAATATGCTTTGCTGCAGTGTTAAATAACTAAGCAGTGGAATCTTCACTTTTAGCAATAATATGTGATCACCATCAGTGGTAGTTTGTAGCCACTCTAATATAATTTATTTTACCATCTCAATTTCATAAACTTTATCTGATATCATTTATTGCAGTGGGGGTGGTTGACTCAAAAGCTGAAAGTTCCTGAATTAATTCATATTTAAGAAAAGTAAAAGAAATTTAGATTATAGATGAATGTAATTATTGTACTCAGATAGTAATTTCCTTACTTAAATATTACATGACTTTGTAAGAAATTAATCATCATCATTATTATTATTATTTAATTCAATTTGCACATCTTACTTCAAACACTTTAGAGCAAAATTTTTTTATTATATATTGTGACCATTTATTTTGCTTAGAAAATAAATACAGATACAATCTAGTATCTAAAAATTTTTTTTATTATAATTCTAAAAAGTTAGCTAATATTATCTCTATTAACTTAATTGAGTAACTTAATTTTATATTTTAAGTAGTTAAAGCTGTATAATTGTATTTTTATTTGTTTAATAATATGTCAATATCTAGGTTGCTATCTATCCAACCACTGCCTTTGAAAAGTTAAGCCTAACTTTCACAAATTTATTTCTTGTTAACTTCCTACTGAAAAAAAAAAAGAATTATTTTTCCTTCCCTTTTATTACTATTTGAAGTTAGATAACTTTAATTTCAACTGTTTTAATTAACAAATAATTGTATTTATATTTTTTACTATACAAAAAAAAAAAAATACTTAAAATCACTTTTCTCTATATTTATTTAAATTATATGTAGATCATTTTTGGTACAAATCTTTTTAGATTCCTATCAATTGTAACAAATCCCCCTTCTATTAATTGTCCTAATTGAAACATGTTACTCCCAGATGGGTATAAAATGTGAAAATTTTAAAAGCATATGGTTCACTTCTTTATCATCACTGTCAAATTAGTCATATTAATATTATTTTTGCTTGCTGAATTTTACAACCAAGTTAATTAAGTTTTAATTGTTTTGGAGGACAAAACAATATGTGCTGCAAAAAGAAGACTTTATAGGAGCAATCAACCTCCTTTCAAATCATGTTGTTTCACTTTAATCTCTCTAAATTTCTACAAACAGAGGAAAAGAAAGCAATTTTCCTATGGAGATATGAGTTGAAACTGTTATATCTACATTTATTTAAATACAAATACTACTCAGTTGTTTTACACTTTAACATTTTATTTGTACAATACTTAATTATATTTTACTATGTGGCTGTATGTACCTTCGTTACAGCAGTTTAAATTAGTAAGACCAACAAACGTGTTGACACCATTACTCAAAAGTCTGTGACTGAAAAATGTTCATCCCGCAGCTAGCCTTTGTGATATCTCATAACCCAATACATAACATCCCTTTCCCCTTAGAATGTGACTTCGCAGTCCTCTAAATATGCCGAACGTCGACATTAACGTGAAAGGTGCTCCTTGTATAGTTTTGAAGATGATTGGCAGAGAGTTGTTGGGTTGGTGTTGACTGAGGTTTCTGCTGCTGCTAAAGGTGGTGTTTTGGAGAATCAATCAGTTCCTCTGCCAGAGTTGAGCTGGATTGGTCAGTGACAGTCACTCTTTCTCACAATTGATCTATGTGCTTGTGTTGCACCCCCAAATCAGTCCAAACTTCATACAACAAGAGGCCTGTTTGCTGTTCTACTGTGGCAGAAATCCAAGGAGAGCTCCTCCCGGTGGCTCGTGCAAAAACCACATCATCTGGTTGAAATTCACATATTCTCTGCTGTGTATTTGGTGTGGCTCTATCGAGATGTATGAAATCCAAGCATGTACAAAGACATCTGTTGAAAAGCATCTCAGCTGGGCTTAATCCTATGGCTGCTGATGGTGTGATGTGTTGAGTTAACAGGTATCAAGCTCACTAGCTCAAATTTCCACATGTGTCACATCTCAGGCTCACTTTTACTGACTGTACTGCCCTCTCTGCAAGACCATTACTTGCCGGGTGGTAGGGTGCGACCCGTGCATGTCAGACTTCATTACTAATGAAGAATGTCGAGAATTCTGACAATGTGAATTGTGGTCCATTATCGGATACCACTTTCGGGTATTCCATGGGTGGAAAATAGTTCTCACAGTGCTGCAACTGTTGCACTTGAAGTCATTGTTTGCATTCTCTGCACCTCTACCCACTTTGAGTATGCATCCATAACAATGATGAGCATCTGCCCATTGATGGTGCCTGCAAAATCCAATTGCAATTGAGACCATGGTGTCGATGGTACCTTCCAGGTGTGTGTTAGAGCACAAGGACATGCATGCCTTATGACTTGGCAATGCATGCATTTTCCCACAAGGTATTTTATGTCTCAATCCATCGATGGCCACCATACATATGACCTTGCCAATGCCTTAGTTCTTATGATGCCCGAGTGACCTATGTGAAGCTCATTTAGGTTGAATTTCTGTAGTGATGAAGGTATGGTGACATGGGACCCCCACAGCAGACAGTTCTTGTGTGTGGAGAGTCTGTTAAAAAAGGTTGCAGTTTCATGTCTGTGGCTTTGTTTGGCCAGGTGGTGAGAATATAGTTTTTACAGTTGCTAACAAAAAGTCTCTGCATGTCGCTTGTGCCACCTGTTCTGCCATCACAGGGTGAAAACTCCAATTCTTCCAAAAACAGGACACTACCAAATTTAGGACCTTCATCTTCAGTTGATGGAAGTGGGCATCTGCTCAATGCATCTGCATTTGCAATCTTCCTTCCTGGTCTATACTCCAGCTTAAAAGAATAGGCATTTAGTGTGTGAGCCCATCTTTGCATTCTGGGTGATAATATTATGGATGTTAGTTTATCTGAGGTAAATATGCATAGCAGTGGCTGTTGGTCTGTATTTATTCTAAATTTTATTCCAAATAACTCCGAATATTATCGCCAAAGCTTTCCTGTCAATTTGCACGTAGTTCCTTTCAGCTTTAGATAAGGTGCATGAGGTGAAAGCAACCGGGGCAGTTGATTTGTTGGCAATCATGTACTTAGTACTGCCCCCACCCCATATGGTGAAGTGTCACATGTAAGCTGGACCTCCTGTTAGGATCAAATGGTACCAATACACTATCAGAGGTCAATGCATCTTTAAGTTTTTCAAATATCTTTTCATGTCTCATTGTCTAAGTCCATGTGACATTTGTTTGTAATAAGCAATGTAGGGTTTTGGTTATGGTTGCTTGGCCTGGAAGGAAATTATTATAAAAGTTTAAGAATTGTAGAAATGCTTTTAGTTCTCTTTTGTTCCTTGGGAATTGGGCATTTCTAATTGATCCACTTTTCTTGGTGATGGGTGGAGGCCCTTATTATCAATTTTATAACCCAGGAAATCCACAGTGTTTACTCCAAACCCACATTTTTCCTTGTTTGCCCTCAATCTGCTGCATGTCAGCCTTTCCAACATAGTGTGTAATTTTGCACATAAGTCACTCTTCAATGTGACACAGATTAAGATATATTCGAAGTATGGATAAACTCCAGGGATATCTCCCAGCAAGTTGTCTATGACACATTGAAATATCTCAGGTGCCACACAGATTCCATATTGTAAGCGTTTCACATGAAAACCTCCTCAATGAGTGATGATAGCTTGTATGTTGGTTGATGCCTCATCGACTGGAAGTTGAAGGTAAGCCTTGGCAAAATCTATTTTTTGCAAAAATAGAGCTAGGTGGGAGAGATTCCAAAAAGTGGTGGACTGCAGGTATTGGCTATGGGTGGTTCTGGAGGGCCTTGTTGACAGTCACCTTGTAGTCATGGCATAATCTCACTTCTCCTGTAGGTTTGAGGATTGGTACCACCAGTGTTGTCCCTATTCGGTTGTTCTCTGGCTTGATGATTCCTTCCTGGAGCAAGATCCACCTTATTTCTCATGGCAAGTGGTAATGGCTGGGCTCTCAGTGTAATTGGAGGATAATTTGGATTTACTGGCAGTGAAACAGCTGGTCCCTTATAAGTTGCTATTGATAAGTTGAATACTTGCAGATACTTGCTAACGGCATATTGGATGGAAGGTTCAGTGATACTATGTACTCCTGAGAGTGTAATACCCAGATCTCTGAACCATTCACATCCCAATAGACTTGTGCATGGTCTCTCTGCTGCCAACAATTGTAAGTGACATGTGTCCTTCCCATATTGTATAGGTACTATGCATTGTCCTTTAAATGCTATTGCATGATGTTGAAAGTCTCTTAGTGTGATATCGATTGGTTGTAATTTAGGTATCAGTTCCTTACATATATCCATGAATGTATCATATGACATTATAGAATATTATGACCCTGAGTCTACCTTCATTATGCCTTATTTGCTGTATATGTATATATGTGCAAAAGCTTTATGCATTGAGCCATTCTGGCACATTTTGTGGATGTGATCTATGACTTGGTCTTCCAATTCAGTCACTGTCATGCACTGGTTAGGTGTTCTCAAAGTATTCCATTGCTTTGCTTGGCAAAATTCTGTAGGTGTCCCATTCTCTGAAAGAAATGGCATTTGGTTCTTTTAAAAGGACATTCTGATCAGTTGTGCTGACACCACATCCATCACAAGGAGTGGTTCCTGACCAAGAGGTTTCATTGTTTCTTTTGTATGCTGGTGTTTGGGGGGATGGTAGTGACCCCAGAGGGTTATTACGGTGATCTGTTGATCTGTTCTGTTGAATAAGATCTATGATTGGCATGGATGAGCTCGTGGCATGAATTTCATGCACCTGTATTGATGCTGCCTCCACAGCCAAGCTATGCTGAACAGCCATTTCCAAGGTTAAACATTCTTCTGTTAGTAGTTTGTGTTGTGTTGCCTCATCATGAAGTCCACAGATGAATTGGTCGAAGATGCTCTGTAAGTGGAGGTCCAAATTCACAACCCTCTGTCAGATGTCAGAAGTCTGCCAAGAATGTGCTTACACTTTCTCTCTCATTGCCAACGGCAATGAAATTGAAAGCACTGGTATATGATGGATGGCTATGGGTTAAAATATTGTTTTAGGAATTTTAATGATGTCTTGGTATGACTTTTCCTGAGGCAATGCCAGAGGTATAAGGGAGTGCAGGATACTTAATGTTTTTAGGCCACATGCTGCAAGGAGAGTTCCACACCTTCTGTCATCAGAAATTATGTTATTAGCATCACAAAAAATCCACTTGCGATCCATATTTATCCCACAGGGGTGGTGAGTTGATGTTGAATGATTCTAGAGAGCCGATAGTAGCCATTACATAGTATAATGTTGTCAATTCTAAAATTTATCTGAACTTTTTTTGTTTTTAAGTGAGAAAGAAATGTGAAGGAAAGACCCGTTGCATGACAGTTTTGACATAACAATAATAATTGCACCATTTACATATGCTAGTTGCCTTATGGCTTAAATATATTTTTTTTATACGGTGTTGATCTTGCTTGCACATTCATTTAAATATCCCATCTTTGTCACCAATTTTGTGTTGTCTATATTTATTTAAATACAAATACTACTCAGTTGTTTTACACTTTAACATTTTATTTGTACAATACTTAATTATATTTTGCTATGGCTGTATGTACCTTCATTACAGCAGTTTAAAATAGTAAGTACAAGTGTTATGTCTACATTTATTTGAATACAAATACTACTCAGTTGATTTACACTTTAACATTTTATTTGTACAATACTTAATTATTTTTTACTATGGCTGTACGTACCTTCGTTACAGCAGTTTAAATTAGTAAGTCCAACAAACATGTTGACACCATTACTCAAAAGTCCGTGACTGAAAAATGTTCATCCCACAGCTAGCCTTTGTGACGTCTCGTGACCCAATACATAGCAGAAACTCCAACAATGCAATCAGAGATATTTTTTGTCTTATTATCTTGTGAACTTTTTAAATTTTACTCAAATTATAATATTTTATTTGAAACTAGAAATTTATTATATTATTTTGCCATTAATATTGATTTTATTTGATTAATATATGATTAAGGTGTTTATAGCTGGTTATAAAATATAATTATGTATTTACATGTATTATATCTCACTTATTTTTTAAACATGTGTTCAAATATATGCTTTGCTCTATAATAACATTATGGAAAACAAATACATTCATATATATATTGGTTTATAATGAACTTGTTATATTTACATGCTCACTCTGATATATATATACAACCTATTTAGATTATGCATTTTTATCTGTCATGATTATAGTCTGCCTGTATAAAGTATATAATTCCTTTTGTTTGGAGGCAACTTTAATATATGTTTTCATTGTGAGATATATTCAATTTGTTTTTTAAGTCATTTCAATCTTTGCAAAGTTATAACATACTGATAAAAGCTCCTCCCATCATAAAGACAACATGATTTTTTAAAATCTCAAAATAAATCACCATCCTGTTGTATCATTAGGAAACATTCTTGAAAATTTGCTTTTAAATATTTGAAATAAGATAAACAATCATCAAAATAATCAAACTTACAATTGGGGGGATCATTTTCACTCCAGAGAAGAAGAAAAAAAAACAAAATTTTTTTGTCTTCTATATTTTATTATTATGATGTTTGAAATGATATGCATTTAATATTTTGTCTATTTAATTTTATTTTACTTTTTATTTAGGCATATCTAGCATATAACAATGTATTTAAAGATGGTGTATATAAATGGTTTTATTAGTGTTTACTGTGTTTTCAGAGACTGCAGCAGGGGCCTTGTGTACCTTTTATAAACAATAGTAAAGGTGGATTTGCTACTTTGATATATACTGTATATTTTGCTTTGGATTGGTGTATAGTTTCTATTATTATTATCATAACTTTAAAATTAACTATTTATTTATCTTTCATGCACATGTTTGTATTGGTCTTTTGATTACATTATGCTATTGAAATGGAAGGTTTTGCTCCTGTACTATTTTATCTTAAGTTTCAATTACTAATCCTGTCTGTTCTAGGTTTAAACCCAATTATCTTAAGTTTCAATTACTAACCTTGTTTGTTCTAGGTTTAAACCCAATTAAAATAACTAAATAAGAGTACTGTCATGGCTATATGCATCACATTATAACAGATGCTGTGAATACCAATTATGTTAAATACTATGGTGGATTAATTTTGTTTTATTATCAGAAAATCTTTATATTTTAAATTAAATATAAAAGGGGCAATTTATTAATTTTGCTTAGTTATACGTTCATATGTAGTTGTATAATCCAATCTATATCATTATAGATATATAGAGTGGCATGATTTAGTTTTGTTAAAAGTTAGCTCTTATCAATTAAAAGTAAAAATAGTTGTAAACAAAATTTTCTTTAAGCCACTGCAACTGCAGTAAAATGAATTTAAATGTAGAAAAAATTTTGTACTCTAATTATTTACAACAAATGGTTATATAGTAAAATCACTGGACTGGCACTATTAAAATTCCAGGGGGATATTTTGAATGACTTGGAAATTTAAACAAAAGTTTGAAATCAATTTGTAAAATCTGGAATTTTAATGGGTTCTCAGGCAAAATAAATTTTCAACAATTAAGTTCTCAGGATGAATATATATAAAAAGGCCATATTTTGAGCTTGTAAGGAAGAACACCAATATTTGTAAGTGTAATTGCCACTATACTCCATGCCACTCAAAATTTTGATGTTTGACTAAGGAAGGCAGAGTTTTACTGCTTCTCCATGGGGGGAATGGTGAGTTTTACTGCCATCCAATGTACCTAACAACAAAAGCACTGCCAAGATGAAGTTCTCCAGCAACAACCTACTGTCAGAAGAAGGAGATACCATGAGTCATCCTAAGAAAGATTACCATGGCACCTGAAGTCCAAGTGCCTATATCTCCAACTGAAAAGAAAGAATCAGTAACATAAACCCAGAACCACAGAGCTCTGAATCAATTAATGTTTAATATTCAATTTCTTAATGTTAAAAGTTAGCTAAATGTAAAATAAACTGGTGAATGTTCAAATTAATGTTACTTTAAATTCTGTCTAAATCCATCGACCTTTAAATTATGTAATTTGCCTACCTACCTTATAATTCCATCCTATTTAAATCAAATTAATATCTTATATAATTTTTATTATCTATTACTGCAGTTATGTCCATAATTTCTCTATGATTATTTAAAATGTATTTTGATGCTTTTTTATATGCCAATGCTTCGAAACAGTGAGCCTTTAAATTTAATAACTTTTAGAGAAGATATTAAATTATCTTCACATAATTATTTTCTTAATGTCACCATTTATGTGCATTGTTTCAAACTCCTATATTCTTATTAATAATGAATTGCTCTGTAATCATTATTATTAATTATTTGTTTGATATAAAATTCATAATGTGGTTTGCTTCTAAATTTGATTTATAATTTTAGTTAATATATTATTAAGTATTGGACTAGCTTTGTGGACAATTAGATAGTATATTTACTAGCTTTGAGGACAATTAGATAGTATATTTATTTATTAATTTATTAAGAAATGCTTTTGAATATACTTTTTCCTCCTTAAATGATTATTAATATAAGATGTAGATTGAAACATGTTAATAAGATCAATAATGTAATTACTCACATAAGTAGCTTATATATGACACTAGTTAAGAATTGGCTCCTATAAACTGCTAAAGCTAGTGCTAATACACCTTTAATTTTAAATATGTTATATCCTTGTTGCTTGGCAGATTAGATTTTATTAAAAACAAATAAATGATTAATGTGTTGCTGCATCTCTTGTATAATGGGACCTTGGTAAGGCCATCACATTCTCTTATTCTGGGACGTGCATCAGTAAGTCCTGAAGTTTAATGCCAGGCAAGCGAGTAAATCATCCCTGCTCTTGAACTCCAAATGTTTGCTTCTTATGCAGCAGAATGTTCAGTCCCAAGGTACCAATGTTGGTTGCAAGACCCCTTGAAGAATCTATCCACAGAGCCATTTTATTATTAATATTTGCCAGTGCTGTAGCCCATGTTGGCAATCCATAGCAGCCAGTTCCACCTCCTTATAAATTAATACTCAGCTTTTGTCTGAGACCATATCTTGATTCTTAGGTTCAATCTACAACCAAAAGAGCTGGTTTATGCACTTGTGGAAGATAAAATATGTATTGCATAACTATATAATGATTGATTTATTCAAGGCTAGTGAACTTAAGTCATTGAGGGATATATCCCTTCCCACACATATTTATATTAATTATAAATCAAAACTACCACTCCAAATATCACCTTAACCATGCCCTATATCCATTTGGATATATTAAAAATTTGTGTATCATATATATTTTTGACTTGTAAATATTATTAATTATATATGTTTAGAAACTATATCCTCTTAGAACAGTTGGTGTGAAAACAATACAACAGGCTAGTAAAGATAAACAGTACAACAGGCCAGAGTTTTTTTGTTAGTACTATATTAGGTTGGTAGTTAAATCATTTATCATATTAAGAATTTAATTTCAATGTTCATAATTGTATTCATTTGCATAATTATAAGTAAAGTCATTTTTCTATTTTTTTGTTGTAAGTTTGTGGATATGAAATGGTAGGTTTTCCTCCCACATTTCATCTTAAGTTTTGATTATTAACCCTGTCTGTTCTGGGTTTAAACCCAATTAAAATAATTAAATAAGAGTACTGTCATGACTATATGCATCACATTATATATGTACATATAAACAGATACTATGAATACCAATTATGTTAAATATTATGGCAGATTAATTTTGTTTTATTATTAGAAAATCTTTACATTTGAAATTAAATATAAAAGGATCAATTTATTAATTTTGCTTAGTTATAAATTCATATGTAGATGTTTAATCCAACCTATATCATTAAACATATATAGAGTTGCATGATTTAGTTTTGTTAAAAGTTAGTTATCAATTAAAAGTAAAAATAGTTGTAAACAAAATTTGCATTAAGTCACTGCACCTGTGGTAAAATCAATTTAAATGTCAAAAAAAATTGTACTCTGATTTGTTTACAACAAAATGGTTATACAATAAAATCATTGGACTGGCACTATTGAAATTTCTGAAAAAGATTTGAAGCCTTAGAAATTTAAACAAAAGTTTGAAATCAATTTTTAAAATCTGGAATTTTAATGTAACACTAATGGGTTCTCGGGCAAAATAAATTTTCTTCAGTTAAGTTCTTGGGATGAATATGTATAAATAGGCCATATTTTGAGCTTGTAAGGAAGAACACGAATATTTGTAAGAGTGATTGCCACTATACTCCATGCCACTCAAAATTTTGATGTCTGGCTAAGGAAAAGATAGTTTTGCTGCTTCTCTATGGGTGCAATGGTAAGTTTACTGCCATCTGATGCACCTAAAAATCAGAGTACTGCCAAGATGAAGTCTTCAGCAATGGCCTACAACTAGAAGGAGACAGTATGAGCCATCCTAAGAAATATTACTACCATGTCTGAAGTCCATGTGTCTATATCTCCAGATGAAAAGAAAGAATTGGTAACATAAACCCAGAACTGCAGAGCTCTGAATAAATTAATGTTTAATATTCAATTTCTTAATCTTAAAATGTAGATAAATGTGAAATAAACCAGTGAACATTTAGATTAATCTTACTTTAAATTCTGTCTAAATCCATTCATCTTTAAATTATGTAATTTGTGTACCTACCTTATAATTCTATCCTATTTAAATCAAATCAATATCTTATATAATTCTTATTATCTATTACTGCAGTTGTGCCTATAATTTTGATTATTTATTATATGCCCATGCTTCAAAACAGTGAGCCTTTAATTTAGTAACTTTTAGAGAAGATATCATTAAATTATCTTCACATAATTATTTTTCTAATGTCACCAATTATGCATGTTGTTTTGAAATTGTATATTCGTAATAATAAATAATCATCCTGTGCTCATTATTATTAATTATTTGTTTGATATAAAATGCATAATGTGGGTTGCTTCCAAATTTGATTTATAATTGTAGTTAATGTATAATAAATATTGGACTAGCATTGGGGACAATTAGAAAGTATATTTATTTGTTAATTTATTAAGAAACCCTTTCGAATATACTTTTCCCTCCTTAAATAATTCTATAAGGTGTAGATTGAAACATGTTAACAATATTGATAATGTAATTACTCCTTTAAGTAGCTTATATATAATGCTAGTTAAAAATTGGCTTCTATTACCAAAACGTATTACCAAAACCGATAAAGCTAGCACTAAAGCACTTTCAATTTTAAATATGTTATATCCTTGTTGCTTGGCAGATTAGATTTTATTAAATACAAATAAATAATTAATGTTTTGCTGCATCTCTTAAATAATGGGATCTTGGTAAAGCCCTCCCATTCTCTTATTCCAGGGATGTGCATCAGTAAGTTCTGAAGTTTAATGCCAGGCAAGTAAGTCACCTCTTCTCAAACTCCAAATGTTTGCTTCCTACACAGCAGAATGTTCAGTCTCAAAGTATCAGTGTTGGTCACAAGAATCTTTGAAGACCATAATCTATACACATGGCTGTGTTATTATTAATATCTGCTAATGCTATAGCCCATGTTGGCAATCCATAGCAGCCAAATCTACCTCCTTATAAATTAATATTTAGCTTTAGTCAGAGACCAGATCTTGATTCTTACGTTTATATGCTCGCATTACATAAAATAAACATATTGTACAACCATATAATGATTTATTTATTTAAGGCTAGAGAAGTTACTTATGAAATAGTATCCCTAGATAGGATGTGGCATTATCATTATAAACCTAACCCAAATGATCACAGATATAAACACATACTTGATTAATTAATATGTAAAGATGAGAGTGCTATGATAATTTCTTACCTACTGTGATGCCTGTGTGTGTATCACATTTCTGAGTTATATTCTTTTATATTTTGTTCATTTATTTTGCTAATTAATATATATATATTTAAACTACCTTGGTTTCCTATAATTTCTTGTAGCCTAATTTCAATCCAATTCAATTTTAATTGTTATATTAGATAGGAATGAAATATGCATCAATGTGAAATTGTAAATACTACTTCCATCACTATGCCATCAGTCTCTTGTAATTTGTAGTCAGTTTGTGATAAATGAACATTGAGTCTCATGTTTCTTCTTGCCCTATGCCAACTGCAAAGAAATGGAAACTAAGTGTATCCTCAGGCATGTCATTCATAAGGTGTTGAGTCACAGAGTACTGGTAAATGAGTTGATGCTTTGCTGGATTCGGAACTTCATCCTCCCACTCTGGTCAGCTTGGGTCTCTTTGCCTGGATTCTGGATCTTGTTATGCAAATCAACAAACTTGACCAGTACAGTATATGCATCATAAATATAAGTAGATGTAGTTTAAGATTAGCCATTTAATTATTATATTAAGGCCTTTCATTTTATTATTGGTATTTCTGTCTTTAATCATGAATTTATTGTAGCAATTATGTTGTTGATTTCTCATTTTGCTTAGTATGTTAGCAGTAGATGCTAATGGTATGCTTGTATATGTGTAGCATTGATCCAGTATTACTCTGCCTTCTTTAGCATAGTCTTGTTTTCTCATCATCATTGCCCATAAATAATGAGGTATTCCAAGTTGTGTGTTACAAAAGGCATTTGCGTGATTATAATCTCTATTCCATTATTATATATATTTTTAAATGATTGCTTGTTGAGTAAAGTATTGAGCTTGTATTTCTCTATTCTACAAGCTTCAGTTATCTAAAACTATTACGACATACTCCTTTATATTATATCGTTTAAATTATAAATTATATATTAAGAAATTGTGAGTTAATTTCAATGTAGATATATCTTATTATATTATTAGCTACAACTATACTATTAGTCCATTCAAATGCACTCATTACCATTACTATGTATTCCTGATTATTAAATCCAAGCTGCAGGAGGTTTTTATATATTTATTTATTTGCATAATCTAAATATACCACATATAATATTATATGTGCATTATATCTAAAGGTTTCTTTAATTTATTTTAATGTAAATTGTAATAAATAAATTATATTTTTTGTTAAATTGTAATCTAAAGAAAAATATATTTAGCCTTTGAAATAAATATTGATTTTATTCTTTGATACGTTTCTGTGTCCGTTGCCCATCTGTCACATCCATATATCAGAAAATTCATTTAAATAATAAAAGTATTTAAAGTATATATATTATTTTGAAATTATTACATTGATGCAATTCATGCAATCCATTATATATGCAATGAGATTTATATAAGATTACTCTATTGAGGTTTTTGTTGTTAGAGTACTTAGTGATGTGTTTGGTACAACAAAATTCGTTTTTACCTATTGCATCACTTTAGCTTTGCTATTGTCAGTTAATTATTTTAGATTTTAAGAAATCAATGATTTAAGAACCAACAAAAAAAAAGAGTTAATCTTTGCTAGCCAATATTATGTTTAAACCCATCTTTAGATAAATTTGTACTTCATTATAAAAGCAGAAAGTGTTGATGTTAGGAAAATAAGAGTCTCATTGCTATTATAGCTGCCAATTGGTTAAAAGAAACTAAATTATTTTATTATTTTTAGATTATCATTGCAAAGTTAGTATTTTTACGACTAAAATTATTTAATATTTAAGAACTTGAGATTATTGTTATTATTGTTTGTAAAATGTAACTATGAATTATCAACCAGCCATTGGTCAATTCACATCTTTGTATTAATTACAACATATTTAGTCCATGAGGGGACTTATTTAGTTATTGTTCACTTAGCCTATAAGAGAACTTATCTTAGGCTATATGTTTAATTAATGCATTGATCTTATATTGATTTAGACCTGTGTTTAAACCTATACTTTCTTTATGGTTAGTTGGTCCCTCTTTGGATGGTTACCATATATATACTCACGTAGTTTGATGTTTTGACTCCCCTGCAGTCTGCCTCAGAGCTATGATATAATGATAAATAAAATAAAATAAATATATAAATAATATAATAAATAAATTCCTGCATAAATACTATATCTTGTATTGTAGAGTGAAGTATTCATTTATTATTTAACACTCGCAGAAGACGCATGCACAATTAGCTTGAAAGGCTGATCTTTGAATGTATACAATTGTATGCATAGCATTATATAAAAATAAATGCTTATTTACTTATAATAAATAAATGTAATTAAAAAATAAAATTAAAAATAAGTAACGGAATATGATAAAATAAAATAAATGTGATAAATCAAAACCAATAAAATAATTCAGATAATATAAAATAAAATATACAACATTAAATTAAAATATAAAATAAATAAATATAGATTATACGTGTATATTTTTTGTCTTTATTTATATTCATAAACAATCATTAATTTAAATATTGTATATTATCTTTTTATTATTATTTTTATATCTCCTAATTATTCCTATTTATTATGAATTCCCCTAATTATTACTATTCATTATAATTATAAAATTGTAATCTTATATATAAAAATCCTATTTTCTCTTTTGTCTGATTGGTGAATGTATGTTTACTTGTAAGGCTGTCACATGGCAAATTCACAACCAACTAAAAAAATATGATTATATGAAGAAAGTAATTCTTCCATTAATAAAAAACACTTGGGAAAAAATAAGTACATGTGCTTTCAACTGCAGATGCATAGTATTTAAATCATGAAGAAAATGTGATTATAGTACATAAATTCATATTTGAATTTTGATATTTAGTGAGGGAAAAAATAAATGCTATAATACTGTATTTATATTTAGTTTTGGTTAGAATATTATTATGTTTATGTGAAGAAAATTGCCATTAATAAAAAATACTAGGGGAAAAAAAATCAGTACATGTACTTTTAACTACAGATGTATAGAATTTAAATTATGAAGAAAATGTTAATATAGTACATAAAGCATATTTGAAAGTTATATTTAATAAATGCTACAGTATCTTATTTATGTTGTTAGCATATAATTGAAGTCAAAATGACAGCCTTTCAGGCCGGTGTACAATTCTCACATTTATTTATATATTATTAAACTCCTTTGTTTAATTTATATTAAATCTTTAAAAAAATTTGTTAAAGTAACCAATTAAAAAAAACATTGCCTATTTAGGCTGGGTACATCTAGTAAAATAATGAAAGGTATAATATATTTAAATTATTATTTGTTCTTGAATACAGATAAAGACTAGATTATACATGTATAATCTATATTTATTTTATATTTCAATTTAGTGTTGTATATTCTATTTTGTATTATGTGGATTCATTTTAATTTATCACATTTATTTTATTATATTTTGTGTTACTTTTTTTAATTTTTTAATTAGATTTGTTTATTATATTATTTATATATTTATTTTATTTTATTTATCATTATATCATAGTTCTGAGGAAGACTGCAGAATAGTTGAAACATCCAGTTGTGTGCATATATATAATAAAAAAAATTTTGCTATAAAATATTTGAAGTAAAGTGTACAAATTGTATTCATATAAAATATTACAGCAAAACAAATAAATTAATAGAATAGTGACTTTTGTGTATTATTATAAAAATTGTAATATAAATTAAACTGTAATTATACTGTAATCCTTTTGTGCATTAATGTAAATGCTACTCACATGAGGAGCATGGAGCTTATCATCCTTATTATTGTTATTTTTCTTCTTTTTCTTCTTCTTTTTTTTATTATCATCATCATCATGTCTTCTATTAATTATAATCAAGATAATTGCTAAGTTAATTACAGATTTGATTTAAAATAGCACAGTAAATCACATTTAATTATTAAGAGACATTATACAAAACATTTGCATATGAATTGCTATTTTGTAATGGACTTATTGAGTACAAAAAGATATTTGACCCTATAAATATTTTTTGAGAATTAAAGATATTTTTAAATTTTGAAGAATGTATATCAAAATGCAACAGCAGTAACTGGATTACATAATAGTAATAAGATTAACATTGTTGAGAATGTTTCTTATCTATGTATTTTTTTTTTAAGATAGTTGAATATTTAGTATTAAACTAAATGGAAACATTTTGAATATTTTGTTTTCTTCTATCATTGTGATTGTTTCATAAATAATACTTCAAAACTGAAGAAAATATCATCATCATCATCAACCATTATCAATCCACTGCAGGATGAAGGTCTCTCCAAGTTCAATTCATCTTTTCCGATCTTTAGCTTCTCTTCTCCACATCACCCCTGCAAACTTTCTTATTTCATCCATCCATCTCACATGTGGTCTCTTTCTGGGTCTTTTACAATCTCTTGGAATCCAGTTTAAAATTTCAATTGTCCATCTATTATCATCTCTTCTAGCAATATGTCCATAAGAGCTATTAAATAAAATTAAAATGTAAAACTAAATACTAAGAAATATAAAGGAATATTCACTTTATTAAAAAAATAATTAATAATAAAAAAATAAAAGAATCTAACAGTTATAAATATTTTAAATCAAAATAATAATCATAAAATTAAACTTGACATGTGTTTTCAATAAAAATGGAAAATATGTCTCTGTGTTGGAAAAGATTTTTAATAAATGTGTTTTATCAATGCTTAGTTATGGATCTGAGCCTTCGGTATACAGTAGAAGAGCAAGACCAAAATTAGAGACCAAACAGTAAGGTATATAGTGAACTATGTTGGGAGCAATTAGGAGAGATTGTGTAAAAGAGTAAACAAGCAACGCTGACATTTCTGAGAATCGTAAGAAGTTGAAATGGAGTTGGGATGAACATTTTTCTAGAAGAGATTATAATAGACAACTAAAGTTCTGAATTGAATTTCATGAGATTTTAAGAGAACTATTTTGCTGCAGTGATGTAAAGAAATTTCTACAATAAATTAACAACTTGTTGAAAACGATGATGATGATTGTTATAATGTACCATTTGGTGTATACAGTTGTAATGTTAACTATGAAAGAATTTTAAAGCAGTTTTGTATTTTTTTTTTTTTTAATATTATCTGTACATGTTTTAATGTTTTTTTTTTTCAATACAATTTTGAGTTGTTTAATTGTTAAATATAAATTTAATACAGAGGTATTTCAAGTTATTTATACATTTTGTGTAATGAGTTTGTTTCTGTACAAATGTCAATACCGTAATTTTTTCCATTTGAAGCTATTATTTATAATTATTACTATGGAAATTAATTGAAGTAAAAATTAGTTTGCTCCAAAAACTTTTATGTACAACAACTAATAAGAGAGACAAAAATAACTAAATTCTTTGACTCGTAATTATCACTGACAAAAATGTATTTTTCTAAAAAAAAAAAGAAGGTAAATGTTAACGCTTGTGTGCTTAAGTTATATGCTTTTAAATGTGAGAATTTATATGTATAACTATATATATGTTTGTACAATAAAAAAATGACAACGTTATTCATTGCAGTTTTGTGCTTGCATTTTAGACCTGAGATTTGACTTGTGAAAAAGGTTTTTTTTCTTCTATAATGATTTGTTTTACACTGTGTATCTGAACATTTGATTTTAAGTGTTGCTTGATTATTCAACCTTATATTCTATATTAAACGTTTTCTCTATCTTGAATGCTGGACTGTACAAATCGATAATTTTAACATTTGACTATATGGATTAGTGCTTCTGGTTTCCATAGGTTATCAGGGCTGCTGAAACATGATGGATACTATTCAATATACGATTTTAATGGATACATTACTCTATGTAGATCTTTGATTGCTCTATAGATCTAGAATTATATTGTGGTATAACACATAATGCAAGCATCTGGTTACTACATATACAGTATATTAAAGTTCGTGATTTTGGAAAGTAATGATGAATTTTTTATGCAAGGCATTGGAAATCCTGGAGATTTGCACTATGATTTTAAATTTAGCAATTATTATGCCATTATATTGTTAACAGTTGTACCTCATCGTATGGATTGTGCTTCTAGTTTTATCATTTGATTTTTACCAATAGTTAAGGACCTCATAGATTAAGGCTTCTAGTTTTTTATAAGTTGTCTGAAAGCTGAAACATTATGGACAAAACTCAAGTTCCCAAAGAGTTCAACTGTGATTTGAACATTGGATTGGGGCTACTGTGTCACTCATCTTTGCGGTCTTGAGGACTGAGTCTGTTGCTTGAAGAGCTCCCAGGGCTTGCTTCCTGGTCTTGGAGGGGGCTGGGATGTGAGTGTATTGGGTTCTAGTATGGGCTTCAGATGAGAGAGTCTGGAACTTGTGAAGATTCCTGGGGCCTGAACTCTTGTTCTTATGGGGGGGGGGGTTGGGATGTGAGCGCTGTGGGGATTATTACAGGTTTCATCTTTGTCATCTTCAGGGCAGTGGAGATGACATGATGCATTGTGGTGTTAATATCTTTGTTCTTTATGTAATTCATAGGTTGGTTATTAGACTATGTGATAATCTGTAGATGGCATATGATGTAAGCATGTGAGATTTACATTTTTGATTAGTGCTGCAGCATTGCTTGTCTAGGCTGTGAAGATGAGAGAATCTCATGCTTGTGTAACTCAGGCCAGAGAGTTCTACTATGGTTTAAACTTTAAATCAGGGTGCTGTGTCACTCATCTCTGCCATCTGGATGGCAGGGTCTAGTGCTTGGAAGATCTCACAAGCCTGGGTTTTGGAAGGGATCTGGGTGCTGTGGGGATTAGTAATGGCATTGGATGAGAGAGTCTGAGCTTTGGAAATACCCCAAGGTCTGGTTCCTAGTCCTTAGCAGGGGTGATGGGATGTGGGTGCTGTGGGGATTAGTATGGGTTTTCACTTATCTTCTGGATGGCGGAGATGATGTGATTCTTGGTGGCTGTGATCTATCTAGTTGCTATTAAGGTCAGGGGTTACTTAGTAAACTATGAGAGAACCTATGAATGGCAAGATATATGCATATATAGTTCAAGGTTTTTCTGTTCACTCAAGTTCTGCATTGTAAATCATAGTTTGAATCTTGTATAGCACTACAGATGACATGTAAATTCAAAGATTAATATTATGTTAATAAATCATATTTTGAGAAAAAAAAAATTCAACTGCAAGAAAACAATGTTCTGATGAATGAGAGGGATTAGGACAAATTCCTATAGAAATAATATTCGATTGAGAGGACAATATAATAAAAGTGGTACCTAATAATATATATTTGACATTAATAATGCATTGTACCGCATATATATTTACATGTAAACAAATAAAGATATAAATTTAAAAAACACAAAAGTTTACATAAAAAATAAAACCATAATAATAAATTGGGAATTGTCCTTACTATTATTTTAAATAAAGAAAAAGTAAAACAATCGAGCATTACGCTTTTTTTTTTTTGTCTGTTATGTTTAAAGTAAAACTTGCTGGAAACTCTTCTACATTAAAATATGAAAGCATTCATACATAACTATGGAATCTTTTGTTCCAAATAAAGATTTAATATTATTTTTAATTACTCAAGAATTTTCTCTTTTATTTTTTTTCTCCAATTCATATTTTTTTTAAATCATTATATTCATAGCCGGAACAAATTATGTAATCTTTTAATTATTTAAAATTACGGTATAAACACTTTTTCCTTTTTAAAAAAATGAATGCAGAATAATTTTCATTTATCAAAATAAAAAAAAATGTAAATACTCTCAACAATAAGAAATGTTTTCATCTGAGCAATTTTTCTCTAAATCTGTATCTGAACTAGTGATTTCAATTTTTTTTAATTATTGTGTTACATTATTCATGGTATTAGATTTGCAGATTGTAGTGGTGAGTTTATTAAAATGTTATGTAGAATTAAATTTTGATATATCAATTATTGTGGTAACGTCTATTAAAAATATTAATCAATTCTTAAGTTATCAACAATCTCAACCTGCAGTCGAGGCAACCAGCTTTAACAATAAGGGAGATTGAGATTATGGTTAGCTTTAGAGTTGATTGTTATCAACTATATTTATAAACCTATTAAAGCCTTGCATAATTGGCTTTATTGTCATAGTAAACTTCTGATAATATAGTATAATGTTTGCCTAAAGAATTAGGTTTCTTTTATGAGTGTTTTAAAATTCCTTTTTTGTTTTAAACATGATTACCATTGCCATTCTTGTTTCTTTGGATTTCATATTCTGGGATTTCCTAAAATATCAAATCCAGTATATATATTAAAGTAAAAAATGTTATGGGTAAAAGATATGATATATATTTGGCATCCATCTGTTTATACATTTGCTTGTTATTAGTATTAGTGTTATATTGATTCTTCAATTAGATCACATCAACTATCATCTGAGTAGTATTTGTTATTTAAGAATATTGCAGAGAACTCTTACAGCAAAAATCACAAAATCTTTTTTCCTTAACTTTTTAAAACTGAATCCATCATAATTCTTAGGTTTGTAATGAAGTCAAAATTAGACCAGAAATAGATGTAACAATAATTTGTCAATATCATTAAGTTTATATCTGATTTCATGGACACATAATGCAAATTAAAACCTTCAAGCAAATTCACACAATAACAGATTGTAAGAATGAAACTATATTCATTGCAAATGCAACCAACTCTCTCAATGGGAAGCCAGAGAGTATTCATTTTTAATGAATACCGTTTAACGTTCAAACAGGATTGTTAGCAATAAGGGAATATACAAATAAATGGAGAGATGTGGGCAATTTATTTTGCAAATTATGTAAGAAAGGCATGGAAAATGTTAGGCATTTGCTAATTGAATGTAAATGCTTACAAGCAGAAAGGTTACAAATAATGAAGTTGTGGGAGAATAAATATAAACAAAGTGATTATACAAAAAATGGATTCTTGATTTTTATGCTGGGTTTAGAAAAAGGTAAGAGGATCAAGATATAAAGGCCATAGAGTGGATAAAGATGTTGGTGTGGAAATGGGATGGAGAAGGATAGAGAAGAATTTGGGAAAAACATAAGATGAAAAATGGAAAGGGAAGGAAATGTCGTTTCTCTGGGCATAGTGGCTTAGAGATTCCTGACTTCAATAAAGCACAAACTGTAGTGCAACACATAACCTTCAGAAATATAAAATCAATATTAATATAGAAATGCTATCAATTTATGGTGTGAAAGATACTCAATGCAAACTTGCAGTAGATATAATTTTATTCTTGCAGATAGTTATTGCATGAATTTGTTTATATATAATATCAGTCAATGCTAATAAAAGAATATTCATTTTAGTTAGGTGTTGGCACCGAGAACGTGTTATTTGAAATATTGTAAGCAAGAAAAAGTGAAAACTTTTAATTTATTGAATTGTATTTTATGCCATAAAGTTATAACATTTGCTTACTAACATTAATTTGATCCTCAGTAAACCAAAGATATTACAGCTTAGAGTTTTGCAATAAATATAATTTTATTCTGATAATTTATTATTGTCTGAATTAATTTTTAAGTAATATCATAAGATGCTAACCAATGTGAAAACACTTTATTGGAAAAATTGATTTGGTCATTGATACTTTGAGATTTTCCATGAAAGAAGATCGAAACTCTTCATTTATTACACTACATTTCATTTCTATAGTAAATAGAGATTTGAACTTAGGATTTTCAGTCTATATTCATTCTCCACTCCATCTCAAACAATCAATACTCATAAACACATGTGAAAAACATAAATAATCCCCCAATATATGTATTTTATCTTGAATAAGCACTCATCAGTTGAGCCAGATCTCCTATACATATATGCAATCAATGCTCAACTTACATTAATATAGCAATTCCTTAAACTTTAATGGACAGGCTTCAATCTTATCACTGTTCCAACAAATCTGGCCCAACTGATGAGTACTCATTTTGCACAAAATATGTATATTGGGGATAATTTATCTTTTTCTCATGTGTGTGATCATGTATATCAGTTGTTTGAGATGAAGTGGAAGATGAATATGGACTGAAAATCCTAAGTTCAAATACCTCTCTTTACTATGGAAAACATTCAGTATACTGAATGAATAGGTTAATTATATATTTCATTCCATTAATTTATAATATATTTTTAAATGTCAGAGCCTATCTTTTAAAAAAATTGAACTTAGTCAGGTCTCAATATTATAAAAGTATTATATTAGAAAATAACATTTGTAGTTATTGAATATAACTGAATTACCAGATCTTAGCAAATGTCTTGTGCATTAACATATAAAGTATGTACTGAATAACATTTCTTTGTGTAAATATCTATCATTGAAAGCCTGTCATCACTTAGTCAATCTCAATATCAATAACAATCAATAATTTCAAACTGTTGTCAAGGCAATCTTTTAACAATAAAAGTGCAATATATATAAATAGCCTTGAGCATTATTAGTTTTACTATCTAAGTAATACATAGTTTCAGCGCATTTATTGTTTGCACGATTTCCATCATCTAATATGAGTATTGAATGTCTTTAGAAAAATGTAACTTTTTTTAAATATTCCAAATACATTCACGTGTTACACAGGTTAATATATGCACAATGTTTTGAAAGTATTATTGTCCTCTCTTCTTCAGGTGTTTCTGGCCTGACCAGTGACAGTACTAGCTTGGAAATCAAATCTTAATCCTTAGATTCTTGAGTACTGAATTTTAAGGTGACATCCTAACCAACTGAGACATTCTTCCAAAGGCAACAATGAGTAGAAATTTCATATACTTATCTATGAGATTTTTCCTGATTCCTCCAATTTTTTTTCTTAAATGCAAAGTTGATTAGTGGTTTCCATACATTATGCATAGGTTGACTTATGGGATTGTTTGCTATTGTCATGTGAGCAGCTTCTTTGTACCTTTCTTCTCTATCCAATATTTTTGTGTTTTTTTCAATTGAATATATGTTTATTGGTACATACATGGTCTGCTACCATAGACACATCTGTTTTCTCTCTTCCAATCTTCAGTTTGTGTTCTTGCAAGCACTTTTCAATGGGATGACTCATATCACCAATGTATGTTCTTCCACATCCACATATTTACTAGATGCAGTTTTTTCTTTTCAGAATTTTAAATTTAGGCTTTGTACATGTTAAAATTCCTCTTAGTGTGGTATGGTTCTGGAGGCTGTTCTGATATTATACTGATTGCAGATTTTTTTTATTTTGTCTGCTATTTTTGATATGTATGGGTACACTACAGTACCAATTGTTTTTTCTTTTGATGGTTTTTTTTTGTTGTCTATTTATGGTTTTCTTAATAACAGTTGATGGATAAACATTTTTCATAAGGGTTTGTTCTATATAGATCTTTTCTTTTTCCAAATCATTGGTTTTTAACAAAGTTCTTTTGCTCTATACCATAGTGATAGTATAACTCCATGTTTTGTGTTTCAGGTGTGATTCAAACATCTAAGAATGCCAATTTTTGTTATTGTTCAGATTCTATTGTAAATGTAATCAAAGGGGATATGTTGTTGATGTGTTTCCAAAAAGTTTCCCATGTGGACATACAACAAATGCATCATCCATATAGTGAAGCCAAACTTTAGATGGATATAGAGAAGTTTTTATGGCTGTGGTTTCAAGTTTTTCTATGTAAATATTGCTAATTAAGGATGACAATGGTGAGCCCATAGCCATTCCTTGATTTTGTTAGAAGAATTCTGTATTATATTGAAAGTAGATTGTTTTTATGCAGAATGTTAATAATTCCATTATACTATCAATAGAAAGAGTTGTTCTGGTTTGTAAGCCAATCTCGCCATTTAATCTTTTCCTTGCAATAGACAATGCTTCTTTACATGACATATTTGTGAATAAACTTTCCATATCAAAGCTTACTAGTAAATCAGTTCTTTCAATTTTGATATTCTTGATTAATTCTACAAAGTGTCTAGAATTCCTGACAAAGAACTGGGTCTTGTATGCCAAAGGACTAAGAATTTTAAAAAGAAATCTTGACAAATTTGGCAAGGTGAATTTCTAGAACTAACAATAGGTCTTAATGGAAGATAATCCTTATGGATTTTAGATAGACTATAAAAATGAGTAATTTTGCTGAAATATGATGTTATTTTATATTTCTGAATCACTGAAGTACCAGCAATGCTTTCTGAGTAATGCTTGTAACTTTGTTTTTGTACTCAGTATCAGATTTTTTGCCACTTTTCTGTATTGATCTGCTGTGAGGAGTTCTGTATTTTGTTGTCATAATCAGTTGTATCCATTACAATTGTTGCATTGCCTTTGTCATCAGGGAGAATAAGTATAGATTTATCTATTTTGAGAGATTTAATTGCTTTTCTATCACCATAGGATATGTTTGATTTCAATTTGTGCTGTTTGTCAAGTGTTCTTTTTATTCTCCAGTGTAATTCGGCTGCTTCTTCTAAAGACAATTTTTGAGTGACCTCCTCAGTAGCTGCCATTATATGTAATAAAGGGATATTAGATGGTGTGATGGCAAATTTTAATTCTCATTCAAGAACAGAAATTTCAGTATCTGTTAAATGTTTAGAACTGAAAATTTTAACAGATGAAGTTGGTACATAAAATTATATTAACCATTCAATTGATTTTAGTCATGGATTAATTCTAAACTCATTAAGCTATTTCTTTAAAATAGTTAATATTCTTTTTTTTATTTTTACAATATATCCAAAATCAAAGTTAACAATGTTTGGTCCAATTAGTTTAAAATATTTAATAATTATTTAACAACATGTTCAGAATGAATGATAATAATCTTTGATTCAGCTTATCAAGAAAAAAAACATTTTTAACTTTACAACATTTTTTTTCTCCTTAAAAACTATTTCGCCATTTGTAGTAGAAATATGACTAGGTTTTAGAAAAAACAAAAAAATAATAGTATACACATATAAGAAAATAATACTTTTAGCTAGGGCTTTCTTATTTAGTTAGGCTTTTCCAGTTGCTCCCAATGGAGTTTCTCCCTGAAGGCTTCTAAACATGAGTCTGGTTAAATTTGTCCTTCCCTAGAGCTGTAGCAACCCCAGATGAATGAAAAATCATAAATTTTGTCCATTTGGGTCTCCTTGAATTTTCAGATGAGATATGTTGATAGAGACTCATGCTCTTGGTTGAAGGCAAAGTTGCAGACTTTTTAGAGTGAAAGTATGTCACATGGAGGAAGGTGATGCCTAGCTTTTAGATGAATTTAGCACATGGTTTTCATTGTACAAAACATTTTAGTGCTAAACTCATTTATGATAAAAGCTTGATTAAAACTTCAGCTATTCTATTTAATAGCTTTGTAAAGATTTATGCTTCTTTTTTCTTTATCAGTCGAATTACGCTTGGGCTGCTCTCTCTTTAACAGCTAAGTTAGGGATCTTCTATTTCTCACCAGATACTAAGGTCTTCTCATTTATTGACCACTCCCCTTCTATTTTTAGAACAATTTTTCCCACAAGCCAATCACAATCTGTCTCTCACATGATAATTTTCACAATAACCAATTAAAATAAATTCCCACAGATACAATTGTTCAGTTATCTACTTCTTTAACCCTATCGATGATTATTATTTAATTGGCCGAATGAGTTAAAAATCAAAACTTTTAATTGGCCAACTCACAACTTTAACAAAATCTATTGTTAAAATAGATTCACTTTTAATAAATAGTTTCATTTGTAAAAAATATATTACTAAATTGTCAGATTACGAAAGTAAACGAAAGTCTTTTCAAAAATAAAATTTGATTTATAATTTAAAAAATATTCAATTGCGATGAAATAAAAGTAACCGCTATTCAACCAACCAAAAAAGATTGCGTCAGCAATCTTTTTTTTTTCACTTTAACGTTATGATAAATATGTAGCAATAAATAAATAATTTTTGGTAATATCTTAACTATTTTTTTAAAATAATTTGATTTTTAGTATTATTTTATCAATAATAATTTGTAATTCAATTCAAATATTGTTTAAAATGTTGTAAACATTCGTTTATCATTTTCGTAATAAAAATCAAAACGAACGTAACTTTTTACTTTTTGGCAGCCATTTCCCTTTTTGACAGAAGTTGTACAGCCAATAAGATTCAAGAAAAGGTGGTGAGGAGGCGGTGCTTTGGTTTTGTTTGACATATATGGTCCATTTTTATTGATTTTTTACTTGTAAAATAATTCTGAAGAGGGCACCATCTTACAGAACTTTTGATTTTCTTTCGAATGACGTATAATATGTATACGTGGGATAAAAAGTAGCCAATTTAGAGTGATGACAAATCTTCTCATTTTTTGTCGAGTCAAGCAGTTTAAAGATTAATCAAAGACATTGAAAAATAACTCTGATTAAAAATAAAATTTACAAAGGTATTAAAATCTTATTATTATTTTTTTCATTAAAAAAATATGCTTAAGCATAAAATTTAATCTCTTTTTTAAAAAAAGATTAAAATTAACATTAATCAAATAAGGTACAAAAACAAAGAAAAATAATTTGTTTTTTTTCTTAGTACATTTTCATAGTTTAAATTAAAACTACTAATTATTATAACTACTACAAAGGGAGAGAGTAAAAAAAAAAACTTGTTTATATTTTTTCACAATTCTCTCTCTCTCTTCTTTATAATCATTTATAACGTTAAAATAATTTCCATATTAAAATATTACTATTAACAAATTAAATGTTTGATAATTTTTTACACTATCATATGGGGATTTAGAAATATTGAGTAAAATAATGACCCTTTAAAAATATGTCTAGAAAATTAAATATTACTTTCCCCCATTAATGAAATCATCCTTTAATTAAACCTGAGGAATATACTGCCAACTATCTAATTCTCATTATTTATTTCTTTTAGTGCCACCATGTAGTCAACTGGTTACATTATTCTGGTCTTTTATGGTAAATTAAATTGAATTGAACTTCTTTCTTAATATTTTAATTTGTTTCCGCCAATTTCATTTCATTACAATAAAAAAATTGTTAGTCACACTTTGCTGTATGTTAACATTTACACTGACAATGTGGGATATAATTTTTTAATTATGCCATGTTAGGCTATTTGTCACTGGTAATGGTCTTATTTATTTGATCTATTGTTAGTCATGTTTTGCTGTACCTTAACATTTACACAGATTTACAGACTCTGGATATAATTTTTTAATTAAGCCATGCTATGCTATTTGGTTAGTGGTAACAGTCTTATTTATTTGATTTATTTTCATTTCTGGAGATGGGGTGACTACTAGCCAAATATATAAATGCCTGGCTTCAGCACCATGATGGACAGACAACCTCATCACAGAACAAGTTTGCAATGCAGCATGAGTACCATAAAAGCTGTCTGTTTAAGCACTAACACAACTTACTATCCAGAGGGTACATTAAGAAAAAAATGCCAAAGAAATGTTTGGCCACATTTATGAGTCTTATAGATTTCACACCCATAACATAATATTTCTTTGCAAGCTTACTTTTGGATATGCAAATCTATGAATTATACTGAAATCTATATTTATGTTTTTGGCATATATATAAAAATTGATTTTTTTCATAAATTTATTACAATCCAAATACATTATTTCAAAATGAAATCATTAGTCAAAATCAAAAATTTCAATATCACTTGGTTTATACATTGACTATTAGTTTTTGGTATATACTGTAGTACATACATTATTGATACAAATTTCATTTTTAAAAAATATATAGTTCATTTTAAGACATCAATAAAAATAAGTAATACTATGTGTGTATATATATATAAAGTATTAAAAATCCTTTTAAAAATGTTTTATTTGTGATTTTTTTTTATATGTAGTAAAAACACATTTTTATAAGTATAAAAATACAATAAATCTGACAAACTGGATAAAGATTTTTAAAAAATATATAAAATAATTTTGACATGATGTAATATTTTAAAAAAATTACATGTAACCATAAACACATTAGCAAAAAAAAGTTATTAATCTTTTTCTTCACTCTTTTTTTTTTTGTGTGATATGATTAATGACAATAAAATGCAAAAGGTACAGAATCTTATTGATATCAAATTGATTATCTTAATTTTAAGCATATGTTTGTTCCTATGCAAAGACAAGGTAGCTTACTTTTCTAGTACAATGTAATAGAAAAAGCAATTTGAATCACATTGCCAATTAAAAGTTTGAAATTTAAAAAAAAAATTAATTTGTAATTATTTTATATTATTTTAATAGATAGGTGAATCTTTGAGTCTGAGACATTTACTGATTATTATGCTTATGAAGAATATTGCTTATCATTTTTCAAATATGTCATTGGGGTTCAGATACTTTACATGTCTGATTTCTCCAGAGTAATGTTGTTTGCATTAATTAGAGATTTATAAATTCTTGGATGTCAGCATTTAAATTCTTAAATCAAATAATAAAGATAAGCAATCAAATAAACAATATCACATTAGTTTTTAGGAGCAAACTTCATTTATACGATTTCAGACCTCTCACCTATTGCAAGTTTAAATAATCAATAGATCATAAATAGTATTTTGTATTCTATTCCTATTCTAAGCTGTTTATCACATTCTAACAAGCTTTTGGATTATGGATTTCATCAGTGAAGAAATTTGGATTTGAATTTAGCAGCCATCTTTTTTTTTTTTTGTATTATTAAGCTGTCAGCCTGAAGTTTAATAACTTCTTATTTAGAATACCATTCAATTTGTTTGTATAATTGTACAAATTTTATACCAGTTGAATATCTATTGATTTTGATGTTTTCAGTGTTTTAATAAATGGAAATATCTTTCTTTTCTTTTTTTTGGCCAGGGGTATAAAATAAAATAAAAAAATTGCATGTTCCCAATTAATACATTGCTTTTCAGAAATTCTGTTTATACTTTAGTTTGCCATATATTGTAGGATTGAGTAATTATTAGATGCTAAATAATAGTAGAATTATAATAATAATATATTTAGAAATTGCTTCTGCAAAAAATTCTGTATATTGGAGGTATTGTGATGTTTTTTTTATTATCAAATTCTGGTCAAAGAATAAAAGTGTCAACAGTCATTAAAAAATTAATGACATCACAATATATACTAAACTAATGTCAGATCTATATAACTAAGTAAGCAAGTTGGCTTGAATTCAAAGCATTAACTTTTAAACTGCTGGATAAAAGATGAATTTGATCAAAAAAATCTAGGTATTACTAAATACAGATCCAAAACTTCTCATTGACAAATATCATAATCTAAAAACTAATATGAGGACATGTATAGGACAGGACTAGATAGGTATGTAAAAAGCATTATCTTTAGCATCTCTTGCTTACTCAAACTTACACTAGATGACACCTGGAATAGTATAAATAGAATATGGATTGCATTATCATATAAGAAAATGTTTATATAAAAAGAAAATCTTTTTATTATTAAAAAAATTGTTAACAAAATATTTATTTGAAAATATTCTTAGATAAACATTGTAGTTATTATTATTTATCCAAAATTTTGTGGTGAAGATATTTTAGTAGAAATTATGTGTCAGATTATTTCCTTCATCAAATATTAAATAAATGTCAAATGTCTTTAGGAAAATTTAAGGTTTCCTTAAACTTTTCAAATACATTCAACTGTTAGTGATAGCACACAGGTTAATATATAATACAACATTTTGAGTGAGATTATTTTTCTCTATTCTTCTGATGTTGTTGCCTGACCAGTCAGGTGAGCAATACCTAAAGAGAGAGGAGCATAATCCCATTCACAATATTATGTTATACCCTACCCTGTGCACTTTCTACCTAATAAGAGTATTTGAAAAGTTCAAACAAAGTTTGAATTTTTTTTAAAAATTTAACAGTTAATATTAGATGACGCAAGTAGTTCTGCATGCTATCACCACAAATTTTCAGACAAACTCTAAGTATTTCGTGTTAACTTGATACTATATCAAAGGTGACCTGCTACCACATCAAACTTTAGACATTATGAAAAATTATGTCAAAAACTGGCCTGAGTAAAAAAGCAGTTAACTTTCCTATGTAAATGTAAAATCTGGAGAGATTGTTTCTAAGAGTTTGCAACTAAAGCCCCCAACTCATTTCTAGAGAACTGAGAAAAGAATAAATGATCAAATGTTTTCTAAGCATCGAGCTTTGTATTCCACTGATAATACAATTTTTTTTTTAAAAAAACAAACTTATTGATGAAGACTCTAACAAGAGTTTTTCAAGCAGTAAGAAACCATATTCTATGTTGTACGAAAAAATTAAAAGAATATCAAAAGATGAAAGTTGTAAACCTACATGGGAATTTCAATGTCATACTGTATTAAATAACCTGCCAGCTTCATTAGCCAAAAATCTTAGTTGTAAACATCTAATAGATGCTGAAGTTTCTATTCTGTTAAAAGGACTAAACCTTGTTATGATATCATTCAATATTCCTTTATTAGACATAATAACAGTATTTGAGGAAGTCCACTCAAAAATTGCCTCTAGAAGGAGCAGCAGAATTACCCTGGAAAATAAAAAGAACACTTGAGAGATACCAAAACTGGAAACAAACTATACAAATCCACAATTACTGCCCATGCTGATAAAGACAATGCTACAGTTGTAATGGATATAACTGATTATGATAATAAAACTTCTCATTTCAGAGGAATACAAAAATGTGGCAAAAATGATATTGTTTATAGTAACAAAGTTTCAAACATTATTCAGAAAGTACTGCATGTATTTCATTGATTATTTGAGCAAAATCCCTCATCTTTATGGTCCATTTAAAATCCATAAGGGCCATGTTTGATTAAAACCTATTGTTCTAGAAATTCATCTTGCCAAAACTTGTCAAGATTTTCTTTGATGGTTTTCAGTTACTTGATGTACAGGACATGGTCACTAAGAATTCTAAGCACTTTGTGGAATCAATCAAGAATATGAGAACTGAAAAAACTGGCATATTGGTAAGATTTAATGTAGAAAGTTTTTTCAAAAATGTAACCTAGAATGAAACATTGTAAGGAAAAGATTAAATGATAGTAATAGCTCTTCTTATTGTTAATATAATGAAACTTAACATTATGCATTCCAACACATTTTTAATAAGGCATGGAATTCATCCAACAAAGTCAAGAGATGACTATGGACTTATAACATCATTTATGTGAAAGAATTTTAAATCATAAACATAAATACTGCTTATCCACTAAACTCTGGCTTTGCTATATTTATGATATATTTGTTATATAGCTATACATTGAAGCACTATTAGATACATTCTGGACACAGACCTATAAAAAATGGCATTCTTAAACATTCTTGTGGCTAGACTCATGGCATAATCAAAATCAAAAACTTACATTCACAGGAAAATATTTAACATATACAGCTAATCATGACAGAAATACAAAAGATGGAGTAATACTATTACCATGAAACAGAGCAAAAGAAGTTTGTTCAGAAACTAGTTATTTTGGAAAAAAAAAAAAACCTATGTAGAACAAGCTCTCATGAAAAATGATTATCCATCAGCTGTCATTAAGAAAACAAATTGTCAATAAAATAAAACTTAAAAAAAAACAAAACAATTATTGGTACTGTAGTGTATCCATACATACCATGAATTGCAGAGAAATAAAGAAAATCTGCAATTAGTATAAAATAAGAACAGCTTTCCAAAGCCATAGAACAATGAATTTTAACATCTATAAGATCTAAATTTGAAATGCTGAAAAATAAAAACTGCACCTGTGAAATAATATGTAAATGTGAAATAATGCATATAAGTGAAAAAAGCAATTGAAAGAACTCAAACTCAAGATTAGAAAAGAAAAAAAACCATATATATCTAAATAGTACAAAAATGTACAAAAGGAAAAGTACAAAGAAGGAAGCTAAAAAAAATGGCAACTGACTCTGTAGGTCAATCTAGTGCCATAATTCACAATGTCTCGAAACCATTCATTAGCATTTCCCTCAGGAGAAAGGGGCAGAAATCAAGAGGATCCTCTTAGATAAATTAATGAAATTTCTATTGGCAAAATAGCCTGATTGGTTACAGCATCACCCTAAATTTAGTATTTATGAATCTTAAAGTCCAAGTTTGTTTTCAATGTTAGTACTATCACCGGTCAGGGCAGCAACAATTGAAGATCTGAGATTAATACCACTCAAAACATTGTGTTATATATCTGAAAACTTTAAATAAAGCTTGAACTTTTCTAAAGACACTTAAATTAATATTAAATGAAAACCCAAAATATTTACTATATTTATTATTTTATATAATAATTCAGAAAATCCTTTGTTCATACAAATATAATAAAATATATGCATACATCGATACTTTATGAAGTATACAATAAATCTAAAATACAAATTCAATTTAGCCTAATGCATTTTCAGTGCAGAGCATCATAATATGGCTGTTAATACATTGGTTTAAAGGCAAAATATGGTAATTAAACCCCATCTAAAACCAACTATATGAAGGAGCTAACCAATGCTGCAATAACCCATGCTTCACGACCCTTATTCATGTTACAAACCCATACAGTATACAATGAAACGTTTAAATTGTTCATACATCACTACCCCTATTGACCCAGATCGAGTTTCACATCTAATTTAGTCCCTATTTTGGCACTTAAACCCCTCTACCTAATGTTACCATCAATGTATTTCTTTCCCTTTTGACTCTTTTTAATGTAAATATTCATAGTAATAAAGTTATTTTGAAAGAGAGGAATAACTATTTTAGAATCTCAATAACAAAAAAGTTAGAATATTTGCTAAAAATCATAAATGTATTTTATAAAGAAATGTTTACAAATGATTAATAATAATGTATATGTTTATAAAAAATATTTGTCACTGCTAGCATGAAAATATTTCAATAATTCAACTTTTTCAGGAAATCTGGCAGTGAATACTTGAATTATTACAATTTGATTTGCAAGTATCAAACTCATTTCACACATAACTTTGACCTCATCGACTTCAGATAAATACAGTAATGATTATCACTAATCATTTGCTAAACTAGATATTATCTCTAACTCATATATAAGCTTTAAAACTCAGTTGGATTATTTGTCTTTTATTATTTCTTTATTTACATGATTTTAAAAGAACATGTAGAAGTGTGAAGGTTATTTAATGTCTTAATATTTGAACTTGCATTAGAATTTGTTAATTGATCAAAATAAGTACCAAGATATTGAGATAGTTAATAAAATAGGATTAATTACAAATGCAATGAAATTATACTAACCATGACATATAACAACACATATACTGCACACACAATACTTTTAAACATCTTGATTGCTAATGTCATTTTGCTTGGATTTTAGAAGTTACAGAATCTGTGGTAGCCAAATTGCATCTATTCAAATTTAT
Organism: Epiperipatus broadwayi; assembly: GCA_028023455.1. Classification (NCBI taxonomy): domain Eukaryota; kingdom Metazoa; phylum Onychophora; class Udeonychophora; order Euonychophora; family Peripatidae; genus Epiperipatus; species Epiperipatus broadwayi. Next base: position 104,017 of record JAQFVV010006422.1, on the reverse strand, counting down.
ACTGAATTATAAAATATTTACAAGTTTTGTTTATGATCAAGTTTTTATTTGAGAAAGCACTTCTTAATGACTCTAAAATACTTTACTAAAAGAATCATTAAACTTTTTGAAGGTTATTTAATCAATAGTAAATTATAAATTTTAAAATAGAAGTTGGAAAAATCTTTGTTTCCTTTTTAAATAATGTAGTTAAAAGAGGGTTAATTAGAATTTTACTAGAAAACCAATATTTATCATTAGTCTAGATAACTTTTAAGAGTTTAGCGAATAAAGTTAATTTTGTTATGTAACATGATATCTATTTTTAACCTTCAATTTTCTATTAAAGAAACATTTTTATTACTAGTAGTAATGATTTTTTTTTGACCATATTACATTTATCTTTTTTTTCCATCTCCTATATGAAATTAAAAATTGAGGAGGATTTTTCATAATTTTATAATTTCTTTTTGTCAATAAAATTTTGTAAAACTTATTCTACTTTATGTTGTTGATATTTTTATAATACAAATCCCATGAATTTTATTTCCATTAAAATGTTTTTTTTAAGATAAATTAATTAGTTAAGTAAAAATATCGCTATGTTTTTAATTGTCCTAATTATATCCCTGAGTTGTTGGCTCACAATCTATATTTATTTCAGCTGATTATGATGTCTTGGATAATGCATTGTCTGCAGAAAAGATTATTGTGTTTATATAATTAGGTTTATAAAGATTATTGTGTTCTTTGTAGTATTTTCCACATTCATTACTTTTTGTAAATGTAAAAATTAAATTGGGTCACTGTGTTTACAGGAGCATGACATTGTCCCACCAGTGCTGAAGGCTGCGCCATATTACAATCACATTTTTTGTTTTAATAATAGGTGCTTTAATATCTGTTGCATAGATAATAACAGCTAATTAATTTCAACTTCAAGGGTTAATAACAGCTAATTAATTTTATTCAGTTCAACACTGAATAACTAATTGGGTTGATTTTAGAGGATGATCTGATAAAATTCTAAGTCTGCTTGTGACATGAAAAATGTTCAAAGTTCACCTTATACAAACTTGAACTTCAAACTATGTATGCATTGCTATTCCAGTAGTACATCCTGAGCTGATTTTTAGTACAAATAAATAACTTAAGGAATTCTCAAATTGTATTTTTATATGATACTGTAAATATGCATGAAGAAAAACAGAGAAACTTTTCCCATAAATAATTCAATATTTATAGTATGGCCTAGTGGTTAGCATAGCTGCCTTCCAAGCAGCAGCTGGCCCGGGTTCGCTTCCCGGTCAACGCATTTAACATATGGATAAAAAAACCAACAACTTCAATTGTTCAACTTGATATTTATTATTAACATGCTCTTTCATGGTTTAATGCATTGGTGGGGTGGCAAGTTTTGGAGCTTCAAGTTTTATAGATCTTGGCCAAACTCTCATTTCTGGTGCTCAAAGTTTGTTTACATTCATATTTTTACTATTAACTTAAATAAGCAGTAGTTATTTAAATCAAATACACTGCATATATATATTGTAGCATCTAGGGATATTTCAACCACATCTGATCTTATATATATTGGTATTTTTAAAAAAAATTATCTGAATTTTAACTCATTATTGGATATGTGAATTTATTATTGGTTGGAATTGATGAATAGCTTCAATTATATGATGCACTCTTTTGATAAAACTTTACATGATATTTTGTTTATTTCCTAATTTAGTAAAGAACATTTCTTAGAAGAGACAACAATTTGCAAATTGTTTACTTCTGTATGCTTAGGAAACTAGCGAGATATTAAATTCATCAAAAGTCGGCTTTAAGAAAGAGAAAAATGCGGACATGTTTACTTTTGATACAATTAGTGACATAGATGTAGTTTGTAAACTTTGAATTCTAATAGAAAACTTCAAATGTCATGTTGAAATTGAAATAATGATTTTGACTTGTTTCATTTTATTATGTCTTTAAGAATAAACTCGTGATTCACTTTTTTTTTTTTTTTTAAAAAAAAAAAGAATAGTAATAAGTAAAAAAAAAAAAAAACCAACAGGAAATACATTAAGATTTAATATTTTTTTAAGTACCGATAAAAGAATCAAAACATCTCGAATTTGGAAAATAGTATTTTATAACACTGATTATCCATATATCTTAATAAATAATTGGTATGTTGTATTTTCGCAGATATGAATATATATGTACATAATAAATATAACTGTAATAAACTATTATAAACAGTCTTTCACTCCGCAGAAATACTTTCGGATTGAAAGACTATTGGCAGTTGAGGCTGGTTTAAGAAATTAACCGAAAGTATTTCTGCGGATTGAAAGACTGTTTATAATAGTTTATTGCCGTTATATTTATTATTTTTATTATGATTACAATTTTGTTCTAATTGACAGACATTTTAGTTTTATATGTACATGTATGATTGGAGTTATTTATAATATATATAAAAAAGGACTATTTATTATAAGAATAACCACTCAACAAAGTCTATGAAAATATAAACCTTGAGAGTGTTAGCTGGCAGTCGCAAGAAACCTTTATGCCAAAAAAAAAGGAAGAAAAGTTTTTCTTTTTAATTTGTATTCTTATATGTTTCTTTTATTGTTTCTAAAAGAAATATATACAATTAATCAATATTTTACTATAAAAGAAATTCAATGTATGTATTCATGAAATTGTTAATTAAGGAAATACATAGCATGGATTATTAAAAAACAAAATTGACATCTGCCTTTAAAGACCACAAAATATCAATGGAGATTTAAATAACAACTGAAATTTGGCTTCCATTGTATTTGAGGGATTTTACTAAAGATATGTAAAGTGTTCATCAAAATTTAAGGCAAGTACATACACATATACACAAAATATAATGCCAATATTTTATAAATGAAATCAATAATGCTATTGAGGATACCAAAACATAATATTGACTACTATGAAAGAATTATTTAATGGAACTGTAAAATGTTGACCTGTATATTTATTCATTATATTCACAGCCTCTCTATCGAAAGCAATATCTTTCACATATATTGAATTTTGCATTGTGGTTTTGGATTACAGATATTATTAGTCACAGCACCCGAATTAATATAATAATAGTTAAAATTAAAGAAGATTATAATAGTGATATTAAATGAATCCTGCAGAAATTAATATATGATGATGTTCAACATTTCAAGTACTCGTACATCAATAAGATTTGAATTAGGAATATGTGATGAAACGATCTTTTAGAAATAAGCTAATGGATCTAGATGTACATATGATGAAATCATAATGGATAATCCAAAGGCATAAGTATAAAATACCATTTTGTTGTAATATTATTGTTCCATAGTTACAGTGTATTCAAATAATAAGGATTTGTTGCCAGTCCAAATGTTTTGAAAGTTTGGATATTGAGTGACTTACTGATATTATAGAGTGTTTAATTTTATTTTAATGTTTTCACTTATATATATATTCAAGTAACCTCTTCATGTATGTCTATTGACATAAAGAATAATTGCTTTAAAGCAAGCATTTAAGTAGAGGTAATTGCTATAACTGATTGAGATTATGAATAATCATTGAGTAGATTTTGTTAGAATAACTTATTTAGGTTTAGTATTCTTAGTAGCAAGCCATACACATATTAGATGATGGAAATAGTCCAATATAAAAACACAACTAGAACACCATCATCACAAACTTTTCAGGAAAATACTAAGCTAAACTTTCTTTACCAATTAAATTTGAATAAATTTAATTCAAACATAGATTTTCCTAGTTGTGCAATGTGTATATTGTCTAGCATCATACATGGTTTAAACCCCTACCTGATCAATACGATTGATTTTCTATGACATAGGGATATGTGAACTTTAACTGGCAAGTTTGAATGTATGTCTATTTTATTCAATTAACATTAATTATTGATTATTTTTTGAAGATTAGTATCTAATAAAGAATTAGCACTCTTCATTATTTAGTCCTACATTAGATCAGATTGTATTAGTATGAGTGAGAGAATAGTCAGCATACACAAATAAAACTTTTTATTTTAATATTTTATTATTTTGCATTTTATGAAACATTGAACAAAGTCCCATCAATTCTCCTACATCTATATAACTGGTCACTGGATTCCTCTTTCCAATCCATTTAATTACATTCATATGATGAATGTATGCTTTAATTTGAATATATTGGTATGATCAACTAGCCATCCCATTCATACCATTACAGTTTTTGGCCCTCAATTGCATGGCTCGAATATGAACCACTAACATCTGAGATCAGCATGAATTGTACACAGACACTGCCAAAAAAAAAAAACAATTTTTTTTTGGGATAGCAAATATTTTCTTTTTGATTTCAAGATCATAACTGATAATCTCATCAGGGTTAAAATAGGTTAGGTGTATTTTTACAATGCTTGGGAATGTATTTGTTAGAAGCCTTAATCAATAAAGTTGTACCAAAGATAGATATCAACAATAAACAGATATTTTTCAACAGTAAATTATTTTCCCACATTGTTTGTGATAGTTCATAGATAAGTTTTATTTGTATCTTTATTTTTTAGAATATTAGTAGGGAGACTATTAATTTAAAAGTAGGACTTGAGATGAGTACATCAGATATGTTGAAAATGATTCTCAAAAATACATAAGAAAGAAGTTAATAAGACGTTTGAATGACTATCAATATAGCAGTGTTGATATTAAAAATAATTTTGAATTGTTTCTTAGGGATACCCCCCCCCCCCAATTACTTGACAGCTACCAGAGTGAACTACTCTCATATAATGTTAATCCTAGAAAGAAGAATTATTATAGTTATAACAGAGCTTGGAGAAACTTTAATGCAGTGACTATGTTTAATTTGTTTAAGGTTAAGATATTTTAAAACTCTTGAAGATGAGACTATTGAAATAGAAAACTTAGTCTATATAAAGTATCAAAAATTAAAGTGAATGGCATGAATAGATTTTTTTCCATATGTCAAAGCATCGGCCGGGAATTGATTCCTCATTTTTTGTTATTAATGGTGAAGAATGGCATGAATAGATTTTTTTCCATATGTCAAAGCATCGGCTGGGAATTTATTCCTCATTTTTTGTTATTAATGGTGAAGAAGATAATGATATGAATTGGCAAAGTGGCCACATCACGAAAGGATATATCTTACTATTACTTTTAATGTTTCAATGACCATTAACCATTGACATCAGTATAGTAGTAAATGTAAAATGAAGATGCAAATTGTAAATAAATATAGATTAAGGGTCAGTGAAGAAGAAAATCATTTTATTTGTTATATGGATGTAATCTTTATATGCAATCCAAAAATTGAGCATGCTGCTGACTTTATGGACATTCATTTTAGTTTAATTAGGGATTTATTTCACAAATATCATCAAAAAGGAATGTTTCAGTAGATATTATCTACCTAAACCTTTTATATAGGTTATTTTGTTACAGGTTAGGGTGTTTAAAGTACTAACTTAGGTTTTTTATTGTTTCACATGTAATTTACATAAGAATTTGCTTATGTAATGGTTTTGTTCAAAATTGTGGTGTTTAAACATGTTAAGTTTTGAATCAAATCCATAATTTCAACAATTTCAAAGGATACTGTATTTGAGAAGTGAGACAGTTAAGACATTTTATCATATACTCTAGGAAAGTAAATGTCATGGTTACTAAAAAGGGGAAATTATTAAATTACATGACTATGTTCATGGAAAGCATTAATGTTCACAGAATATGATTTCTTTATTTATTATATTATTATCCTGTGCAAAGAGATACCGAGATTTGAAAGTGCCCATTTTATTGTTTTCTTTTCCAGATAGGTATTTTATATTGGTCATGTGATATATACAGTTTTGTAGATCATGGCCAAGTCACTTATTAATGAAGGCAAATCTAAGAGGTGGTAAATAAGATCTCTAGTTAGACTTTTAGTTCAATAATAATCTATCTTGTGATGCAATATTTTAGTGTTGTTACAATTAGTTGGCATTACTACTAATTATTATAAATATTAGATGATAAGGCTATGATTCATGTCAATCTCATAAATCATCAATATAACAGTAATACTATTTATACCAATTATTAAAGATATGTTGATCACTGATGGTGAGTCAATATCTGATAGATGTATAGAATGCAAGGTATCATATGTGTGCTGACAGTGGATTGAAACAGTTGAATGATTGAGCCTTTTCTCAAAGTTTGCCAAACTACAGATGTGGGATTGTGCTCAAAATCTTAGGTAGTGGGTAGTAGAAATAAGTCCCAGCAAAATAATAATTATTGCTGAATTATGACTTTAGAAGAGGATGTTCAGTGGAGGTTCCCTAACGTTGCCAAAAGCTGTCCAAACCAAGGATCCCCAGTTAGTGATCATACAGTGCACCATTTGCAACATCATCAAGAAATTAAAGTATGATTTAATTGATGGTTGCTTATTTTACTTTTACTATTGGAAGGCGAATTTAAACTGGCACCTTTTCCACTTATGTGTTTAAGTAGTTGATTAACATTTAGTCAATTTGCTTTAATGTTAATGGGGAATATCTATGCAAATATTTTATCATAGAATAGCTCATTTGAGTATAGCTAAAGTCATTAAACATATATTTCTTCATGTAGTCTTGAATAGAGCTTACAAAGATTTTCTTAGGCATATTTTACTAGAAGTTATTATATTTTAGAAGGGGTCAATTTAAGTAAAACCCATGATTTTAGAAACCTCAAAGATATGAGAGATGTTTCATTAACAGTACTCAAGATATATATATATTGTAGTGAGAGGATGTGCATCATCTAGGGGCATTTCAACCACATCCAATTTTATTTATATATGGGTATTTAAAATTTTTTTTATCGGAATTTTAACTCATTGTTTGGTTGGAATTGATGAGTGATATCTTACTTAACTTCAAAATATGATACACTCTTTTGATAAAACTTTACATGATATCTTGTTTATTTCTTAATTTAGTACAAATGTTTCATAGAAAAGACAGCAATTTAGAATTTGCTCACCTCTGTATGCTTAGGAAACTAATGTGATATTAAATTATTCATTAAAAGTAGGAAGTTACTTATAATTTTAAGAAAGAAAAATGTGCACGTTTACTTTTGATACAACTAGTGACATAGATGTAGTTTGTAAACCTTGTATTCTATTAGATAAATGGCAAAAGTCCTGTTGAAATTGAAATAACAATTTTGATTGGGTTCATTTTATTATGCCTTTGAGAATAAGCTTGTGATTATTATTATTTTTTTTTTTTAAAAAAAAAAGAATGATAGTTATCAATAAAGAAAGCAGGATGACATTAAGATTTAGTATTTTTTTTTTTAAGTACAATAAAATAAATCAAAACAACTGGAATTTTGAAAACAGTATTTTATTAAATAACACTGCTTATCCAAATAGCTTAATAAATAATTGGTACATTGTATTTTCACAGGTATGAATTTATACTATGTACATGTATGATTAAAGTTATTTTATAAAAAAAGGTCTGTTTATTATATGTTAACTTTGTCATCTGGTCGGCATGAAATAGAATAACTTTTGAAAAAGGAATAGATTACAATATTGAGTTATTGTACTTCAAATTGCTAAATGATGCTAAGGACTATGACAAGAAGACATGCCAGCCATGGCTAACCGAACAGACTTGGAACCAGGTTAAACTAGGGTCATGCCTTACCTAGTGTAGTGTATATCTTATATACTAAATAAATCAATACATTAGTCACTAGAAATTATAAGAGCCCAAAGGACCATAAAATATCAGGATAATAAATCTTAGGAAATGAAGGTTGCTAAGGTTGAACAAATTAATAGAAGTTTAGGAATACATAGAAGGGAAAGGTACCGCCTTACAAGTGGTATGCCATGCAAACCAAGAAGTATGCATATATATATATATAAAGACATTTATAACAGAACTGGGAATGATTAAATGGTGAAATAGACTTGTACAATTAGACAATCCAAGGACAATATTCCCACTGCAACTGAAGTGGTTGCCTTGTTTCTTTCAAGCTTATGCCTCCCAAATAGTTATGAGGCACGAATAGAGGTGTTTTGAAAGTTTAACATTGCAGTTAATATAACAAAATTTTTTGAATAACTAATGGAGAAATGGACATGTATAATTGGACAATTTTGTGAACAATAATTTAAGCATAAAAAGTTGGGTGTATGTGTGTGAGTCTGGAGGGGCAGGTGAATTTTGTGTCGCTGCACATCTGGAACCACAAAAACCCGCTCACCTATCCATATGTTTATACTTGAATGTTTAAAAATCATATGCACTGAATCAATTGTATGGGTGTGGATGCGCTTGACATGCACTGACACTCCCTAAATTTGTTTATAACAATTCTTGTTGATTGCATTGTAATATCCAAACTTATGCCTCTCTTATTGTCTTGAGGCACAAATAAAGGCATTTGAAAGTAAACACTCAATAAAGTCTATGAAAATATAAACCTCAAGAATGTTAGTTGCCAACTGTAAAAAAACTTTACACCAAAAAAAGGGAAGTTTTTAGTTTGTATTCACATATGCTTCTTTTATTGTTTTCAAAAGAAAATCTGCATGATTAACTAATATTTTACTATAACACAATGTGTATAGTCATGAAATTGTTAATTAAGGAATTATATAGCATGGATTATTAAAAAAACAAAGTTGACACCTACCTTTAAAGATCACAAAATATTTATGGAGGTTTAAACAACACCTAAAATATGGCTCCCATCACATTCAAAGGATTTGTTCCTATTTTGCTTAAGAACCGTAAAGTGTTCAACAAAATTTAAAGCACATATCCAGGATACAATGCCAATATTTTGTAAATAAAATCAGTAATACTATTGAGGATAGCAAAATATAATATTGATGCATTACTGAAAGAATTGTTTAATGGAATTGTAAAATGTTGACCTGTATATTTATTTGTTATATCCAAAGCCTATCTGTTAGATGCAATATTTTTCACATGTAATGAAGAAAACGGTTATTAATTTTGCATTATAATTTTAGTCACAGGTATAAGAATTATTAGGTCACAGCATCAAATGAATAGTAATATTAAATGAATCCTGCAGAAATTAATATGTGACAATGTTCATTCAACATTCCAGGTGCTCATATGTCAGAAGGATTTGAAATAGGAATATATGATGTAACTATTTTTTAAAAAATGAGATGTATCTAGATGTACTTATGATTAAATTATAATGGATAACCCAAAGAGTTAAGTCAAAAATATCATTTTGTTGTAATATTATTGCTCCATAACTAAAAGGTATTCAAGTTATGGTATGGATTTGTTGCCAATCCAAGTGTTTTGAAACATTGGATATTGAGTATCTTATTGATGTTATAGAGTGGTTAGTTTTATTTTAAGGTTTTCTCTTATATGTATAATATTCAAGTAACCACTTCATGTATGTCTTTCGGTGTAAAGAATAATTACTTTAAAGCAAGCAATTAATTAGAGGAAATCGCTATAGTGGATTGAGATCATGAATAATCATTGAGTACATTTTATTAGAATAACTTATTTAGATTTGATATTCTTAATAATAAGTCATAATAAGGTAAACCTTCTTTACCAATCAAATTTGGACAAATTTAATTCAACATATAATTTCCTCTAATTGTGCAATGTGTATATTGTCTAACATCATACATCGTTTGAACATCAACCTGATCACCACATGTTTGATTTTCTGTGATATATGTTACTTTTACTTGTTCATTATTTATGCAATCTAAATAAACTGCCATCATTGTTTTATTAACTAGAAGTCATCATGGGTTGTACTTATCAAAAACAGGTTTAATCAACTATGTTTACAATAAAGAAAAAATTATAAAATAACATTAAATTTGGCAATACATTTATAAACCATTAAATTACTTAATGTCCAATATTAATAAGATTCCATGTGGAATTTACTATTAGGTGAGGAGATAACTTCAAATCTCTTTCTTTGATATCTTTTAATTTTTGAAAAAAAATTAATGTTGGATCAGGTATAACAGACTTGAAGATTAGGAAGCATCTGACAAACCATAGACAGAAAGTGATGAAAGTTGCACTTCTTATAATTGCAAAATCCCCATAAGCAAAACCTTTTATGAGTGTGTTGATAATTGGATGTTTTGGTGTATAAATTTTATTAATCAATATTCTACAGCCCTGAAGAGAGGAACAATCATTGAAAATGTGAAATATGGTATCATCCTCCCTATGGCAGAGTGAGCAAACAGGGTCCAAAGATGAAAAACCTCTATACATCACAAGAAAGTGGCTTGTTGGAAGGGCATTGAGATTTAGCTTTAGAAGAAAGTCCAAATATTTTGGCTCTAGATTACATCTTTTATATTTCTTTATAATGGCAAAGTTTGTACAGGTGAGAATGCTATGATCTGGGATAATTGTTGAAAAAAAAAGAAGATAGGCATCCCAATAACGAAGTTTCGTTGGTTTTATTTGAGTTAAAGGTGTGAGAATTTTTGCAATGTCAATTAAGACTTGTGTCAGCCAACCATCATTAATTGGAGGTGGAGTATCTGTAGGATGAATAGATAGAAAAGGTGAGTCATCAGGAAAAATCCCATTAAGTCTTGTAATGAGGTTATTTGATTTCTGTAGACAAAGAACATGAAGTGAATGCAGTGACAAGCCATTAAGTCTTGTTGGTCTCTGCACTCTTCTTAAGCTAATAGTAACAGTTTTACCCTTCCACATTAATCTAGAGCAAAGAGAGTTTATATTTTGGATAAATTTTGATGAGAATTTAATGAATGGCATGTAGTAAGCAATTCTGGGGAACAGTAACATGTTGAGTATGGCTGCTTTTGCAACTAATGATGTATAAACTTTTGAAAGTGAATCAATTATTTTTCTTGCAGAATTCATGATAGTGTCTTGTATTAATTTCCTCATTGCTGCATGAGAGAGACTCATTGGTAAGCCCCAAATTTTTTGTGGCATAGCTGTGAAAAGGGATGGAATGGATTTTCCAGATGAAAGTCTCCATACAGCAGATTTTCTAAGGTTAAATGCAAGACCTGACTCTATGGTGAAATTGTCCATAATTTGAATTAGTTTCGGTATGAATTTTCTAGATGGTAAGAACACTGCCACATCATCCATGTAGGATATGTGCTTAATGGATTTATTGATACCAGGAATGTACAATCCAGGAAGATTCATCTCTAAAGATTTAAGGAATGGATTTATATATAGAATGAAGAGTAAGGGACTAAGAGGAGAACCCTGTGGAATCGACTTGGTAGGTGTGAATGAGTTTGAAATTTTTCCATTTAATGAAATTGCAATATGTCTGTTTAATAGAAGGTTAGTAATGATGTTCATTATACCTGTGGGAATGTTCAGACCACTTAGAAGATGTATTAGTTGAGGAATTCTGACTGAGTCAAAAGCAGCTGAAATATCAAGTTGGACAACTATTGGCTTTGACTTTTTATTTTTTCTTGTATAATCCGTAATTAACCTGAATAGGCAGAGTGCCTCAGCTGTGGAACTATCTTTCTTTGCAAATTGAAAACTAGAGATAAAAGACAGAATGAGATTTTGAATTTTATCTTTGATAATTGCTTCAATCAGTTTAATAATCAATGGAGTCATCGAGATTGGTCTAAGGTTCTCCAGAGGCGATGCACTCTTAAGAAATGGGACCATCGCAATGGGATAGAGTTGATCAATTGTAAGGGGACCTGAGGCAAGTAGATCAATCATTCTACTCACTATTGGTACTGTGAAGGCTTCAAGATGTTTGAACATGAATTTTGGTATTCCATGGATTCCAGGGTGTATTCTATCAGGCATGGATGAGAGTTTAGCTCTAATACCATCATTACATATACCATGAATTGTCTCACAAGAATATATAGATGTATCAAGCACCAAATTCTGTGAAACATCTACTAGCTTGCATTTATAATGATTTAAAATTTGTAAAATCATGCTATTACCCGAGAAAATTATATTATTCACTATGATTGCTGATGGAATTTTAGACTTACTTTGAAAACTCATAGCCCACCTTATATATCCCCTTGAGAAGTTATGAGGTTTAGAGAGGTAAAGCCTCACCTTTTTAGTAGCCAGATAGTCTATTAGGATTTGGTGCATCTCTACATATTGTTGCTTCAGGTCAATAATAACCTGTACAGATGCTGGTGTTGGAGGTATATCTTTCAATGTTGTAATTAAGCTATCTGCTTTCTTAAGTAACCCAATCGGCCCTTTATTCTTTCTGGTGTAATGAGAAATCAAAGAACTAAGAATATTTATAAAAGCAAACCAAGATTCGGCTGGTGGAAGAGCTAGGATGTCTATTTTCTTGAAAAAAATATAAGCTTCAGAGATAATCGCCTTTGGTGTAGCAGATTTTAGCAAAATTCTTAATGTAGATTTAAGGTGTACATAGGTTTGATTGGGTAAGTCTAATGTCAGATCAAGCATAATAGCATGATGATCAGAGAAAGGTAATGGTTGTAAAGATGGATTGATGAAGAAGTGCAGTTCCGGAGAGTAATATAATAGGTCTATAAGAGAAGAAAATTTCTTTGTATAAAATGAACATGCATCATGTGGGAAAAAACCCTGTGCACACATGAAATGAGAATTAAAAAGGTGTAAAAATTTTGAATTGAAACAGTCATAAGTAGAGTTGAAGTCTCCAAGAAGAATTGTAGGAAAAGGATTTGAGATAAGTCCTAAATTAATGAGATGTATTTGATTATGAATGAGCCCAATATCTTTGTTTAAATAGAGAAAAACTACATTGAATTTGAAAGAGTTTATACAAATGGTTATAAAGATTAAATTAGAGTTTAAAAAGCTAATTCTGAAATTTTGTATCAGAGATTGGAAAGGAATAAGAAGAGCAACCCCAGCTGATGGGCTATTAGATGTAGAATAATGAAAGTAGCCTAATCTGTGCAATTTGTCAATTATCTTTTGATTTGAATTAATATGTAATTTTGTCTCTCCCAAACAAACTAAATGAGGCAAAAACTTCTTTGTCCAGTGAGCAAGAGCATCAACTCTTTTATCAGAGTTAAGCCCACGGACATTTAAGCCAGATATTTTTAATTTCATTCAATATATATAAAGAAAAAAAAGTTTAAAGAATTAGCTTGAGTCTAGATATTTTGTATATTTAAAAAAAAACCATTTAGAGTATGAGTGATGATTCTTCAATCTTATCATGTTTTTTATCAAGGTTATCTGTAATATTAATATTATGTTCAATATCCATAAGTTTTTGAGGAGTGACTTTTTTTGTAGAAATCTTGTCCATGTTTGAATTCCCTTTAGAAGTGATGTCAGACATCTGAGATTTAATTAATGTTAATTTCAGATTGTCAGCTTTAAGTTTTTTGCTCTTGACATTTGTTTTGCACAATTCATTTCCAGAAGAACTTTTATTTGAGTCTGACAAATCCTCAGAAGTCATTGAATGTGATTTTTCAATAAAATTCCTATTACCTCCTCCCGCCTTTCTTTTGGATTTTTGACAAGTATAAGAATAATTTGTTGTCATAATTCCATCCGAATCAGAGTCCATTAAGTGCGACTTGTTATCTATAATCATTTGCATGTCAGATTGTTCTTCTACAATATGGTTCTTTACAGGAAGTACAGGCATCAGAACTTCATGACTTTGTTCTTCTACAATATGGTTCTTTACAGGAAATATAGGCATCAGAACTTCATGAGCTTGAGGCTGTATGAATAATTCTGAAGGTGATTGTAATGTAGCAAGTATATTTTGATTTGAAGACCTATCACAGTTATGGAATTTGCTGTTTCTTCCCTTGCATTTAATGCAAATTCTAGCAGGGCAGTCTTTTATGAGATGTGTTCTTAGACGGCATAGGAAACACTGTGGGGGAATACCCCGAAATGAAATTATAAGAGGAGCTGACTCTGCACAATGAATTGTAGGAATTGAAGTAGGAGACACACCTTTAATCAGTGATAATTTAAATAGAGCAGAGTTTGTAATGACTTCAGTATTTGCCCTTTTTTCCAATATATATTTGAACTCTGAAATTGAACCATAAGGTTTTAATAATTTTTGGAGATCATGTTGCCCGAAATTCAAATAACAGTTTCTTATATGGCCTGATAAGATTACTGGCCTGTTCATGTTTACATTAACCACTATTTTGTTGTTAATGATTTTAAGAGAATTTAGTAAAATGCTTTTCTGTAGAATATTATGACATTGAATTATAAGATACCTATTATTTGGGTGATTTAGCAATTGATAAATATGAGACCATAATTTTTTTCAGTAATTTCTTGGCAAAAATGATCAACAGGAAATCTAAAAAGATCTTTGTTTCTGTTTGTAACTGCCAGAACAATTGATTTTTCATTAGTGTAGTTGATGAAAGATCTTAGAAGCTGATCAGGGATAGATTCATTAAACTGAGAAATAATACTATTGATTTCATCTTGGTCTAAGTTAGCCACCGAGGCTGAATCATTATTAAAAATATTTTGCAATGAGGGAGATGTATCTTCATCACAAATATTGAATATATCATTATTAGATAAAGAATTGTTATCATGATTAATTCCTGATGTATTACATGGATTTAAGAGTATATTAGCATATGATTCTTTTTCAGAGTTGCTTATAACTGAAGGTGATTGAAGCAGTGAATGATTTATCTCATTACCTGATTTCTTATTGGATATATCAAAATTAAAACTAGATTTAATAGTATTACATTTGTTATAAACAAATGAATCATTTTTAGCATTTGTAATATTATTTTTATCAAGTTGTGGGAAATCTTCTTCTTCCATAATGTCATCATTTTGCACAAAATCATTGGATTTATTTTGTAATAAAAAAATATCTTTCTTAGAAATAAATTTATTCATTTTAGCAACATTTTCACTTAATGATTTATTAAAAATGGAACTTTTTTTATTCTTTGAATTTCTTAAAAGCATTGTTATAACTTCAGCATTGTTATCGCTAACTTTTTTAACTTTTAACTTGATTATTTTTAAAATTTGAAACTATCTCTGTGACATTGTTATCATTTGATGAAAGTTGTTCAAACTTTTGGGATTCATTTAATAAAGGTAGATCTTTGTTATCAAACATGTTTTCAATTGAGGAAGAGAGAGAAAAAGATTTCTTACCATTTTTCTTCTTTGTAAATGTTCTAAACTTTGATTTCATAACGGATTCCATATTTCGTTCTATTTTTTTGTACTTATTTTAATTCTTAATAATAATAATAATCATCATCATCATCACAGAAGACAGGGATAGGTGAACTTTAACTGGCAAATAGTTTAGTATGAATGTATGACTATTTCATTCAATTAACATTAATTATTGATTATTTTTTAAAGATTGGTATCTAATGAAAAGTTAGCGCCTTTCATTATTTGGTCCCAACATTAGATTGTATTGGTATGAGTGTGAGATTAAAGTCAGCACACACAAACTCTTTATTTTAATATTTCAATATTTTGCATTTTATGAAACATTAAATCCGACTTGATATAATAGAGTCTTATCAATTCTCGATACATCCATTTGACTGATCACAGGATTCCTCATCTCAATCCATTTAATTACATTCATACGATGAATATATGCTTTAATTTTAGTATATGACTGTGATCAACTAGCTATCCAATTTATACTGTTACAATACATATATATATATATATACAAAATTAAAAATAATCAATTTTAAACAAAATTGAAATAGACAACTCACTATACATAAAAATATTATTTAATACATCAATTGAGCTTTCATCCCTTAATGGAAACCTTTTAAGATGTTTCTTTTTACAATAAGCAACTCCTTAAATATTTGCATTACATTCCAATAAATATAATTATTAAAATACATACTTTAAATATAATTAGTAAAATATATATATGTATATAAAAATAATTAAAATTATTACAGTCCTTCCCCCCCCCCCCATAATATATATATACTAATAATCTAAAAAAAAACAATACTAATAATCCCTTTTATTTTTAAAATTATAACTAAATTTCCCAGTAATTGAACAGTGCCCCCTCCCCCAATTGTGCTGGATTTTTAACCACGTTTACACATTAGTTTAAATTTTCTTGAATATACAAAGTCTCATAACATTTTCTTTACTTGTAATTTTTAACATACTTTATTATCTGAATATTTTTTTCACCCTTGATTTTACACCTGATATTCAGACAAAGTATATATGGCCCTGATCCTATATCCTTTTTCTTAATTGCCCTATTATGCTCTTTATCTCTTTCCATGGCAGTCTTTCCTATAGCACCTGTATATATAATAATGCAAAGGTCACAACTAATTTTATAAACCAACCCTACCCTATTTTTAATATTACCCTTTCTTTTTGAGTTACATATTCATTTCCCTTAAGATTTACTATTTTTCCATCCTATTTTAATATCATCATGGAACTTAAATACACTTCCTATTTTTATATCTATGCCTTACACTATCTTTTGTATTATCATTATTTCTGAAAATGTTTTTAATATCTTTTCTTTTATATCCCATACTAACATAATTATTCTCAACTTCCAATTTCTGTTCAAATGTTTCTTTTACACCCAATGTTAATATATCATTTCTTAACTTAAACCCTTTCAAAGCTGGTATTTTCTTGATATGAATTTGGATCAATTATTCTCTTTTTTCTTTATCCTTAATATAATGTTTAATAAGTATTTCACCATTTTTTCTTATAAAAATGTCTAAATACTTTAATCCCTTCTCTTTTTCCATTGTAAACTTAATATTGTATTTATTATTGTTCAATTTTTTAAATGCATTTACAATACTTCTACCATTACCTATTACAATTATATCACCAATATATCTATGTGATTCTAGAATTTTCTTATTTTTTTATATACTTATTAATTATATTTTCCTCTATATAGTCAATCATAATCGATGGTAAAATCTCACTAATAGAGCATTCCATAGCCCACCTCTTTGTTATATTCCAAAATTCTTCATTGTATTTAAAATGTAAAGCAACATTTATCAATAATAATGCTTTTCTGATAACATATAACCATTTTTCTGAAATTATATTACTCAATTTTATTTTTTCAATAACTATTTTTATGTTATTCATTTTTTTCATGCATTCTATTTCTATTTATCTTTATACTATTTAATTTATCTATAAGCTCTAAATTCTTAATACACTACTTGCCAAAATCAATTGCAATGAAAATCTTTTTAAATGTTATATCAGTTAAATCTTTAAGAATATAATTATTAAAGTCTAATGTTACTCTTACTGACATATCATCCTTAGATGCTTTAATCTTCTCAAATATACATGGATGCAAAGACTGAAGGACATAAACATCTATATTCCTTTTCATTAATTAATTGTTTCATTTTTATGTAATTTAATAAAATCTTATATTTTGTTTTAATTCTATTTTCTGGAATCTTTATTTATCTTTTGGTATGCCTGATTTACAGTATCTTTTATTTTTTTTTATCATAGTCCATTTCATTTAAAACAACAAACCTTGACCCTTTATCTTCATTTGTTACCATTAAAAAAAACAGAAGAAAGTGAAAGAAAAAAAAACTGGTAATAGTTTTTTTTTGATAACGTTTAGCCATGGAACATTATTGTATTAATAATGTATGGTCATTTTTATATACAAATTTGGTTAATATTAATTTTATTAGATTTAAAATGTTATGGAATATACAAACAAGAATTGAGGAACTAAAATATCAATTGTCATTTTTAAATAAATGTAAAAACAATGGAATTATGCCCATCTCATGTAGATTTAAAATTAACAATTAGAAAATTAATAAAAATAAAAGTTTGTGTAATAAAATCCAGAGAACGTTTTTGGAATGGTTTTTGAAAGAAAGACCTAAAAGTATTTTGAAAGCACATATATCTACAGAATTACTAGAGTATGTAAATAAAAATTTATTGGCTCATAATAGCAAATTAAAGAATAAGATTTACAAAGAATATGATATAATAATAACATAGCTTACACCACAGCACATGCACTTTACAGATGGAATGCTATTTATAAAGAATATGATAATAAATGGAAATGGTTGTGTCCCAAAGGAATGAAATCGAATGCAAAAATAGTAAATCGTTTTGCAGTAAAAAATTATAATAATGAAGAAGTTGTTAATAATTTTGTAAATATGTTTAATATTAATTTTACAATTGAGCAATCACAGATTTTAAATAAAGGGACTAAATATATACCATTTGTGGATAGAGATATCCAGAAAACGATTGTTAGTATGGAAGCTGCAAGTATTAAAAAAAGCTGAATTACAATCAAAAGTTAATAAAGTTAGTAATAAAAAGCATAAATGTAGTAAAAAAGAATGGAAGAAGAAGTCCATTATAAGATAAATTAAAAAGATAAATAATAATCATTTAATAGTAACAAGTGAAGGTAAAGGACCATGGTTTGTTGTTTTAAATGAAATGGACTATGATAGAAAAATAAAAGAAGATATTGTAAAGCAGGCATACCAAAAAATGAATAAAGATCCAGGAAATAGAATTAAAACAAAATATAAGATTTTATTAAATTATATGAAAATGAAACAGTTAATTAATGAAAAGGAATATATATGTTTATATCCTATAGCCTTTGAACATCCATGTATATTTGGGAAGATTAAACACCCAAGGATGATATTTCAGCAAGAGTAATATTAGACTTTAATAATTATATTTTTAAAGATTTATATGATATAATATATACAAAAATTATCATTGCAATAGATTTTGGAAAATATTGTATTAGAAATTCAGAAGAACTTGTAAATAAATTAAATAAGTGTAAAGATAAATAGAAATGGAATGATTGTGTCATTTGATATTGAAAAAATGTATCAGAGTATACCTAAGGAAGATAGTATAAAAATAGTTATTGAAAAAATAAAATTGAGTAATATAATTTCAGAAAAATGGTTATATATTATCAGAGAAACATTATTATTGATAAATGATGTTTTACATTTGAAATATAATGAAGAATTTTGGAATATAACAAATAGATGAGTTATGGGATGCTCTATTAGTGGGATTTTATCATCAATTACGCTTGACTATATAGAGGAAAATATAATTGATAAGTATATACAAAATAAGGAAATTCTAGAATATGATAGATATGTTGATGATATAATTTAATAAATAATAGTAGAAGTATTGTTAATGTATTTAAAGAACTGAACAATAATAAATACAATATTAAGGTTACAATGGAAAAAGAGAAGGGATTAAAGTATTTAGACATTTTTATAAGAAAAGGAATTAATGGTAAAATACTTATTAAGCATTATATTAATGATAAAAAAGAAAGATATAACTGATCCAAATTCATATCATAGAAAATAGCAGCTTTGAAAGGGTTTGAGTTAAGAAATGATAGATTAACATTGAATGTAAAAGAAGCATTTGAACATAAATTGGAAGTTGAGAAATAATAATAATAATATAAAAGATACTCTAAGACATAGGTATGAAAATAGGAAATAGGTTTCAGTTTTATATTCAGAGCATTTATATAAGACATTGATAAAAGAAAAGTTACCTGATGATATTAAGATAGGATATAAAAATAGTAAATCTTTAGGGAAATGAATGTGTATCTCAAAATGGATGGGTAATATTAAAAATAGAATAGGGTTAGTTTATAAGATTAGTTGTGAGCTTTTCATTATGATATATATATATAGGTAAGACAGGAAAGACGGCAATGGAAAGAAGTAAGGAGCTTAGAGTAATTACCAGAAATGATATAAAATCAATGCCATATATATGTTTTTTTTGGATACTGGACATAAAATGAATTGTGAAAAAAATATGCAGGTAATGAAGTATGTTAAAAATTATAAGAAAAAAATGTTATGAGTCTCCATATATTCAAGAAAATTTAACTACATGATTAAAGATCCAGCACAATTAGAGGGAGTTATAATTCTAAAAATAGAAGGAAGGGGTTATTATTATTATTGTTTTTTTGGTTTTTTTTAGATTAGTTGTAAATATATATATATTATGGGGAAAAAGGAGAACTGTAATAAGTTTAATCATTTTTATGTATATATGTATTTT
Organism: Epiperipatus broadwayi; assembly: GCA_028023455.1. Taxonomy (NCBI): domain Eukaryota; kingdom Metazoa; phylum Onychophora; class Udeonychophora; order Euonychophora; family Peripatidae; genus Epiperipatus; species Epiperipatus broadwayi. The sequence goes on along the minus strand of JAQFVV010006422.1, from coordinate 83,793 downwards.
AGTAATTATATTTAATGTATGAATTTTAATAGTTATATTTATTGTAAATAATGTCCATTGGGGGGGGGGGGTTGTAGGGTAATTTGATCATGTGAATGTGTAAAAAGAAATATATTGAACAGGTTCCATCAAAGAATGAAAACCAGATTGATGTATTAAATAATATTTTTATTTATAATGAGTTGTCTATTTCCATTTTCTTTTAAATTGATTATTTTTAGTTTTATTTATAGAAGGCAACAATATGGACAAATTTTAATATCTTTTTTGCATGTATGTGGTTATGTGTATCAGTTGTATAAGATAGAGTGGATAGCTGTTGGGAGCTTGAAAGTCTGAGTTCAAGTCCTTTCTATATATATTGTAATTGATAAATAGTTCCATATGTAACTTTACTAGAAGGCATTATTAAATAACGAGTCCAGACTTCTTTCCAATAACAAATTCTAATTTAATATTGAGAATTAATATAAGAAAATGTCAAAGAAAAAAGTTAAGTTTACTAGCAAAATTACAAATACACAAAAACGTTGGGAAACTATAAATTATAAAATGAAACTATTCTAATTAATAATAAATCTTGAAGTAAAAGACAAATTTACCCAGCATGAATTCTGTTTGGACATCCATTAATTTGGCATATCAAAATTTTATATTTTATAATTCAAGTAGTAGTCAATAATAAAATAAACAAAATAATTTATTATTAAACAAAGTAATTTATTTAAGAAAAATAAAATAATAATGTTACCAATAACTAAATTAATACATCAAAATACATGTATGATCAACAATCTGAGACATCGCCCAAACAAACCAAGCTATCTTCATCTCAATATCTAGTAGCAGAATAATCTATGCATTGAGGGTTATAAAATTAGGCAAAGGGTAAAATGCTTGTTATACATAAGCGTAACTCTCTAATATAATGGCATAAAAATAACAACTATTCTGAAAACTTCATATATAAAATATTTAAATATTAATTCTTCATTATTACCATATTATTTATAAAGATATAAACATTACCCATGCTTAAGAAAGTATTCATTACAAAAACAAACTCATAAACAACAAATATCAAATTAAAAATATCAAATATCTCCATTGCCAATACATATAGTATTAGTCAAATTCCATATATATATAAAATAAATATTTATTACCATTTAAATAATCATTTAAAATTTTAAATATCATTAATAACACAAATTATATATTTCATAATCTGCATTGAAATGTGATGTCTATAAAATAAAAATAAACTATCATTTATTACAACTGTATTATTTTTGAACATTATTTTTAAAATGTTTTAAAAATATTGCTTGCACATAGCTTTAACCCTTCCATAGATCATTTAGCTGCAAATATTTCTATTGGCCAAGTGAATTAAAGTTCTAAACTTTTGATTTGGTCAAGTAAAATTATATTTGTCTTTTAAAATTAAACTTGTTTTAGTTTAGTTTCTAAAAAGCAAATTTATAATTTGTCATATTATTAAAGTAAAGGAAAGATTTTTCAAAAATAAATTTATATTTATAATTGATAAAAATCTATAGGGGACAATATAAAATGTACTTTTCTCAACCTATTACAAAATGCAGCCTATGTCATTGATTTCTTTTTTTAATTTACTTTCATGTAAAACTAAATAATTTTTACTAAAATCTGAACTATTTTTTTAAAATAAGGTCCTGGTTTGCAGACCGTACTGTAGCTGTCAGAGGGCGTGGCGACATCATCAACAAACGGCCTGAAAATGGCAAGTGATAAATTTTTTTACAAAACGCCTCAAAATCGACAAATAAAAATGCCTAAGGCAATATATGTACAGCAAATAAAGCGAAAACTACAAATTAAAAAAAAATTAAAGAAAAGTCTAGTTCACTTATGTTTTAGTTAAATTTGTTGGCTTTGGAAATTATATTTTTGATGTCAAATCTCTATTAAGACATGATACCCAAAATGAATTTCCGGTCATCCTTCTTTTATAGTATGCACTTTAATTTTGAAAGAACAAACTGTGAAATGAAATATGACGTAATAGAGAATATCATTTCCAAAGCTAACTAATTTACTTAAAATGTAGCTAAAGTAGAGTTTTGGAATACCAGCTTTGTTCTATTTTGACGTGTGAATTATTTTGTAGTGCTAGAAATACAAGTTGTTGGGATAATGTTTATTTTTTGACAAACTTAATTAGGATTATTTTTTGATGGAGAAGAATACAACATTAGATATGTGCAAATTTTAACTCAAAACTTTTTTTTCACGCTAATTTCTGCCATATTTGCTCTTAGTGTTAAAATCTTTTCCGAAAGACTTTGGTAATTATGTTTTGTATTCCTTTTTTACATTGATTATTATTTAAATATTATTGATCAATTTACATATGTCATAATTTGAAAGCCAGATAACAATTAATTGCTTTAAAGATAAATAATTTGATGTTGAAAGACTTTTCTTTTAAAAGTATTTACAGTATTTTTTGCTGTCAAGTAAAGGGGAGTGGGGGAGAGAATATTTTATGTTTGTAATTACACTTCTCTCATTAAAAAAATGTAGATGAACTTGCAACTTTGTTTAAATAAAAACATAATTGAAAATAATATGAATATAGTGGACAATTGTTTATTATTTTTAAAATGAATTGGGATATTATATATGTGTGCATAACTTGATTTAAATAATTGCTAGTGTTTCTAGATACCTTCTGTTAAATAATTTTTTTAATCTGCTGAAATCATCATTGCTAAAAGTGTTAAGAAATTTACCAGCCAAGCTACATTTTGCAGAACATCATGATCGAGTCATCATTGTGCAAATGGCTCTGAACCAAATTTGGAACAAGGTAATTTTTACCACTTTCTTTTTTAAACTTTCTTACTATGTACTGTATTAATCTGTGTTGAGGAGTTATATCTATTACTTAAATAATGCACAGCACATGTGCAGATAGTGTTTGATTTTTTAAATATTCATAAGATTTAGTACATTTTATAAAAGTTAGTCCATTGTTGCCATATTTAATCACTTAGTACGTATTAATCTGTGTTATGAGTTCTTAGTTTTAGAAAAGTCACTAAATGGGGGAAGGGGATAGTCATTTTGAAACTACAATTACAATATGTGATTTAATCTATATAACGGTGAAAAACAATTTCTTGAACAAAAAAAAATGCAACAAAGTAATATTTCCATCTTCTCTTTTAAACTTACTATAATTCTATTTAATTACTTACTACGTATTAATCTATGATATGAATTCTTATTAGGTCTGTTACTTAAACAATCTTAAAATATTGATACCATTTATTACGTTTTGATTAGTGGGGAGGGGTCGCTTTTTGATTATTTAAATATTACTGCTCCATTTACATATGCATTAATTTGAAAGGCAGAGAACAATTAATTGCTTTTCTATATCAATTTAGATGCATATTTATGTTTAAGGTAAATAATTTGATCCCCACTATTTTTGGCCGCCATGCTTCCTTCTGAATGTCCAGATTGTAGGGGGGGGACTGTTGATCCTATTTTTTTATAGTTTGCATTTTATAGCATTTTCTGCTTATTTTTTTTATTAGTTACTACGTATTAATCTGTGTTACGTTTTGACCAGTTGGGGGAATTGCTTTTTAATATGAACTTAGATGCATATTTATGTTGAAGGTAAATGATTTGATTTTTTTCGTATTTTCCCGCTTTTTTTGGCCGCCATGTTTTGTGAATTGTCAGATTGTGGAGGGAGGTATATCTCTTGATAGAATCTTCATGGTTTTTTGGTGTTAGTATTTGAATTTTTTAGCATTTTCTTTCATTTTTTTATAATTTGTTGTTTTCAATGTATTTGCTATACATATATTGTCTGAGGCATTTTTATTTGTCGATTTTGAGGCGTTTTTTTGATTTTGGGGGGGGGGGTATACCTCATAATGCAATTTTCATGATTTTTTGTTTTTATTATTTGAATTTTGTAGCATTTTCTTTAATTTTTTTTTAATTTGTAGTTTTCGCTTTATTTGCTGTACATATATTGCCTTAGGCATTTTTATTTGTCGATTTTGAGGCGTTTTGTAAAAAAATTTATCACTTGCCATTTTCAGGCCATTTGTTGATGATGTCGCCGCGCCCTCTGACGGCTACAGTACGGTCTGCAAACCAGGACCAATTAAATTCTACTCTTTTAAGTAGTAATTTAAGTTTGACTTGCTGTTATTGCAAGATTTGTATTTTTGAAAAGAATGCTCAGAAAGGCATTTAAAAAATTAATTAACAAGTATGCTGATATTTTCACTCCTTTAAGAACCATATATATTAATACACAAAATTCTCTCAATCTAATTCTATCTGGATTCCCGTCTACTGACTATTACTAGTTACTAGTTAGTTGTTTTTCAGCTGACTGAAAGAAATATTCTAAACCTATATGTAGTTGTTCCAGCCTTTTTTTAAAAACAATCATTTTTAAATCTCCTAATTTACACAAAACTGTATGTAGTAATTTTGTCTCAAATGGCACTTGCAATTTAAGATGTTTATTTCAGAAATTTTTTCAGAGCCTATTTACCAAGTAATTATTTTTTATTCTGACATGCAGTTATGTATGTATAAAATATTTTTGTCTTTATATATTTATTATTTGAGAGTGTGTGGATATAGACAATAGCTTACTATGGCTTTATCTTTAAAATATTTAGCAGTTTATATGCATGGCTGACTACATATATCTTATAATTAGATCATTATTAATAATCCCAAGTTAATAGGTTGGATGTAGTAATTTTGGACAGGACAAGGACAATTATATCATATTGGCATTATTTTTTTGACATTAAATTTTGAAATTAAAAATGTTATGTAGATATATTTTCATTTCTGAAAATTTTGGAGAATATACCCATATAATGTTAAAACATAAAAAAGAAGATAAAGGTTATGTGTTAGGAATTCACACACAAAAACATATTGTCATCATCCACTCCATTGCTGATTTTGGATACAAGATGCATATTTGTTTATAGTAGTAATAGTAGAAGACAATCAAATACCTTTAGGAACAAACTAGAAATAATTAAGGCAGGGAATAAAAAAATCATGGTTTCTCATGGTAGTACTTGAGTTTATAATGAGTTGTGCATACTTTAGACTTTTTTAAAATTTAATGTAACAAATATATAGTATTTTTTGTGCATAATTGAATTTTTTTATGAATTTGAATAAAGTTTCTTTGAAACATAATAATAGTAATAATGATAATAATGGTGCTGGTGGTGATGAGGGTAAAATAGATAACTTGCTGGATGTCATATGGATGGAGTCATTTTTGAAATAAATAATCATTTACTTATTGCTGATATGGTTATTCAACAGTTTTTTGGCGTGTGATTTTTAGAAATCTCAGAGTTTACAAAATACATTTGCAGCTCCAATTGATTACATAAAGTGATTAAACTTAACCTATATAATATTATCAATAACATAGTTGTTTATATTGCTGTGTCGTGGATTTACAAATTAGACAACAATCAAAAATATAACTTTATTTAAAATGATGATAGTGAAATTGTTAAAAGGGTTTAGTATATGATTCTGTAGCATTTGACTCAACCTAGATTATTCATATAAAGAAAATCAGTTTTTTAATATACTATTGTCAAACATCTTTCAAGATTTCCTTATTGCAAAACAGTAAAAGAGAAGGCATTACTCATCAGGATGACTAATTTCTGGATGATGGAAGTTTGGTTGGCTTCCATACTTGATTTACCCTTAAGTAAAAAATAACTACTGGCTAATAATAATATTGATTTTTTGTTCATTGTTAGTATTTGTAATTTAAATTTGTGTGTTTGTTCATCTGCATAATGAAGTGGTTTCTGTTTTTTGGGATCATGAAAAACAATTTGGTTATGGCTTTGATCCACAGACAGTTAATCTATCATGTATGGAGCATGGTGATAAAAAAGAAAGGTCAATGAAGTATACCAACCATAGAAAAGTAATAAACAAAAGAGAAAACAGCATCGAATTATCTAACAAATGGAATATTAAAATGGACTAATTTGCCTGTTTAAATAAAAATGCATGCATAATTACATTACAATATAAATAAAGCAGCAACAATAATTAATTTAAGAGAGTTATAGCTATGGGAGCTTCACCAAAAGTGCATTCAGTTTTAGATTATAAAGAAGAAAGAAAACCATTTTATTACACAAATGAATGAATGTATGCAAATTAGAATCACTAACCAATATTGTATTATTATCTGTGGACTGACTACCTGAAAGAAAAATCCTAAATGTGATTAGAACCAGGAAAAATTTTACCCACCCCTGCATTGAAACTAATTATAAAGGATGCTGATGCACTACCATGGCATTACAAGACCCTAGATAGTGCTACTCAATGCAAGCCTGAATAATCAATGGATGCCAGAAGGCTTGTGCATAAATCCCTATATATTGCCTACTCATCCAATATCCCCAGATTAATGGTGATCATGTGATGTTTAGTAGTTTTACCTAGATGTATGTTGATTTGTATATATATACACAGTATTATGTTATTTTTCCTTATGCTAACTCAATACAAGAATTTTCAACAAAGCCATTTATTTGGCTTTTATCCAAAATATTTTTATTCAAAAGTAAATAAATTTCTTGGCTAATTTTTTTGCTTCTTGTAGGTAGATTTATTTTTTAAAAATGCTTTGTTTACAACTTAATTCTAATTAAGTTTGTGATGTTGACTCATTGGTATTGTCATTAGTTTGTATATAACTATTTCTTTTTAGATATTAATATGGTGTAATTTAAATGAATATGATTTTATTACTTGCTACTGAAAGTTTTAAATACAGTTTTTTTTTAAAATTCATTCTAAAGAATGCCAAGAAGGCATTATAATTAGAAAAAAATGTTAATGGATATGGTAATCTGTTCACAAATATATAAATTATCCTTAATTTTTCAGGGGAGGAGTTTTCTTTTTTCTCTATGAACACTACTAATAACATAACATTGGTTAATAATTTAAGACTCCAAGATAAGTTCTTTGATTTTTATAAACTGATACATCTTTTGTTATATTAACATGCTTATTTTTTTAATACTATTTTGTCCTGAGCATTTTATTTTACTAATAAAAGTAGTGGAATTAAATTAAAATATACCAAATTTATTCCAAATGTAAAAAAACAAAAGTCTCAGTAATATTAGTTGAACAACTAAACATCACATGATCACTGTTTCTTATGCTAGCACATATCTGTTATTAAAACAGGCAAAACTCTCCATATAGTAGTGCTACTCAGTGCCAACCAGAGTAATCAATGGATGCCACAAGGCTTGTGCATAAAATCCCCATCTAGTGCTCTCAGATCCAAAGCTCCTCACTGATGAAGGCCACAAGCCAGAAACTAGTCTGGGGATATTGGATGAGTAGGCACTAGATGGGGATTTTATGCACAACCCTTCTGGCATCCATTGATTATTCTGGTTGGCACTAAGTGGCACTACTTTATGGAGAGTTTTGCCTGTTTTAGTATTAGTTGAATGGCTGTTATACTCATGCTATCTGTCAATTTAGTGCTCAAACATCATGATCTTTCATTTTTTTAACATGCTTTATGATTCATTAATTTGATTTTTATTTTGGTTTCATTTCTTCTCGAGTTATTTATTTAGAATATGTATGAACATATATTTAAAGAGATTACTATTTATATTCATTGTAAAGGAATGTGTAAAGATTTTAGCTATAAAATCAATTCATCACTGCTTTATAAAATTCTTTAATTCTAGCTTGTTAGAGAAAATTATTACAATCAATAGTTTATGACTTATATTTTCCATAGCTATAGAAGTCATATAACACAATATTTGAAATTAGTTGTTTGTCCACCAAAATTTATTCATATTATACAGCATCTATTGAGGGAAGAAAGGAAGTGATAACCCTCTGGTATTGTGAAGGTTTAATTATCCTCCCTGGGTAGAGTTTTGTAAACTTTCAATTGGACTTGTTAGAAATTTACTAATAAAATAAATTCTAAAAAGTAATTTGAACTTTGCAAATATTAAAAAAATAAGATTTTAATAAAAACAAAGCAAGTTTTTATCATTCAATAGTTGGGAGGAGAGACTGATTTCATAAAATTAATGAAATATTTTTTATTAACATTTATTTGTGATTAAACTATGAACAAATAAATATCAATATCTGATAAGTCTGTCAAATTATGCTTTAAAATGTGTTTTTTTTTTATAATATAGAAATATAACTATATCAGAGTTTTGATGATAATTTATTACTGATCAATTTGAAAAACATATGCTAAAACTTACTATCTTCTATTTTTAAAAATAATATATATATACATAAAACAAGTGTATAATCATGTATAATTTTGATTTTTAATAATTATTACACAATTATTATGCAAATACAATAGTGAATCTTATGAGACTTTGCAAAAAAAAAATCATTTTTTTATTCATTCTAAAAACTTTCGAAAGCACATGAAATTTCAAAATAAAAAGAGAAACTCAGTAAATTTATCAAGTCTTGGTGCATTTTTGATTATCCTGATATCTATCAATTTTTTTGAGAATTAAAATAGAGAATAAAACGTGAGGTTTTCATTTAAAAAATTAGTGAAATATCTCAATAGATAGCTGACTGCATAAGCAATCAACTCCAGTACTTATTCTGGATTTCTCCTTACTATGTCCCTTGTTATAGAGACATTATAGCCTCCATCTATATAAGCCAGAAGCCCACTCTCACTACCCTGATTAGTAGTCTTGTCAATGGTGTATTTCCACCTATTAGGATTTCCACTTTCTTACTCTTTGCATATTGGTCCATTAGATGTATGCTTATTTTTAATCCTACCATTGATAATCCCCATCAATTATTCATATCAAAGCTTTGGACTATCCATGAGAGAAAAAATTAACTCCTTTATTTATTTTTAAGACTACATGGAACCTTCTTTCTATTGCAGATTTTCATTTATGATGCTAGAACTGTACATTTAGTTGTTCCTGACTGCAAGACTAGTGTGATCCTCATGCCAGATTTGTCGTTAACTGAATTGTTTTCACCATTGTACTAATGTAAACATATTATATAATCAATAAAGTTCTTATGAGAGAAAAATAAGTCTCTTGTTTTGATAAAGCAATTAATTAAAAATGAAAACAAGAATTTCTTTTTGAATTTTGGATTTACATTATGCTGATAATTGTGGAAATTTTTGCCAGTTCAAAAGATGAGTTACAGAATGTTCTTAATATTTTAAATTGAACATATAAAGAATTTGGATTATTAATTAATATTCAAAAAACTCAAGTTCTCACCACTGACTGCAAAAAAATTCTCAGCAACTTTTAAGTTGGCTGGTTATCAACTTGAAAATGTAATTCAGTTTAAATATCTTGGTAATTTTATAAACAGAAAAGTGGATTTAAATGTTAAGGTATAACTCAGATTCTAATGTGATGTTGCTGCTTCTAACAAATTAAAAGATGGATTATTTCTTTGCAAGGACAAACAGTACTCATACTTATGGCAAACCATCCCTCTCAATGGCGCTGTCGCTAGTCAAAAACAAATAGAGGTAACGTAACCAGGCTGATTTACATTTTAATTTTTTTTTAAATAACATTTTCACCCATTTCTTTTCTTTTTGGGGATTTACATTTTTTTTTAGATATAAAACATTGAATTTCTTTCAAAATACATTTACTTTTTTTTAAAAAAAAACATTATTTTCTAAATTACAGTTTTTAATTACATTATGTGCAGGGGGTGACTGCTGTTTTTGCTGATCCGAAGGTTTGGCCAATAAATCGACTACTCTGATCAAACCAACCTTAGGATTTCTAAAATGACATGCAACCTCAGACATTGGATTCATCTCATAGCTGTTTTTACAAAACAACATTATTTAATAGAATGGAATAATTACATTTTTAAATTACATTAAACATTTTAGTGCATAGCGCTTCACCACAGCCATTTTAGTAGTCTTGTAGTTGTTTTCATACAAACATGAGTTTTCCCATGAATTCTCTGAAATGGTGCTGAAATTTACCCTTTTGAAATTAAATTCACCTTCAAAGATGTGTAGAGAAGTGCGGCACCAGGCTTACAATTATTACTGTGTAACAGTAGCCAGTGTATGTGGTATTTATATAGTAATGTGAAGCACATTAGAGGGCCATGTGCAATGCAATCTAGGCCTGCAATGGCTAATATGAACACAACTGTTCTATAGGCCATACGGTTGGCTGGAAGTAAAACTTGAATACTCTACTGGTGCAATATACAGGCATTAGAAGAGTTTTATTGAAGAATGTTCTGTGAAATTTTTAAAAATGCAATGGCAAGATCATAAAACCAATTGATATGTTCTCCAGATTGATGGATGTGATACTATAGGATCCACTATTGTAAAATCATACCTTCATTGAATTGACCATGCAAAATGAAAGAATAATGTAAGACTTTCTAAAAGAGTGCTTTATGGTGAACTTGACAATGATTTTCTTAGAAGAGAAAAACTCCATTTATATTATAAGGATTATCTCAATGAGATTGTAGAGAAGTGCAATGCTAATTGTTTTCATAACAAAGATATGGCAGATAATAGAATACTTCTGAGAGTTCAAATTTAGATGGGGTTGTAGAATTTTTTAAGAAAAAAAATTTTTTAACAAAAAAAATAAAAAACAAAATAAAAAAACAAAAAAAGAAAGGAAATGTTCTATATGTGAATATATTTGTGGATCACAGATTGGTTTGTATAGTCATTGTAAAACTTCCATTTTTCCCCTTCTAAGTTGGAATATCTATAGTTGTTTATAAAACAGGTAAAACTCATCATACAGACAGTATTATCACCCTGTGCCAACCAGAGTAATCAATGGATGCTGGAAGGCTTGTGGATAAAATCCCCATCTAGTGCCTACTCATCCAATATCCCAAAACTAGTTTCTGGCTTGAGGCATTTGTCACTGAGGAGCCTTGGATCTGAGAGCAATGCACTAGATGGTGATTTTATGCACAAGCCTTCTGGCATCCATTGATTACTTTGGTTGTCACAGGGTGGCACTACTGTATAGAGAGTTTTGCCTGTTTAATAACAGTTATGTGCTAGCGTAAGAGTTGGTGATCATGTGATGTTACTTGTTTATAAATTGAAGATTACTCATTTATTTGTGAAAGGAAAAAAAAGAATTCAGAAGTAAACTATTTTTTCAACAATAACAAGTCATTATTTCATGAGATAATAAATGAAGAAAAGCAAATTCACAGTAATTTTGCTTATGCTTCAGCAGTACAGAATAAAAGCATTGTATTTGTAAGTGGAAGATAGAAAATAAAAGAATGCTCTGGTAAATGGTTTTGAATTTATATGAAAAAATTAATCATCAGAAGATCAGTAGTCTCTGAAACTCTTCATTATCATTTATCTTCATCATAAGAATCACAAAAGATGTAGTAATATTTTTAAAGTATTTTTTTGAAAGAGAAGGAATACATACTTTTCCTCCCACCAATATATACATATGTCAATATGAATTCCCTTATTTTGTTATTCTACCTTATTTTTTATAACTATATTATTCTAGTTTTTTTTTTTAATGTTTTAATTGATACTCTTAATAAGCCTATGTAACATTAAAGTATGAGGTTTAGCTATCTTAATATATATCTGAGCACTTATAGCATATATGTGTAGAGATGGTAATATGGACCAACTGATGATTGCTAGTTTAGCATGAAATACATATATTGGTGATCATTTATCTTTTCAACATATATGTGCTTAGGGGTATCAGTGTTATGAGATAGTGTGGAGAGTAGTGGGTCATGTGAAAGTCTGTGCTCATATACCCTATACATGATATTTTAATTAAGTTATAAGTATGTTAAAAACATTTATGCATTACATATATATAAATTAAATCAGTGTTTTTCAAACTGTAGGGCATAACTTCCTAGTGGGTAAGAGAATATTGGAAGGGGAGGAATGCATAACTTTTACAAATGTACAAATTCAAGTTAGGGTCTAAAGAAAATTACTTATCAACACTTGATGAACTTTTTCCCCATTCCTACTAATGACTCTGGCCATCAATCGTTTTCTAAGAAAATGATTTAACAGTTCACAAGCTCTCAGTTCTCCTAATGACACAAGTAAAATAAGTGCAGTGTAATGTATATTTTGATACAACAGACATAATTAGTGGTTTATGGGTAAAGTGATTTTTATTACATTATATTATTAACAATTGCTGAGATAAATTAAAAAACTGGGAATAATATTTGTTAATTCTTTTAAAATAATGGTTACCCTTGTTAAGTAGATATATATGTAACCAGATTGAAACGAAAAACAGTTTAAGTAGATGAAATTGATACTAGCAAAAGTTGTTTAACCAATGTAAATACAGCTACAAAAATAGTAAAGTTAAATCTTAAAAATATGATCCTCTAAACTTAACATTGAAATTTACAAGTATTGTTATAATGGACAAGAAAAATCGATGTTTGATCAGTATGAATATTGTAGCTGCAGAAAGCATGAAACCTAATAAGTTAAAACACCATCTTGAAAAAATTATACACAGACCATATTGGCAAGCCAAGAAAAAATTTCCAAAAAAAATTAGATGTTTTAAATAAACAACAAAATATATTTTCAAAAACTATGTAACATCAAAAGGACTGCTTGCATCACATAACTGCTAAATGTAAAAAAACACATTCAATAAGAAAAACTTTGGAACTATCTGCAGCTGTTGACATGGTAAAAACCATGCTCAGTGAATCATGTGCAGTAGAAAGAATAATTTTTAATATATCTGCAGATATTCACTATCAAATAATAGAAAAATTAAAATTGTTGGATTACTTTGCATTAATGAAGCATTAGATATAGTTAAAGATCCTCATTTGATTTAATATGTAAGATACACTACAGAAACTGATATTAAAGAAGATATATTATTCTGTAAACCTATTGAAAATAATAACATAGCAAAAAAAAAATTTCAATGTGATTAATACTTTTTTAAATGAAAATGGCATTCTTTGAAGAATTGTGCTTGGAATATGTACAGATTGAGCCTGAACTATGGAGAATGAAATGCTGGCTTACAAGCTCTATTTCAAAAGATAGCTCATTTTATTATTTGCATATATTGTATGATGCAATCACTCACTTCAAAAAGTATGAATGAAGATTTTTTAAGAGTATTTGAAGTTTTTGTGAAAGTTGTAAACTTTATTAAAAACAATCCATTAAGAGGAAGGCTGTTTGCAAAATTGTCGTCATGATATGGGTGCAGAACACAGAATACTTTTATATTATTCCAAAACACATTGGTTTTCTTGATTCAACATATTTCAAAGAATGTTTGAACTAAAATAAGAAATTGCCATATTTCTGACTAATAATAATAGAGATGAGGCAAAATTGTTTTATGAGACAAAATTACTCGTAAAGCTTGTTTATTTAGTTGACATTTTTGAAAAACTTAGTATTTTAAATAAATCAAAGCAATGCATGTATTTAAAAAAAATTGGAGCTGTGAATGATTAATTTAAAATCTTCCCAATTTCAAAAACACTTATCCTGCAAATGAAATAGAAGAAAGTAAAATTTTTATTAATAATCATTTGACCAATCTACAGAAACAACTCACATTTTATTTTTAAAATCTTGACATGTTGAAATATGAATGGATAAGAAACCTGTTTGTGATTAAAACACATAATATATTTGGCCTTTCAACATCAAATCAAGAAATGGTGATTGATTTATCTTGTGATTGCACATTAAAACATATGGTTGAACAAGAAAATATTGATACTTTCTGGCTATGAGTGAAGAAACAGTTTCCTACTTTAAGAAACAAAGCATTAGAAATTTTATTACTATTTGTAACATTTTACATAGGTGAAACTGGCTTTTCCATTGTTGCTGCTTTAAAAGTAAAATATCAGTTTCATTTAATAATTCAATTTGAATTGAGTGTAGCCATATCTTCAATGATTTGACAAATTTTATTTTAATAAACAGGCTTATCCATCACACTAGATATTATTATAATTTTAATCAATTGAAACAGGCAAAACTATATGTATTGCTACTCAGTGCAAGCCAGAGTAATCAATGAATGCCAGAAGGCATGTGCATAAAATCCCCATCTAGTGCCTACTCATCCAATATCCCCAGACTAGTTTCTGGCCTTCATCAGTGAAGAGCCTTGAATTTGAGAGCACTGCACCTAGATCTTAGGATCTAATTCAACCTTCCAGCAGCCACCTTTTATCTCTACTTAACTACAAAACCATGAGACTTAAATTGAAAACACCTTAATATTTTCAATACAAGCCAGAAACTATTGTGGTGATATTGGATGAGTAGGCACTAGATGGGGATTTTATGCATAAGCCTTCTGGCATCCATTGATTACTCTGGCTTGCACTGAATGACAATATATATAGAGAGTTTTGCCTGTTTTAATAACAGTTAAGAGCAAGCATGAGAAATGGTGAACATGTAATTTTAATCAATATTCTTTTTTTTTGTTTTGTAAAATTTACTTGATTGTATTAAAAATTATTATGCCATAAAAATAAACTATTTTGTGTAAGACTGAAGTTGGGTGTATTATTTTATAATCTATTGAAATGAAATTGTTAATACAACAGTATTTATAAAATTAGAATATTCTAAAAATTAGAGATGGCACAAAATTTTTTTCAGAAAAAAGGGAGAAGTAGATACAAAAGATTTGGAAACCACTGAATTAAATAATAATTGCACTGTGCCATTGCTGCCATGTTCAATATTTTTTTACAATAAGAAAATTAACCAACCTCTTACCATATTATAGAACTTTTTATTTAGAGTTATCCAGAACAATAACAACCAAAGAGTAAACTTAAATCAGAGACTATAAATAGTTAAAATAAGAGTCAGATCTCTCTGAGGAGTGCCAAAGCATGAAACCATGGTCAGGGGTTTGGGGAGGGGTTCCTGACAGAGATATTTTAAGTGTTGGCTATGGCTAAGCATTTGTCAAAAAGCTTGTAGAGGAATTGGCAATCCTCATTGTTTAAACTTAAATCAGTCTGTATATTTTAATATAAGATCTAAAATATGGTAAGAAGTTAGTTCATTTATTATTTAAAATAGACTTGGTAAATTTCACACGACATTATATTTATTCAATATTAAAATATTATTTATCATTACGTATATGACATGGGTTTATTTATTATAGAATCTTAGAAATGAGTGAGATGTCTTTGCTCTGTAAAATTAATATCAGTTATTTAAAAATCAAATTTACATTAAGATATATAGTTTGGTTTAAGTTTGCTCTCTGACTGATAATATTCTGGATAACTCTAAGTAAAAAGATCTAAAATACAGTAAGAAATTGGTCCATTTTCTTGCTGTAAAAAGTAATTGAATATGATAACTAGAGGGCAGTTCAATTATTATATAAATTAGACTAAATTTCACATGACATTATATTTAATCAATATTAAAATATTATTTATTATTACACCACCCCCCCATACATATATGTATATAGTGATAAAGATTAGAAGTAGAGAGTATATCCATGCATTTTCTTTTGATGCCACAAAGAAACCATCAATTACTGATTGACAGTATTGGGGCTAAAAAAAATTATCACAATGTATAAATTGCTCTTTTGTTTTGGGTTTTAGTGCAGTAAAATGCACCCTCTTTTACCTCAAACCCAAATTATTGTAAGGATTTAAATCTAGAAAGCTATTAAGTATAGACATAAGAATGCAGAAGACTATCATCTTTTTTGATATCCTGCAAGTAATAATTAATCTTCTCCAAAGAGTTGTATATGTTGATTGAAATATTTTTGTAGATTTTTAATTTGATGAAGAATAAAAATAGGATTTTAATAATATAATCATAAATAATTATCTTTTACCACCATCAGGAAAACATCAATTACTAATTGACAATTATGAGGCTAAACACATTTTCTATATTAATCTATGCAATACTATTTTGTTTTGGGTTTTAGTGAAGTAAAAGGAGTCTTCTTTTACTTCAAAACTATATTGTTATAATCTCTTTATTTCTATTCTTTATCAATTTAAAGATTCATGAAAATATTTAATTCAATATATACAACTCTCCAGAGAAGATTAATTATTATTGACAGAATATTAGAGGTGTTAGTTTTCTGCATTTTCACACCTATAAAAATAGCTTCTTTTAAAATCCTTATAATATCTTGGGATTAAAGTAAAAAAGGACCCCTTTTCCTTGACCAAAACCCAAAACAAAAGAGCTATTGTATAGATTCATAGTGAAAACTGATTAAACCTCAGGGTTTTCAATTAGTTATTGGTTTTTGTGACTGCATCAAAAGGTAAAATTATCTTTGTTTGTATGGATATAATTTGTTTTTATTCTTTATCAATTTATAATATTTAATTTTCTCTCTTTATATATTTCTCTGAAAGTTTATAATGATGGCACTTTACTTATAATTGAATTATATGTTGGATTATGTCCATCATCTAAATTTAATTAATATTTTTAGAAAAAAATCAAACTTTATTTAAAATTTTGAAATACATTCGACTGTTGGAATAGCACACAAGTTAATTTATGTATGTGTGTGCTATGCATTGGGTAGGCAGAATAATGTACACATTGTGTTCTGTGAATCCATGATTTATTGCAGATATTATAGTCCAACAATTATTTTTTTAATTTTTCTACTTATAGGATTGTATTATTTATTTAATCCAATCTTAAAATTTGACTTACATATAACAATAGTTGAAAAATCGGAACGCTAGAAATTTGTTATTCTTTGTAAAATTCATCAAATGATATATATATTGATGTCATTTATTTATGCCAGTTAACTTTTTTAAAAAAAAATAAAACATTATGTGAAACATTTGTTATTTAAATGATAAGTATTATCACTGTATTTTGATGAGATAAAATAAATTGGTGGATCAGATTTAGAATTTAAAGCTTATTTAATTTAAATAAATAACTATAATTTACAAGCTTAATGAATTTTAAAATATGTTTTGATTTTTGCAGAGAAGACAAAAATGAATTTTATTACTTTTATCAATATTATCTAACAGTTTTGTCTTACAGGGATAGCATTCAATGTTAGATTGCTTTTGAATTCTCCATTGATTAATTTGAGAGAAAATATCATTACATTTGCCCTTTCCAATAAAGATTTTTACAAAAAAAGAAATCAAAGGGAAATTTTATTGAAGTAAGTTATAGAGAATAAGGTACTATTGTTTAGCTATATATATAGAAGGAATAGCAATCAGAAATTTAAACCATTAACTTTTAGTGTTAGAAATGCCACTAATCTAAAATTACAGATTTTATAGAATATGAGCATATGGTATTAAAAATTGGCATGGAGCTAATTAGAATTAACTAAAATTTCTCGTGAACAAAATAGTTGAAACTGGAAAGTTGTTAAAGAAAGTGTTGTGTATTTATGATTGCTTAGCTCCTAGGCCTGGTGATATTTGCAATATCATGTTATGATAAGCCTTTTTCTTTAGTTATTTTAGATAATATATATAAATGTAATTTCTTACCTTTATTTGTAATAGATGTATATCAAGTTTTTATTGTTTTAGAATTTAATAAAATTATAAAACAAAACAAATATTTTTTTTTACTATCTTACTTTTAAACACTTAACTAAAATGTTTTAATTTGGAAAGATTAATGCTTTCATTTTTAAGATGAATAAACAAATATAATCATAAAATGTAATATATACATGTAAAAAGATTTATTAGTTTATGTCAGGGGTCAGCAACCTTTTAGTAGTGTGGTGCCGAACCTATGTTACAATGTTATTCCATGTGCTGACATGATTTTACCAATCTTATTATATTATCAAAATTGGTTCAGTTATAATGGGCTTCAAAGTTATATATATATAGTATATATTATATACTACTATATAATATATACTTTTGAAGTCCATTATAACTGGATCTTATATTATTGGTCATTCAATATTTTAAAATATTTAGAATCATGTAAAAAGTACCTTTTTTTTAAAATTGTAATTTTAAACATTGTAATTAAAAATTATATTACAAATTATAAATTACAACCTTTTACCTATACAAAATATATAATTTAAATAAGAAAAAAATATGAATTCTAATATGATCACCCATTTTTATTATTAAAATAAATTAATGTGAACATTGGCCTTGTACCTCTTTGCTCGATGTCAGGTATGTAATTGGTCATTTTTAGTTTCACGCATGCTTCTGAATGTTCAGGTGATAGGCAACTTCTTTATGAACTCAAAATATTTTTCATATATGAGAAAATTTGTTCACATAAGTAAGTTGAACCAAAATACCAAAAGCAGAGCACAAGCAGTTTTTTTTTCAAAGAATTAAATCTTTCAGGTAATGATATCCAACAATTGAGAATGACAGCCGACTTTCCTAGACAGTATTCTACAAATTTAGTTTTCCACAATTCTGATGATATTAATTCAATTAATTCCATTTCAAAACTATCAATATCCATCCACTCAAAAAAAAGATAAATCAAATAGTCATCTTTAAATCAAATGTCAGGTTTGATGAAAGAAAATATGGGTGTGTGTATTTGGAAGTCTTCACATCGTTTGGAAAATTTTTCTCTGAGAGCTTCAATGTATTTTTGAAGTTCATCTTTGTTAATGTTAAATTGATTTGCATAGGCTTTTACATTTGGAAAATACTTGTAGATGTTAATAATAATATCACGCCAAAATATATCTAATTTTGGTGCAAATTCTTTCCAATATTCAAAACATTCTAGTACTATTTGACCCTTCCTTTGAAAATGCAAGTTTAACTCATTCAAGTGTTGAGTTATATCAGTCAGAATCATCAATTTGCATAACCAGTCTTCATCATTTATTTCTAGATAATGTTGTTCTTTTTCATAAAGAAACATCTTAATTTCTTTCAGACATGATACAAACCTGTTCAGACATTACCTTAACTAATCTAATGAACATTGCTGTATAGAGGGAGGTTTATATATGTACTATTCATTTCATGAAAAAGGGATTTAAATTGCCTATGTGTTAATGAAGAATGAGAAATTATGAAATTAATTATTTTAATGACACTGTCCATTACAGAATTCAAGCATTGTGATGAGATTTTTGCAACTAAATTTTCCTGGTGTATAATGCAGTGGATTTGATGTTTAATATGATTTTCAAGAAGTTTAGCAAATCTCTTTTCTTTTCCAACCATTGCAAGGCTAGCATCAGTAGTAACACTAAATATTTTTATATTAATTTTCTGATTTTTCAAAATAATTGAAAAATGCAGTGAAAATATCATGTCCCTTTGTTGCACCAGTAAGGGGGATCAAGCAACACAGTTCTTCATAAATATCATTGTTGTCACAATATTGTGCACTATTGCTAGGCACGCCACATCATTTACATCAGTGCTTTCATCAACAGCAACACTGAATGCAACAGCTTGTTGTAAACTGTTTTTCTGTTTTGTTGTTACATGTTCAGCCATGTCAGTTATTCTTCTTTGAATTGATCTTGCAGAAGCAGGTATTTCTCGAATTTGAGACAGTAATGTTTGTTTATTTGGTAGATCACTGAATAAGATTTCAGCACTTTTCAAAAACGTTTCTTTGATGAATTGTTCATCTGTGAAAGATTTGCCTTTCGAAGCCACACAATGAGCAAGTGTATAACTACATTTGGTGGCTTTATTTTGAGTTCCAATTATTTGACTAGAATAAGTAATTTGTTTCTTAAAGGCAGAAACAGCTCTTTTTATAGCTTCACTTTTCTCATCCGAGTTGTTAAACATGAACACATGTTTAGTTTGATAATGTCTTTGTACACTTGAGGTATGACACACAATACTTTCACAGCATAATGTACACACAGCATGATCTTTTTGCTGTACAAATCCATATTCATTTGTCCAAGAGTCTTGTAAAAAGCGAATATTATGTTTTTGTCTTTTGTGGAACATTTTAGGAATCTTTCAGTCACTATGCAATGATGTGATGTGATGTATTGTGGCTTCTCCTTAAACGAAGTCAAGAATATCTCAGCAATTATGCCCAGATAAACCTGTTAGCCACTTTATTTTCCATTGCCCTCTCTAAATTTTCCCATAATCTATTCTATCCCATTTCCACAACATAATCTTTGTCAACTCTATAACCTTTATATCTAAACCCCCCTTATCTTTTCCCAAACCCAACATAAAAACCAATAATTCACTTTCTATATAATCACTTTTTTCATATTTATTCTTCCATAAATTCATGTACCCTTCCTTACATAATTTACAAAATAAATCATCCATATTTTTTCAATTTACATGTATATTTTCTTGTAGCCAAAGATCTTGTTTGAGCCTTAAACAATAAACTACTTTCCTTACTATTATCATATATTAACTCACACCATTTAACTACCAAAAATAACTTTCTAGAATTGATAATGTAATAAGCTTTTTATTTGGATTACGATCTCATTTTTTAATATTATCAGAAGTAAAATATGAATATGTAGAATTTATTTCGCTTGCAAACAAAAATATCTTTTAAATGAAGTTAAGTGTATTATTTTTTGATAAATAATCATTTAATCGTAAATTCAATGTTGAATGTAAAAACAACAAAAAAAAAAAGATGCAATAATTAATATATATTTTTTTTTACTATTTCAATTTATTCAGAGTGTATTGATAATTGTTGGCATGCCAAGAATGGCACGGGTGCCACAGGTTGCCGACCCCTGGTTTATGATGTAGTTCTATTTAATGTATTAAAGTTAATTATGTTAAGGAGTTGGTCTATAAAGACAAACTATCAAAAATGATCAAATGTTATTGAATTGTTCATAGTACTTTTTTGCCTAATTATTTCATCCTTCTTTTGGGGAGAGAATTTAACATGCAAATGTATTCAGATGCTTTTAGACAAGTATTATTATCATTTTTGTACCATTATCAATCCACTGAAGGTCTTAATCTAATTTTTTAAAAATTTATAGCTCATCGTCACACTAAAATACTTTTTTATATCCATCTCATACATGGTCTCTTTCTAGGTCTCCCTAATCTTATGAAATCCTATTTCTAAGAGTTTAATTGTCTATATATTCATCATTTTTCTTAATAAGCAGTCCACTCCTCAACTTTTCAATTTTTTAATGATATTAATGATACCTGTTTATGCTCTTATCTACTTGATTTTTGATCATACCTGATACAAAACATAGATTAAAAACATAATCCATATTCTTAAATTTGGCTCCAAATTTATTTATTTTTCTTTCTTTTTTCCAATGTTGAAAGTGTAGGTTACTAAATGTATATTGTTTATAAATTAACAATTTTAAATGTTTTCTTCTCTTTCTATGTTTCTTGGTATTTGCGAGCTAGAATTTGAATATCATTGATTGTATCATTAATTTATATTAATGTCACTTGTTGCCTCCATGTTTATGATCTCAAATAATTGTTTCAATTAAAACAATCAAAAATATTAGGATGCAAGTAAAACTTGGGTATTATCTTAAAATAAATCAGTGGGATAGTAATGAAATCACTGCTTAAATTGTAGAACATACTTCAAATCAATGATATGTATTAATCAAAGTACTCTGTTAGAATCTTCCAGTTGTTATTTCTCTACTTTGCTATTATTATAATGCTGTTATTTACATTGTGCAACTCACCCTTCCCCCAAACAATTGTCTTGCTGGTGCCTAAATTTTCAATGTGCATTTTTGACAACAATTGAAGAGGAGTTGTTTTCATCTTTTTATTAGTACTTATTTTCCGATTTTAAAATTTTCTTTTAATCATAATATTACAAACAGAATTCCTAATTTAATATAATTCAAAAGTAATTGAGAAATTATTACATTTGTTATTATCTATATCAAACTTTTGGCAAGGATAACAATATTTGCAGTATTTATTTCATTAATTTTTTTTAGCCATTTTTCAGTTTTAGAAATATTCTATAAAATCAGAATGAAATATTATGTAATTTAAACTCTTTTTCTAAATCAATACAATTATATATTTAAAGGGTATTTGTTGAACATTATTATTTTTGATTTAATTTGTCAGCACAAATTAATATATTAAAAAATTACATAATTCATTTAAACAATAATGATTGTTAATAAAATTGTTTTTTGTTTGTTACTGTAACATTTATCTCTATTATTGCCCCCCCCCCTTTAAGAAAACAAAAACCTACAACAAAATGATCAGTATTGAAACTCACTTTTTTCAACATTACTTAAACTTTAAATTAAACATAGCTCAATGTATTGTAACCCTGTGCTTTGCACATTGTTTCTTGTAATGCTATAATGTGGTAATTTGCTATGTTTGTTAATATTTTTAAAAAATAGTAAACAATAAATAATTAAAAGTTAGAGATAAGAGTTTTATTGTATAGAGATTATTTTGTCAACCTGAATGCAAAATACATGCCATTAGTATGTTTCTTATCTGCATAATTAGTTAATGATTCTAGTTGTTTAAAATATTTTATTAAGATAGCTTTCATTATAGTAAGACATGTACTTGTATGAAGTTACAATGTAGCTAAAACTTGTTCTAAAAGTTGTAAGAGTAAATAGTAATGAGTAAATTAATTATTAAAATTCAGTCTTTATTTAACAAAGTTATCTGCTAAAATAAGTATCTTTTAATACAATGTTTGTTAAAGTAAATTTAAATATGTTGCCCTAAGAAATTATTTAATATTTTAATTTTTAACTAGCTATTTAAGATAAATATTTTAATTAACAAAGTTCTTTAAGACAGTTAAATTTAGATAAAATTAGTTTATGTAGTTAAATAATAGACTTAGTTATTTAAATTAGCTTCATTTTACTTAATAAAGCAGTTTATATTAAAGAAATAGTTAACGTCTTGGCTACATGTGTGTGTAAATGTTTATGCATATGTGTATCTAACAATTTCTTGGTTTAATTGTCAAGTTATTTAATTTTAAATGTTAAAATTTTGCTATTAAATATTTTTTTAAACATGTAAAATAAAGGGTTAACTTTAAAAAATTTTAAAAGGTTTTTAATAAACAAGAGGGGAAGAATAGAGTTATTTTGTTAAAGAAAAAGTGTAATAATTATTTAAATTATTTTATTTATTATTTAACTTTGTTAATTGATAAGTAGTAAGCTCTTCTTCAACTCTAGATTGTTAAAACATGGTTATTTTAAAATAATCTAGGTTAATATGTTAATTACTGGAAATTAATTAACCTTTTGGTCCTAGATGTCTCTTTTTGTGGCAGTAATTTAGGTCATTCAGTCACTCACTCTCATCCGGTTAAACTGATTGATCTGGCTCATTTACCATCCACTTTACTGCTGCTCTGTACAAACTTTGGTGTGACATCAAGAATAGTATTACATATATATATATATCTTTCTTTTATTTTAATCAAAGTTAAAGTATCAATTTTATTAGTTTTTAAATCTGCAGTATTGTGCTAACCAGCTAAGGTAGTTCTGCTTTATTCTAGTTTCAAATAACAACTTTATTCACACCTTAAGAAGATACATATGAATATCATTTAACATCTTTCTTATTTCTTACCTTACTTCATTTAGAACTTTCTATTTTAAACTACTAACAAAAATGCCATGGAAGAATAATTTAGTCATAACAAGTAGATTTCTTCATTTTTGCTTAATTATAAACTTTAAAATAAACCAGGTGATATATTTCAAAATGGTAATCCATAAACTGATGTGGGACATTATACTAATTCATTTGCTTGTTATCCATTATTATTTTAAAATAAGAAAACTTAAATTTAAAGCAAAGAGCTTATAATACTTAAACTTTAACATATAAATAATCTGCTATGCTGATTGCTCTTATTATATGAACTGCTTGAAATAATTGTCATATTAATGTATAATGAATATCAGAGAATACTTACCTCTTAAAAATTAATTATGCATTTATATAAAAAATAACTTGTCTTTAGCACAGGAGGAAGTGCTAATAAATTATAATGGCTGTCTCCAAGTTTGTGCTATTAAATAAAATATTCGAGAGAAAAATCTAGAATTGACCAATTTCTTGGATTTTTAAAAAAATATAAATAATTTTTGTATGCTTCGCTCTCTCCCAATTTTTAATTATAAAAATATTATAAGGATGTGAATGAAGAAAACTTTGAAATATGTTTCTCACTTAAAATAGTTTGCAATAATAATTCCCAAGGACATTTGAAATGCATTGTGTTATTTGCAAACTATTCAGTTTATAAAAAAATTATTATTGAGGCATTGTTAAAATTCAAATACTTGGAAATGACTTATATTATCATTCAGTTAAACATTGTTGTTTGTGCTTCATTTACATACAAAGAAGTTATAGATATTTTGCTAATTCTACTAAAAACCATGGATCCAGAAAAATTTCTATAAAATAAATAATGCTACACTCCGATGTCATTAAATATATTTCTAGATAACTGTTATATTGGCCAATTTCTTCAAATATTAATGAATTTAATATTTAGATATAATTTAGAATTAAGAACTTTAAATGCTTATTGTTATGCTTATCCGAAATTATATTTGCTGTTTTAAAAAAAATTTATTCTTCATTGGTATGTATGCTCCCTTACGTGGACAACTCACCAGAGAAGAACTTTGCACCCTCAGCAGACCACTCACAATGGAAAATTTCCATTAATTAACTAAGGTGTTTTTTTAAAAAAAATACACAATATTTATTATTATTATTTAAATATTATGATATTCTTACTATGTCATGTGTCAAGGTAATTTTATTGCTATCATTATTTTAATGGGTTTATGCTAGAATGTGTTGGTATTTCCACACATTCTCAGGTAAAATTTTTATACATTTCATTACATTCTGGTTTATTAAATTTGGCAATATTTTATCTATTAGAGATATTCATCTCTTACATTTAGTTTCTATTAAAAGATTTATGAGTGTTTCAGTCACTCATTGGTAAAAGTTTTCATTGGAAGTCTAGTATGTTTATAACTATTATATAATAGCTTACTATTATATACCAATTTAATTGCATATTTATCTGCTTCATATTACTTTACTTGATTTTGCATTACATTCACTTTATTTATTTAAATTTTATATTACATATTGCATATATGTGTGTATTTTGTTATCAATTGCCAAAATTTTATTGTGCTCTTATTTTTTTAAATAATTTAATAGTTGTTTGACTAACCACTATTATTGTTTTCAGAGATTGCTTATTATTTTGATAATTTTATGTGTATATTAGTTTAGTCATCTTATTAGTGTTGAGTTGTTATCTTATGATCATTTTGGTATGATGTATTTGCCTTAGAAAATTAGGCCTATTTTATAATGATTTATTGTGCCTTGTGGGATCAAGAAGCTCTCTCTATGGTTTATGTTTATTCCATGAACTGATAGAGCTTTGTATTTTTGTGATAGTTATCATTCCTTATTATTATTAAAGGTACCTAGATCTCTTGAGAGGATTATATATATTTGGTGTGTCTTTCCACATTTTCCTGATGTGCTGTAACAAAGTCCAGGCATCTTCTTTTGCCTTAGATATAGATATTTGGAAGCCACCATTCTTATAGATATTTTCTTGCTCTGCAGAGCCTATGTTTTGCCTATCACTTATGATGAACTTTTATATTTTCCACCATAATAAGTGAAGTTATCTTTGTATTTTAATTGCTATGGCAATGATTAGTAATCTTATGAAGAGTTAGTTCTTCAGGTAGCACTATGTACAGTGCTTTGTGGTGTATAACAATCTCTGTATTGTGTTGCTGTGTCATTTGGCCATCCACAAGTAAAACGAAAATACATTTTTATCTTTTAAACATTTAGTATTTAGCACTTGGCATTTAGATAATACCTACACCTTATGTTAGCTGTATACCCATCTGGATCACCTCACTGATGGATTTGTAAGTCATTTAATATTTAAAATACTATCATTATTATTATGTGGACAGTAATTTAGTATGATTTATGTATATGACTTCTGGTAAATGGTCCACATTTCATTTAAACATTTATGTAGAAGTTTAAAATAGTGTTAGGTAATTTTAGTTAGGTTGTCTAAATCTCATAATTATTGATATTCTACCAGCCTTCTTATTGAAACCCAGTTAGTGTATAATGCAATATTAATCTAGTTGTCTAGATTCCCTAATTATTAGTATCATATTAGACTATTATTTATTTAAGCTTAGTTAATTTTAAATCTAGCCTAATAATGTGGTAATCTATTTTTTGACCACTACTGCTTTTTGACCACTATATCAAAAGTTCAATTGTTTCTTCACCTTTTCTTCTGACTTTACAAAATCCAATAAGGTCCCATTTAATATAAGACAGTTCTTCTTGTAACTCTTGCAATCTTTCTTCACTTGAAAGTGATCTGCAGTTGTGAGTACCTAAATAAAAAGTCATCATCAAATGGCAGCCTGAGTCCACAATCAGGGGATTCTTAGCACCCTCTGCCTTTGACCACCAACCCGCTGCCTTGGTTGGTGACTTTACAGCCTCCTGGGAATAAGGGCCATGATTTATTTTTGTCTGTCATGATTGTATATATTGAAAAAATATTCTTAAACTTGGAGGTAAAAAGCCAATAAATTCACCATGCTGGCTAATGCATGTTGGTGAGCAGCCCATCCATGTTCGTATACTATATGAATAATCACATAGTAATAACAGCTGCAACGACAAGAAGGTATGGAGTGGACATTAGGAATTTGCCTTGCTCAGTTCCTTTAAGGCCTCCAAGAGGAATCAAAGGAACTCATTTCAGTTAATAGCAAACTCCTTTTTGCTTTAGAGCTACAGGAAATGTTGCAGGAGTTATCAGATGAAAGTAGGAAAGTAGGACTAAAGATAAATGCTAAAAAGACTAAAGTAATGTTTAATAGATTTTCTCAAAATATGAAAATAAAGATTGATTATGATGAGTTAGAAAAAGTTAACAGTTTTAAATACCTTGGTCAGATTATTAATACAGATGGAAATATAATGGATGAAATTAATCATAGAATTAAACTTGGTTGGAGTGCTTTTGGTAGAAATAACTTGATACTAAAAGGAAATATGCCTATGTGTTTAAAAGGGAAGTTTTTTAATAAATGTGTTTTGCCAGTTCTTGCTTATAGATCTGAGACTTGGACATTTAATAGAAGAGCAATACAGGGACTTCAGACCACTCAAAGAAGTATGGAGAGATGCATGTTGGGAGTAACAAGAAGGGATCGAAAACGCAATGTATGGGTAAGAGAACAAACAGGTGTTACTGACCTCATTGAAAAAATTAAAAGACTGAAGTGGAGTTGGGCTGGACATATTGTTAGAAGAGATGATAACAGATGGACAATTGAAATTTTAAACTGGATTCCAAGAGATTGTAAAAGACCCAGAAAGAGACCACATGTGAGATGGATGGATGAAATAAGAAAGTGTGCAGGGGTGATGTGGAGAAGAGAAGCTAAAGATAGAAAAAGATGGATTGAACTTGGAGAGACCTTCATCCTGCAGTGGATTGATAATGGTTGATGATGATGATGATCAAAAGTTACTTGACAAAAGTATGTATTTTAGATTAAATTATGGCTCAGTTTAGCATAAGCTATAGTTTTGATATTACTTATTTCAAATTTTTAATTATTTATGAGCTAATTTAAAATACAAATTAATTTTATTGTTAAACCAATATCTCTCCGTGGAAATATTTGATGTGTAACCAACCAAAGATTTGTATTTGAACCTTAGTAAATTTGTTAATAAAGGTCTGGATGCACGTATGTGCCAAATGTTTGATGTAAATAAAAAGTTTGTACATATTATTTTTATATTTAATCATTAATAAATTTAATTATTATTTTAAGAAGTATTTAGTTTTTGTTTTCTATATGTCATTGGTCTTGAGTTCACTAAGATTTATGAGTCCATTAAAGTCATTAAGTTTACTATTTGCACAGATCACAATGTTCACAATTCTGATTTCTATTAGAAATCCAGATAACAGGTAACCAAATTTTGCAGTTCCAAAATTGGATATGTCCAATAAGAATTTTTACAGAAATTCCTCAACTCCAAAATTGGAATTGACTATAAAAGAAATTAAAATTGAATATTTTTAAGATAAATTCAAATTAATGCAATTTTTGGTGAAGATTATTCCAACTACTTCAGACTTCAACCATCAGTAATCATTTTTTTATAATTTGAAATTATAATCATTGCACTTTATAATTTAGTTTGGGTTATCCATAAGACAATAGAAAGACATAAAATGCTCTTTCCTTTCTATTGTTTTTTGAATGATATCCTGGATAAATGGCTATGATTATTCTGAATTTAGTATATTTTATTATGCAATTATTTAGCAAGTTAAATGTTATCTTTGTGTAATTATTTCTGTTGTGACAAAATATTGGGAAGCATTTTCTTATATAAAAAAGTATATGTCTCCCATAGTCTCCCATGATATTAGTCATTTGCCTGGCAACCAAATATTAAAAAGAAAGAATTCCTAAGAGATATTTAAAACCCCGAGATTATCATATTACAGCCCTATTATTGAATAAGTCATTCATTTAAATTACATTATTATTGTGGCAAAAGGCATTTTAATTATTCCATGTATTATTAGAAAAATACTTTGCATTATATTTTTACTCTGCAAGAGTAGAGTATTTGAATTTATGCTTTCTTTTATACTATTACATGCTAAATATTTAAGATATTTCAGATGAAGATTGGTATAAGATATTTTTGCTATTGGAAATAACTTTTATACTCAGAGAATATAATTTGATGGAGGGGAATTCAGATCTTAAAAGTATTTTATAAATAAGAGTGAAGTTTATTCCTTTCTAATTTTATTTGTAATTATTTAATTGTGTAATAAGTATTTTTATCATTACTTTTAAAATTTTCCTTTATCTTAATAGATGTCATTGAAGTATCTTTTCTTTTATTGTAACTGCCACTTAGTCTAGTCCATGTTCCAAACATGAGTCTCTCCCATTTGACACTCGCTCCCATATTATGATCTAAACAATTTGTTTTCATTTTTCAATAGGTTACAGTAGGTGCTGATATAGTACGCTCTCAGCAGCCATTTTGAATTTGAAAACACCCAGAAACATTGCTGGCACATGCAAGCAATAAATGACATCGACTAGAAACACTCAGTTTTCAAAAAAATAAATCGCCTAAGGCACTACAATTAAAAAAGGGTCTGTTTCTAGTCGATGTCATTTATCACTTGCATGTGCCAGCAGTTTTTTTTTGGGTGCTTTCAAATTCAAAATGGCCACCGAGCGCGTACTATATCAGCATCATTACAGTATATATAATCAAAAGGAGCACATCAGTTTTTCACAGACTATGACTTAAAAGCACTCTAAATGGTGAACAAAAGAATCAAGAATAGAATGAATCCACTTATTCTTAGTTGTTCTCATGTTTATAAGCATACCTTTGTCAATATTGATGGTAATTCACAGTGAAATTAATTTATCAACCAAATGGAATATGGTACTTAAGAGTTATTAAACTCATAACTAATAATGCAAGACTGGAGATAGCATCTCACTTTTGGCACCTTGATTGTAATAATTAAACAGGTTTTAACATATAAACTTTAAATTAAACAGTATTATTATTGTATTATTTGTTATGAGTTTAATAACTCTTAGGTGTCATATTCCATTTGATTGATAAATTAATTTCACTCTGAGTTACCCCAATGTTGGCAAAGGTATGTTTATAAACATCAGAGCAACTAAGAATAGGTGGATTCATTCTATTCTTGATTCCTTTGTTCAACATTTAGAGGGCTTTTTAAGTCATAGCCTGGGGAAGAGTGATTTACTCCCTTTATTCAACATTACTTATTAAATATCCTAACCATAAATATATATAGAAGAAATCAGAATTAATTTTCAAATAATTTTTTTTGGTTCTTTAGTTTTTCCAACCAATGATGTATTACCCTGAAGCCATATCAGTTTGATCTTCTGATTTTTAAGATAATGTCTCCAAGTGATTTGCAGACAAATGCAATCGTTAAAATTTGTCCACAGATCACATGGACCCAGAACATTAAAGATCACAAGATCAGACTAATATGGCTTCAGAGTAATATGTCATTGGTTGGAAAATAATAAAGATGACTGTCGGGTAGATAATGAGCATCACCATGTTTGTTGGTCCTGAAAAAAAAATGTACATGCTTGCGTCAAAATAATTTAGAAATTGAAAGTAATTAAGTGTAAATTTGATAATTTCAGAAATATGTACAAATTTTTTTTTGTAAATTTAAAATAAATAGACAAATAAAGAATACTTTTCCTGATTTAATGCAAATCTGGCATTATTAATGGCGATCTGGACAATAACTTAAAAGATACTCTATATAATGAATTTTTATAATAAAAAAACAAAACAATAAAAAATGTACTTGCATGAAAAATTATCTTATCTTTACAACATTTCCAATGATATTTAACTCAATTTTTATGTTAAAAATATATAAAACAAACAGTTTGAAAATGTGTCTTATTTTTTGACTGAAAATTAAAAAAGTCAGCGCATAGTGCTGGAATGGGTGGAGGGGGCCTCTGATGGTTTTGCCGGGCCAAAGGCATGACCAATACATGCTCTACTCTGAAAAAACCTATATTATACTCAATTCTAAAATACAGCGTGTAGCAGTGAATTGGTGGGGAGGGGCTCCAATGGTTTTGATGGGCCGAAGGCATGGTCAATAGATGCTCTAGTCTCAATAAACCTATATTATGATTTACAAAACCACCGACAATGCCAGACATTGTATTACTCTCGTAGCTGTAATTTTTATAATTGCAGATGAATTTACAAAAAAAAATTTCTGTATAATATAATTCAGAAATTAAAAATAAAATTAATTAATTGTACTTTTTATAATTACAGAATAATTTACTAACTAATATACATCGAAATGACATTATTTATTAGAAACAAAAATGAAAATTACCAAGATCTCAAAGAAAAAATCAGTGTGATGCCATGGGTAGCAAAATCACAAAAGACAGACAAATGAGAAAATTTCCCAAAGCTCTCTCCGACTTTTTAAATCTCGCGGGTAAAAAAAAATCCAAAAATTGACTCTCCCATGGATTAATCATGCCAGTGTCTTGGTTGCCATGACAATGTTGTAAGTGTAATACGTCATCGCTACCCCCCCCCGGCCGGGGGCTCTATTTCGTTGTTTTTATGGGTGATTTTTTTGGTTTGGTTTTTTTGGGCCTTTAAAAAGTTAAATAATACTAAAGTACCGTTTTTTTTTTAAAAATATTTTTGCAGATATTAATATTTAATAACTTAGATGTGATACTTCTATTTACAATTTCTTTTTTAATATACAGTATAATCAAATTTTTTTATTTGCATTAATAATTTTAAATGTCTAAAAATTAATTGCTTACCTTTTTTTTAATAACTGAATAAATTTGCTTTTGAAATAAGTTTTAATCCATAAAAACTTCCTTTTAGTTTGAACATACTTACTTTTGAAATTTTTTATTTATTATAAATATGAGAACATTTTTCAGCATAAATCAAAATAATTAAAGATTACCTTATAATTTGTTATTGTAAAAAGGTTAAGTGTCTTAAACAACAAAATACTTAAACCAGAAACATTTATCATTAGTGATAATTACAACCTAAATTCAAAAAAGTAAAAGGAGTATGTGTTCATAAAACTGATTCTTCCTCACCTCCTCTTAATTTATTGATGCATGTTTTAATCATCATAAAACATGATTTTTTTTAAAAAAACTTACTTTAAATTCTAATGATTATAAAATGTTTATCAGTTATTTAAGAAGTAATTGTTTTATATATGATTAAGATATTGAATATTGTGGAATATCTGATTTTTAAGTACTAGAAAATTAATCACTTCCTTCCTCCAATACTTGATGAAGTTTTATAAATCCAAATATAACTTTAATTAAAATGGATTACAATGTTGACACAATGTTTGAATGATTATAGTATATTTTGCCAATAAATGTTTCTTCACTAAAATATTTTTACAAAATCTTTGGAAGACAGATGACAATTTAATAGCAGAAGCATCAGAACTGAGTTTCAATCCAGGAATTTTTGTTCTTGCATATATGTCTCTACTAATGACCTAATGTATGTGGGGGGGGGGGTATTTAACTGAAGAAAGTTCTCCAGCAAATATTTTGATATCTGTCATTTATTGTTTATAAAGATTATATTTATACAGTATCAATTATTGACAATCCAATATTAGTATACCAGTAAAAAACACTAAACATCACATGATCTCATAACTACTTTTTTATTTCTAAATGTTTTAAATACAATTCTCATACACAAAAAGGAAACCTACCTAACATTTTATATGCATAAACAAAAAGAACCAAAAGGAGCATTCTTTTTTATATATGTTTGATGTCACTATAAATTAAATGCATGTACATTGATATATTAAAAGCAAAGGCATTTTGTTTGTATTTATTACTATTAAGGAACACAATGAAATGAATTAGCTCTCATTTTGCCAACCCACTATTGTCCAGAAAAAATATCATTCTTCTTATTATTTATTTAATATGAATAATAAAAATAATATATAATACAATTATAAAAATCTAAGCTTTTATACTCGTTAAGTTGAGTGATATTTGAGCTTCAAATAAAGGATGCAACTTTTTCCCCCACCTTTATTCTCATTTGAAAATAGAAACTCAAACTTAGCTCATTTGTAAGCTATTATTACCACTGATACTACTGCTTATGACCTTTTTTTCTTATTAAATTGTTTGACAAATTATGCTACTGTTTGCCTTTAAACTATCTAGAGTAAATTTATTTAGGTTTCTCTTAAAGCAGTGACTGATTTATTTGAAATTAAAAAATATTAAAGTCAACATCTTTAATTTTCATAAAATTTCTAACACTTTTGCTTCAACATATATGCAATAAAGTTGATTAATCAAACTTCATCAAACGTCCATATAATGATTTTTCATACTTACATGAGAGAGAAAAAAATCTCTTGAAAAACTGCATATTTATATATATAATATAAATAATAAATAGCATGTCAGAGGTTGTTCTCCATTACTATATATAAATTATTATTATATGCAATTATTAAAATTAGAAATGCATAAATTTAATCAGAAAAAAACATATAATACAATTTTTGAAAAAAAAAAAACAACAACATTTAAATATATATATTCTAAAAATTAATAATAAGAGAGGAACTGAATTTCATGAAGTTAATTACTATTTATATTCAGTTGTAATATGTAATAATAAGACATACACAGATATAAATAATATGAGACATATCAAAACACTAATCAAATCATACAAAAAATTGCTCATATTAATTCACTATACAGTCATCAGGTAATCTTGAAAATTAACATCAGTCCTCTCTCCCCATACATCCATATTATATCTTTAAATATTTAAATTACGAATGTGTAATACTATTCAAGAGAGAAAAAATAAAACTTGAAAAATACGAATTTGTATATATAATACAAATAGTTTGCCAAAGATTGTGGTCTATGAAGGTAAATATTATACATAAATGATTATTATATGCAGTTATTAAAATTAGAAATGCATGAATCAAGAGAATAAATATTAGTAAAATTTTTGAAAAACGCATATTTAAACATATTAATCACGTATGCAAAACACTATTTATCAGTGCACTAAAAAGCATATAGTCATCATGTACAATGAAGAAGTGTTAATAATTGTTAAATTTTAGTACAATTTTTTTTTAGCTTATTAAAAATTAATGTAGTAGACTAGTAATATATTTGTATTTAATGTCTTTAAAAGCGAAGCAAAACTAAACAAATATATATCTAAATACTTTTACAAAATTTGGTTAGTAAAGTGTTAGTTACGTTTTAAACGCAAATGGCTGCTGCAGTTGGTTTTAATTATAGTTAGTTACTACTTTAGATTTGTTAAGATGAATGGAAACAGGAATTGTGATTTCCTGCCTTGATGGTTGATGCAGTGAATGCTTAATAGATTAAGACAAATTGTTTTATCATTTATAGAATTTATGACTGATATTAATATTTATTTATTTATTTTTTTAAAAAAAACCTTTGTTTTAAATTGTAAATTCTTTTACCTCAGTTTAGAATTTAATTCAATGTTTTATTTACTTTGTCACTTTATATGCATTACAAAGATGGAACAATAAAATTATCAGATGTTCTTATGTTAAATAAAAATATTAGACTTCAGATTCAACTACTAACGGGAAAAAAAAATCGCCATTGTGAAAATACCTTCTTATTAAGGAAAAGTCAGATAAATATAATTTAAGTATTAAAATAAGGGAATTATGATGTAATAATTAATGAATTTGCTTGCCATACTCATTACTTAAACTTAGCATCTCGGATGAATGAATATTGGAAATTTTGTCAGCTTACGAACAAGCTCACCCCCCCCCCCCACCACCACCAATAATAATTTTTTAAGTAGCTCGCAGTAGGGAGCAAAAAGAATAAAAAAAAAATGGTTTCAATCTTGTTTCGATAATACATAAGACAGTAAATTATAAGTTATGGATTAAATATTATCCCTACTTTCGAAGGATTAATGAATTAATTATTCCGACTGATAAGTTTCAAACAAATTAGGATCTTCATTATATTTAAAAAATAATATTGTATTTACTACTATCTTAGAAATAAATTATAAATCAAATCAGTTGTGGTCTTTACAGAAATCATAGAATGCTTTCAGGATTGAATCTGTGTTGTAAATAATTCTGTTTATCCTCTCTGATGCTGATAATCTTATTAAAAACATGTTTACACAGTGTTTATATATACTGTATATATAAATATTAAATCACCCCACATGGTTAAGATAACCAGTACCGCCCTCTGTGAATTAATATATAAATACATTAGAGTTCGTATTTCAAAATATCCAGCTGCGTACAGTTCAAAGTGATATGATTTTGAGCTGGCTATTTTGAAATACGAACTCTAATGTATAGTATTTATATATTAGTTCACAGAGAATATCTTAACCATGTGGGATGATTTAATATTTATTTCAGTATAACGTTATGCACTGGGATTATTTTCTATACTATATATAGTAAAATATAATATTCTTGTAATTACAAAACGATATTTATTTAAAGAAATAAATAATGATTTCAAAATATATCAAATATTTCGAGAATTATTTGCTAATTTTTTTTTTTCTTTGAATAATGAAATATCAATGCTTTTTCTATATTTTTTCAGAGAGCAACTTTT
This sequence comes from Epiperipatus broadwayi, assembly GCA_028023455.1. Classification (NCBI taxonomy): domain Eukaryota; kingdom Metazoa; phylum Onychophora; class Udeonychophora; order Euonychophora; family Peripatidae; genus Epiperipatus; species Epiperipatus broadwayi. The sequence goes on along the minus strand of JAQFVV010006422.1, from coordinate 48,283 downwards.
ATATCCACAAAAAATAACAAGCACATAAAATAAATTTTTATTTAAAAAAAAAAAATTTACTATGTAAAATATATAGGTAAAAAATATTAATTTATTGGTACTTTAAAAAAAATAAAAGTCATCTTTTTTATTATATATTTTTTTGTTTGTTTGTTTAATGTTTATGAGAATAGCATAAAGAAATTAATTTTATTTATATATTTCATAATATTTTTTCTTTGAGTTGTTTGTTTTGTGTGTGTGTATATATATATAAACTTTTTCTGAAATCAAGTGATATTTATCTTTTGTTTATCTTTTTTTTATTTATGTCTGACATATTTTTTTTTATTTGACCTTAAACTTTAAATAAAGCGTTGATAATGAGACATTTCCTGTCGTTCTTTTTAAAATTAAACCAGTTTTTGAATAATGTATCATAAATAGTCAAATAAAATGGCTAAATGAATGTGCCGACAATCTTCGATTTATGCTGTGTCTTATGACCAGCAAGTAAATAAATGGACAAAGGCAGAATTGAGATGATAAAATTATAGTTTAATACGAATAATTTTAACTATATACATTATCTATTATAAGGCGTAATAAAAGGTCGTGGTGACCTGCATATAATAACCCTAGTCCTTCTTTTGGACTTATAGAGGCAGGAGTCTCTGACTTATAATTAAAACTCAGAACAATTAGATCAGGTTCTGGGGGTTTATATATCCCTCAAGACTTCTGGAGTCTTTTACATTCCTAACCATATATGGTGTTTTCACATACGTTTTCACATACACGCAGTATTTTTACATTTCTCACCATATATGGTATTTTACACAATCGTTATACATAATTGCTATACAGTTATTCTTATTTTACATATTCATTATATATTACAATTATTACTTTTATTCTACATTTATTATTGTACTCTTATTATTATACAATTATTATTCTTATTTTACATACTCTTTTTATTATACAATTATTACTTCTTATTTTACATATTCATTATACATTACAGTTATCAGTTTTATTCTACATTATTGTACTCTTATTATTATACAATTATTATTCTTATTTTACATACTCTTATTATTATACAATTATTATTACAGTATTATTATTTTACATATTCATTATACATTACATATATATACCTTTCTTGATCTTGAATACTGCAATTTATATAAATAATTATCCATTCTCTTTATTTTTGAATAAGTCGTACTTTAAAATGTCAAAATCTAAACACCCATCTTCATAATAGCATATCTCAATAATGTTATGATCTAACACATTCCAGACATGACTATGTGAGGATCCCAACATACACCATTGTAAAAATTAGAGTTCAGATTTTATCATATTATATAATATATATTACAATAACTTCATAATACTGAATTTTGGAAATGACTAAGGGAATTAAAATGAATACTAAGGATTATATCCTGGAATAAATAAAATTGAATCAATGAAAAGGTGAAGATTTAAAATATTCATATTTTAAATAAGTTAAATTTTTCCAATAGGATATGAGATTATTATAGTGTTGAATATGAATATAATTTTAACACATGAAAATGAGAACAACTATTAGACATATAAGAAGTGAGATTTGAGTTAACTCATATATCATATTGATCATTGATTATCATATGTAAATCACATCGCTACAGTAAAAGTTTAAATAAATCAATATAGAATATTAACACTCATTTATTCTAAAATCTTATATAGACAATGAGTGAAAGCAATGAATGAAAGAGAGTGATTAAGTTCCTTAGACTGTAATAATAAGAGGATTCCATTTATTATCTAAATGAATATTGTTTTAACAACAGATTCTTGACATTTTATTGGTCTATTTGAGCTTTGACTATTGGAGTATAATTTACATATAATAATCAGTTAAATGATGGCATCTGTGGTTTATTATATCTAAAATATTGAGGAATAATTTTAAAACTTCTAGGTAGGTTTAATCTCAAGTCATTTTATTCATTGCTTTCACTCATTGTATATGAGATCTTAAACCTTGACAGTAAGAGAATTCCTTTTATTATCCAAATCAGCCATACTCAACTATTTTCTTTCCTGGGCCACATATATTTGTGTGCTACATCAAGTAGACCACAACATGCTATATAAGCAATCGGCAACTAATTAGTATCATATGAAAAAATGTCTGATTTCTCAATTCATGCATGCCACAGGTTGTAGATCATTTTTACTATATCTTAGAATTAACATACTAATAAAATACAAACACTTTTATTTGATATAAACATTTATTTAAATATCAGTGTGATTTTTGATATTGAGATAAACTTTCAACAATTTAAAATATATATGTTTTATATGTGCTATATGCTACTCTTAATATGTCATAAAGGTGTGTTTCTATACACATTCTTCACATATTTCATTTTCAAATAAGATGATTCACAAAGATATATCGATGCAAACAATGTGAGTAACATTTGTAAACAATTTTGATAGTTTTATATTTTTGAGGTGCTAATTTCCAAAATTTCTTATACTCCTTTCCCTCCCTTTTTGCTTTAAAAATGGTTTTCAAATTTGTGTCATTTTTAAATTCTACAAATTTGTCCAATAGCTTGCATAATTATGTCCAAATGCAGCTAATTGTGTTATAGTTGCTATTTCTAAGTGTCAGGGATTTTCTATAAGTAAGAGACAGTTCTTAATATTTCTTAAATCTTGAAATCTACCTTAAAATTTTTTTAATAAGGTAGCTAAATAATTTGAAATAATTACATAGGTTTCTGAAGAAATGTCAATACCATCTTGCTTAGCATTTGTCAATGTTGGAAAAATGATATAGTATTTGGTTTTGTATATCTTGGTAATAAATATTTAGTTTTTCTTTAAATGCAAATAATTTATTTGCCATTTGGGAAATAATTGGGAAATAATTGTATTTCTGTCTTAGAAACTAATATTAAGATCACAAAGTTTTTCTATGATGTCACATAAAATAGCTAAAAGACACCAATTCATCATTGTCAAGCTCATTATAAATTTTATTGTTTTTTTATAAAAATGAAATAATTTCATGATGTAATAAAAAAAAGTGATCCAGAACTTTACCTCTGCTTAGCTATTATACCAAAGTATGCAAATGTATATCACCATAATTACTATTTATTTATTCCAAAAAAAAATTAAATTTTCTGTGGTTCAATTCTCAGACTTGAATATAATTCACAATGTTTATAATGGTTTTCATCACAGCATCTTCTTCTTTAATAGATATATGAGCCCCCAAGTTTTCTCGGTGAATTAAACAATGAAATGATAAAAGATTTGTTAGATTATATTTCTTTTTTAATAGGGAAACAAATCCCTTTTCAGGTTCCAATCATTGAAGAATGTCCATCAGTGCACACAGAAACCATTTTTTTATTTCAATAATTCTTCTTCTCCAGAAAAGTACAAATACTATTGAGAAAATCACTACCTCTAGTTTGATCCTTCATAGGAAGAAATTTCAAAAAATCTTCACAAATTGAATTCTGTTGCATACAGTATCTGAGGAAAATAGCACATTGGGATGTTGCTGAAATGTCAGTACTAGAATCAACAGCCAAACTAAAATATTCACCGTTTTTCAAATCTTCTATTATATTATCAAAAATATGTTTTGCAATATCTTCAATACATCTAATACAGGTAGAATCTGATAGTTGTAATTTTTTAAGTTGTAATAATATTTGACTTTTATTATTAAATTTATCAAATAATATATTTAAAGTATTTATGAAACATTCTTTCACAACTTCAACATCCGTAAACAGTTTCATATTTTTGCGAAGTATATAACAAATTTCATATGATACTTGTGTTACTGCTGCTTCTTGTGACACAATATTTTGTTGTTGTTGCAATGATTTTTTGAAAAAAGTTAATTTTTCACTTCTTATTAAAGACCCATGAACAAAAGTATCATTAAACAATTTTTGTTTCAAAGTGTAATGACAATCAATATTATATTTTTTAAAAGTGACACTTTCTTAACAAATCAAACATGTTGCTGAACCAATTCTTCTCAGTTGTCTTGAAATATTCTATTTTCTTCTGATAATTTTTGTTTGTTGCTTGAAGACATCAGTTTGATATAAAATACTATGTGTCTCTGTGTATACTAATTCACATATAAAAATAACATGTCTCACCTTGCCTTCAAAAACACTGACTATTGGCAGATTGAATTAAAGTTTCAAACTTCTGATTGGTCAATTATACAATCTGCAGTAAATATATGGGTCTTTTTAAAATTATATTTGTTTTAGTTTAGTATCTAAAATGCAAATTCATAATTTATCTCATTACAAAAAGGTTTTTAAAAAATAAATTTCTATTTATAATTGATGATAATAATCTAACACTATCAAATTAAAATAAATGCTTACCATCCACTTATAAATTCCAGACGTAATTCATTGAATTCCTTATCAATATGTTTTAGTATAAAAGTAAATGTTTTTGACTAAAATCTGAAAAACAAACAAATGGGTAAAAAAAAGTTTAGCAAATTATGTTTTCGTTTTTGAATTCAAAACATAGAATTACAACTGTCAAAGTCATGGATTGGTGTTCCCTTGTGGAGAAAAGAAACAACCAATCAGAAGCTTGGAAAGATGGATTTGCATCATTGTTATACCATTAAATTTAAATATTGATTTTTTTACTTGTAAAAAAATACTAAAGGTGCTAAAATCAGTGAAATAATGCTAAAGATAGTGAGTTGAGAGTGAATACAAACCATATATGAAGATAGTCAGGCACTTCTGGTGTAGACTTATCAGGTTCTTCAGATCTATGAAATTAAAAAAAAAAAGACAGCTGTTATTAGTACATCAATAAAAAAAAAATCTGCAGCATGTGGTTATTTGTTAATTAAGAAGAATGTTGTCACATCTGTTAAGCATCAGTTTATTTCTGGGCTGCACATAAAAGATTGGTGGTCTGCATGCAGCTCATGGGCTGTAGGTTGAGTGTGGCTGATCTAAATGACTGATGTTTAACAACAGGTTTTTGATATTCTATCATATAATGTAAGCTTTGTCTGTATTGATTCAATGTATAATTTAATTTTGGAATGCACTTTCATAAAACATACATGTGGAAGTGTACACTAATGATTAATATCACCATCAAATATATCTTTTTCACTCTTTCCTTTGTATTATTTATAAGCTTATTTTTTTAATAATTAAAAACTAATTGATTGTACCCAATTTTTAAAATACACTTACTTTTTATAAATCTTTTCAACTTTCAATATCTCATCTGCATTCATTAAACATTCTCACACACACACACACATATATATTAAATATTATCATTTTTTAATGTAATGAAAATAAATTAGTTACTGACTAATATTTAAAACTTATGTAAAATTATCACTAATCACAACCAGTTATACTTATTAGTTTTAAACTCTGGTTTTAAATACTCTCACTTAAATTGATATTTCATAAATCATAACTATTACTTTAAAATCATTTATTTTAAAATTAACAACTACAAATCATAACAAAGTTAACTAACCATTTCAAACAGCATCAAACAACTTTATCTACTACATCTATTTGAAACATTAAACATCAGATGATCACTATTTCTAATGTGTACATAAGCTGTTTACACAGAGGCTAAATTCCCCGTGCAGTAGCACCACCAGTGCATGCCAGAGTAATCAATGGCTGCGAGAAGGTTAGAATCCTAAGATCTAGGTGCAGTGCTCTCAGATCCAATGCTCCTCTCTAATGAAAGCCATAAGCTGGAAACTAGTCTGGGGATATTGGATGAGTAGGCACTAGATACGAATTTATGCACAAACCTTCTTGCATTCATTGATTACTCTGCTTGCACTGGCACCACTTCTATATGGAGAATTTAGCCTCTATTTGAAACATATTAACTCTGTATTAACCCTTCTTTAGTTTAAATATTAATTTTATTCTTTCAAGCAGATATTACAATCTTAGATAATTTTTAAATAACTGATAACTAAATAGGCTAACTGATTTACTTTAATTCTACTATCGAAACATATAATTTAAGATTTTTATTATAAAAAATTTAAAAAAATTTACTTATTATAATCTTAGATAAAAAAATTTTTTTAATGCTTTAAAACATATATCTAACTCACAATGACAATTAAATATATGGTTATATTTTTACTCTTCCCTTGCAGTAAAAAAATTTTGACATATATTATCCTAGCAAGCATACACTATTTTTTATTAATTTTTAACTAGCATTTCCACTCTTTACATGATCGCCATTTCTTATGCTTATACAAGCTGTTTACACAGAGGCTAGATTCTCCATACAGTAGCACCACCAGTGAAAGGCACAGGCTGGAAACTAGTCTGAGGATGTTGGATGAGTAGGTACTAGATATGGATTTTATGCACAAATCTTCTTGCATCCATTGATTACTCTGGCTTGCAATAGTGACACTACTGTATGGCGAGTTTAACAATTGCACTCTTCTTAGTAGTTATTTTCTTTTTTATTAGCCAGTTCTAGCTATACTTACTCTGACATGCTTAAACAAAGTAACAATTTTTAAGACTTCAAAGCAGCAAAAATAAAAATTTATATCAGGTCCACTAATGGGATGGATTTTAAGCTTTGTGCATTATATGTAAAATGAATTCTTTTTTTGATTTGATTTTCTGTTTCCTCATCTTTTTCTGACATAACTTATTGACTACCAGGGGATGCCTAACAGACCCTACCTTCATTTCATACTTTATCTTTGCACTTCGAAATAATGTTTCATTAATATTAGATGTGTAGGTCACATGATTGACTAGATGGAAAATGAAGTTTTTAATTACAGCTTAATTACTACAATAAATGATTAATTTAATATGAATAAAATTATCTATTTATTTTCAAATCAAACATTTTTATTCAAGTATCTCTTTTTCTTTGTATTGTTTAAAAGCTTATTTTTTTTAATAATTAAAAATTGATTGAATGTACCTAATTGTTAAAATACACTTTTCAACTTTCAATATTTTATCTGCATGCATTAAACATTCACACACACATGCATATTAAATATAACCATTTTTAAATGCAATGAAAATAAATTAGTTGCTGATTAATATTTAAAACTAATGTAAAATTAACACTAATGTCAACCAGTTATACTCACTATGTTAAACTTTGGTTTTAAATACCCTTACTTAAATTGATATTTAATAAATCATAACTATTACTTTCAAACTATTTATTTTAAAATTAACAACTAAAAATCCTAACAAAGTTAACTAATCTAATTTCAAACAGCATAAAAAACTTTATTACATCTATTTGAAACATATTAAACTCTAGATTAACTCTTCATTAGTTTAAATATTAATTTTATTCATTAAAAAAAAGGATTGAACTTTATTGGTACAACATGTTTTACAAGGTAAACTTTGATTTGTGTAATATGGAGATCTAAAATGATACACTGTATTTTTGTCCATAGCATTTCCAAAAATTTATCAACCTGTGAATGTTCAAAGCATCAGTCCATGAGGTGATTAAGTATTAAAAGTAAACCTAGGTTATAATTAGGAATTATTTGTAAAATCTAGAGTTCAAATATGAATAGCATTTTAGGAGTACAATATTGAAAAATCCAATTTGCAGTAGATACGTTGAGGAATAGCAAACCACTTGAGATAATATAAAATATGGCCTAAGTCAATCTACTGTTCAGTTCACCAAAATGGCTTCGAATATGCTGAGAAGAGGGCAATTCAGTATATTTGGGAAAAACTATAGAGAACAAGGAAAAAAACAGCTTTAAAATATTCTCTGCTGAAAACAATTCCAATCCTCCATGAAAAACCATATGGACAGCAAAGGACCAACCCTATCAATACCTACACTGGAAATAATAAAAATAATTAAGGTGAATCACTTGCAATTAAAACTATTAGGCCAAACTGCAGTTTACTTTGCAATAATACATGGATAAAATCATTTATGAGAATAATGCTTAATAAACCACTAAAAATAACGTTATTTTTCCTTTCCTATGAATGAGAAGTTCAATGTCGGAAATGATCCCCATAGCACCCTCATCCCAGCTCCCATACTTAACAGAATTAGGATTTAGGCTCCTGGAGCCCCTCCTGATAACCGGACCCTCTCATCCACTCAGCAAAACTGAGTGAAACAAACAATTTTCATTAAAAAGCAAAATTTCTGTAGAAATCTTTTGAAATTTCAATGGCTGCCATATAATTTGCACAGCATTTTTATAAGGTTGAAATTATTCTTACTTGTGATAACATGTTGATATAATTTTTATATGAAAAGAGAGCCTAGAAACTCCTTTTTTTAATAGGAATAGTTTTAGAGAAAAATAATTCCCCAAACTAAGAAAAAATAAATTAAAATGGGGATCCAGAAACAGAATTAACTGAAGTCCTTGGGTCCCTCTAGTGGACTGTTTAAGCAGATATTAAATAATCTAAGATAACTTTTAAATAACTGATAATTAAATAGACTAACTAATTTACTTTAACTCATACTATTGAAACATATAATTTAAGATTTTTATTACATTAGTACAGATAAAGAAATTTACGTATTATAATCTTATATAAAAAAAATTTTTTTAATATTCTAAAACATATATCTAACCCACAGAGTTAAATATATGGCTACACTATATATATATCATAATCATTTATTTTGCACAGAAAATAAATATAAATACAATCAAGTATCCAAAAAAAAAAAAAAAAAATTATTATAATTCTAAAAGGTTAATTAATATTATATTTGTTAATTTAATTAATTGACTTAATTGATCTAGTTTACATTTTTAATGCCACATAATTATATTTTTTATTCAATTAAGTATATGTCAATACCAAAATTGCTATATACCCAATCACTGATTTTGAGAAGTTAAATCTAACTTCCACAAATTTAACTGTTGAAAAAGTTATTTTTCTTTTTTTTTTGATACTACTCAATTTAGATACATTAATTTCAAATATTTCAAAAATATATACACCTGGGACCCATTTTACGCAATAGATAGGTTCCTCAGAAAACACGCGCAAACAAAATCGCGCAAAAATAGATGTAACTTACCTTGAAAAAGGGAGGATACGGATTGTGATTTTTCAAAAATCGCAAAAAAGCAAAGCACCAACGTAAAATTACTTTAAAATTCGCGCAAAAAAAAAAAGGAAATAAAATATGACTAATAAAAAATTTCAAATTTGAAAAAAATTGATACAAGACAAACTTTTTTTAACTATAATATTTAATTTTATTCAAAACAATATATTTTTATGCATAATTTACAGTAATTTACATTTTTTTATACACGTTTTAATTATTATCACTATTTGCCAATAAACAAGTTCATTTGCAAACTGATAAAAAATCAGATTCTTCACAAGAGGAAATACAACTAGCACCAACGTCACTCTCATGTTGTGTTAATGGTTTTCTGGTGTCAACGTAATTAGTAATTAATCTAATAACTAAAAATTAAATTCTTATTTTTGTCTTTAATTTTTTAATTTTCAATTTTAATTGTGCCCACTGCTATTACTCATCTTTTAAAAATAAACTTGCGGACACTAAATGATTAATAATTGATTACATTTTTTTTTAAAAAGCAAAAACAGAATGTGATTTAAAATGCGAAATTAACATGCACAATGTTTGAATAAATTTATATTATAATCTTGTAAAATTTAATGTGTGTATACATAAAATGTGGAAATCATGATTTTAATTTCATAATTGCATAAAATCTTACTATTATAAAGCACTGAAAATATTGAAATTACTAAGATGAAAGTCGAATTCCAATAATGTGCTATTACTTTCAATATGACGTAAGTGCACAAAATTTATTATTTAAAGTAATAAGCATTTATTTTATATAGCGCATGTTTATAAATTGTAATGCATTAAAGATCAGCCTTTCAAGCTATTGTGCATACGCTTTTTATGAGTATTAATAATAAATGAATACTTTAACTTCCAACACAAGATATAGTATTTAAGAAAGAATAAAATAAAATAAAGTAATAGCGCATTATCGGAGTTCGACTTCCGGAGAAACGCGAATCGCGTAACTTCAAAATCGCATTAAATAAATCCACGTAAAAAGAGACCCAGGTCTATATATAATTTTTTTCTAATAAAGAAATACTGGAAATCACTTTTTCCTGTATTTATTTAAATGACATGTAAATCTTTTCTGATGCAAATGGTTTTAAATTCCTGTCAATTGTAATGAACCCCTTTTGTTAATTGCTTTAATTAGAATCATATTATTATAAAATGGGTATAAAAGGTGCAGTTTTTGAAAACATAATAATCATTCACTGCTTCATCATCTTATATATTGACCCCACTAATATTATTTTGTTTGCTGAATTCTACTACCAAATTATTTAAGTTTTAATTGTTTTGGAGAAAACAGCAATATGTGCTGCTAGAAGCAAACTTTACCCAAGCAATTAATTTTCGATTACACTATTTTACTTTAAATCTCTCTGAACATCTATGAAAGAAAAGCAAATATTCTGTGGTGAAAGAAGCTGATATTTCATCGATGCAATTAGAAGTATTCTATGTCATAATTATATTCTTATGAACTTTGTTAGTTTTGCTAAATCTTATTATAATATTTTCTTTGACATTAGAGATTTATCCTATTATTTTGCTATAAACTATATTGACCTTATATGATTAATCAATGGCTAAGATATTTATAGATTGTCATAAAATATAATTATGAATTTATATCTTACTTAATTTGATATCTGCATTCTTGGATATACATATAGGTTTATGAAGTGCTTGTTTCATTTAAATGCCAGCTTTGATATACATATATTTGCAACTTATCAAATATATTTCATTTATACTGCTTTTATTATAGTCTTCTATATAAAATGTATAATTCCTTTTATTTAGATGCAACTTTAATATATATTTTTATGGCGAGATATATTTAATTTGTTTTTTTAATTTAAACAATTACTTTAATCTGATGTAATAAAAGCTCTTTCCTAATATTATAAGATCAACATGATTCTAGAAAATTTTCAAAAGAAATCGCTATCCTACTGAATTATTTATCTAACATAAATTCATTATATTGACTAGGATTGCTTTTAAACTTTGTAATAACAAACATTATCTTTTATTGAAATATCTACAAAAGTTAATTCGAAATCCTATTGGATGTACCAGGATGACCCAGATGGGTAGGTTGACAGTTTGTAATCACTGTGTATCAGAACCCCTTAAATCGACAAAATTACTCCCATTGGATTGCGTTGGTCTGGTAAAATCATTAGTTCACCTTGTACTAGGACATTAAGGAAAATGCTTGTTTTAATAACCAGTTGATTCGGTCCACCTTTAGTTGACAATGATTGCCTGTAAACTTTGAAAACATATATATATTACCATATTGTTCTTTTTTATGTTAATTAGAAAAATCTAATTCCAATTCCTATCGATTGTATGCACTGCGATCTGGGTGGGCATGTCAACATATTGTAGTCAATGTGCATCCAGATGCCTAAAATGAATGTAAGCTCATTCACATTGTCTCATTGTTGGTTTTGTAAACTCGTTCACTCAACCTTGTTATTGGGGTATAAATAAAATTTGGGGGTTTTAAAACAACAACATTTGTAATCTATGTAACACGTTTTAATTAATAAAGTTTATTGTTGAAACATAAATTCATTATAGAAATTCTCTAATGAAGATGTATATAATTATGGAATCATTCTCGATGAGTTTGTAAATAAATGAAACAAAACATACAGGTCATTAAAGTGATCAAACTTGCAATTGTGTGAATATTATTCTCACTCCAGAGGAAAATAAAAGAAAAAACTGCTTAAGGATTTTTTTTTTAATGTTGTTATTAGGATATTTTAAACATTACATATTTCCAATATTTGTTAATCTCATTTTTTTGAGAGGGTGGTGGAGAGTATATTAACATGTATAATCATATATTTAAAGGTGGTAAGTAATGATTTTATTTATGTTATGATGTTCTGGATGATTGCAGCAAGGAATTTATGTATTTTTTTTTTTTTAGCATCTATAAGGATAGAGTTGTTATTTTATATATTGTATATTTGCGTTGATATTGTATATTTTGCTGTGTATAATTTCTATTAATTATTATAATTTTAAAATTAGCTGTTTATTTGTCTCATATGCTTTTGCTATATGCATTATAAATATGAGTAGATGTGGTTTGAGATTTGTTATTTAATTATTATCCCAATGACTTTCTTTTCATTATTAATATTTCTGCTTTTAACCATGTATTTATTGTGGCAATTATATTGATGGTTTCTCATTTTGCTTAGATATTATTTGTTAGACCTTTCCTTATGTTAGCAGTAGATACTAACGGAGCATTAGTATACGTGTAGCATGGAGTCAGTATTGCTTTGCTCACTTTAGTGAAGGCTTATTTTTCTTAACATTGTTACCCATAAATATTTATGTATTCCAGTTTGTATACTATAAAAGGCATTTGTGTGATTATATTTCCTACTCCTTATATATTTTCAAATGTGTTGAATAAAGTATTGGGTTTGTACTCTTCTACTCCATGCGCTTTTTGTTATCTACAATTACTGCAACATAGTTGTTTGTATTATATATTGTTTAAATTATTAATTATATATTAAGAAATTGTATGCTAAATTCATATACTTTATTATATTACTAGCTACAGTTATATTATTGGTACATTCAAATGTGAGAATTATCCTTAGTATGTATAACTGATTACTAAATTCAAACTGCAGGAGCTTTTTCTTTATTTATTTATTTGTATCATCTAAACAGATCACAGATACGGTATATTATATGTGTATCATATCTAAATTTTTATGCATTAATTGATATAAAGATTTCTTTAAATTTTTTTTTTAGTGTATAAGTTATATATTGTACCCTCCTCCCCCGTCGTCGCCTCCACTCCATAGAAAATAATCTTAAACATTATAATAAGGTTTAAAATATACTCCGGGTTCTCTCTCTCTAGCTCAGTCTTAACAAAATGAATGAAATTATGTTTATCAAAAATGATTACTACTATCTCTAAACTTTAAAATATAAATACAGTTATATTATTAAAAATTTATTATTTTCATGAGACATGGAGCGACGACATGGGGAGCGAGACAGACTACATTGAGATATATCCACATGATACTATCCCAATAGCATAAGAACACTATACTAAATAATCGACTTATGGCATTCTTATGACTTTCCAAGCTCTTTTTATTCCGATTAAGATAATAATCATATCTTATTATTCTTTGTAATAATAACCTAGCTCAATTAACTAATTTAAGTAAATAAATGAAATAAAATCAAATCAAATAAATCTCAGGTTCATAAATTGCATTTAAACTGATTTAAATTACGGTAGTAAACTATGAGAAGGGAATTTTATGTCATAAATTCACTACGTAACAACTAACAATAATAAATAAGAATACTGATAATAATAGTATAATGTAATTCTATTTCTTCTTAAACGAAATAAATAAATAAATATTACGTTCGTGGTGGTATTTAATAATCTGACAATCAAAATACGTGTTGTAATATTAGCATATAATTTATTTCAATATTGTGGCAACCAACTTATGACCAATAAACGATCTAATTATAATCCTTTAATTTTATCATACAAATAAAACTTCAAAAATTATTATAACACTTTTATGTTTATCTACTTTGTGCAAAATCATATGTCTGTTGCAATTATAAATGTGTATTGCGATATCATGCATTCTATGTGGAGAAATATAACTAAGACACGAAGCTTACAAATAAATTTACAACATAGTTTATTAATAATTATACAAATAACAATATTTACATTATGTACATCGGATATCCCTATTTACCTGTTACAAAATTACTTTACTAGTTTATCTCTTAACATTAAATTTCTACTTATTTTATTTTTAACTCTTATACAGTATTATTATTATTAGCTATATGATTTTTAGTTTAGCTTGTTACAAAAAAAAATGTATCTATCAATAATTATCATTAATACTTTATATCTCTATTAATTTTAAAATTATATTTTTACAAAAATATTTACCTTCGTAGTAAAAATTATACAAAATCATAAAATTCTATTTTATATTATTCGTATGGAATCCTAAAGATTCAAACCCTTCTTGACATTTTGATGTTCCGTTTTATTATTGACTATACAATAATTATTAATCAAATACTTATCCAAGCTTTTGCTTCGTATGGCAATCACAATTATTAACACCATGCACAAATACATATATCTGTTACACATTATTGAATCATTTTTCAACCAACATGCAATCTCTATATTTTTAAATATCATATAAAATATTAAAATTTTATTATTACTTTTAAAAAACTTTGTTTAGATTTTTCCTTTAAAATCTTATATTCATTTCAAAATTACTTTTCAATTATAACATATGATTCTTCATCTCTTTATGACATTTATACTTTCACTTTTAAAATAACAGTTCTAACTCATTCTAGTAAATAAACTATTCTTACATAACTACAACATAGCCTCATTTCTATTTTATGTATCATTTCTATAAAATTATCTTTCTGACGATGTATATTCATGAAACAAGGATAGCGAAAATAGATGCGCAGGATCAAAACAACTAGAATATTATCCGTCATAAAACTTGACAATGATGATGGCACAGTGAATTTAAAGAACACCATAGAGGAGTGACCTTTATCTGTCTATCCACCTCTACTATAGGAGTGATGCTAAAGCTATTTTTTCAGCTTTATATAACATCAAAAAGTTTCAAAGATACGTAAAAACACTGTCCAAAATATATGTGTTCAGTGATAGGACTTAGTTAGCTATACTGAAGTCACACAAAATACTATGATCCAAATATTTGATTTTCTTATTTCTTGGCAAAAAACATCATCTTGGTTTCCTCTACACCAGTACTACCAAGTCACTATCCGATTTTATTTCTCTAGGTTTATCTATGCTTTACATCGACAAATTTCTGTCTACATTTCTAACAATAATAAAATTCACTTTTAGTTCAAACTATACAGCTATTCTTAAGAAAATCTTTTACTACTTATCTCGTATATTTATAATATACCAACTATTTTAAAATCATCTGAATATTTTGCAAACATAAAAGTTCAAAAGAATCACATAATGATTATGATACTTATTATTAATTATATTTTTAAAACAACTTATTGCATGCACATTTAAAATTACTACTATCTCAAATATATGTTTTAATGTTGGATAAAATGTGTACTTATAATTAAAAAAACTTTCATACATCATTCTTCATTAATAGATGACCTAAAAAAAATACATTATGCATTATCAATAATATCACAATTACCAATACGATCTCTATCTTCTTGATCGTATTCTGAAGGCTTCATTCACCATTCCATTACTTCTTGTAGATATTTAAAACTTCCATACATACATTTTATTTTTATAACAATATTTCTATCATTCTATTAAGCTATTATATTTAAATATTATTATTCTTAAATTCATGTTTATATGTTTCCCTAGGCTAATATAGAATTTTTATATTTTAAATACAATCAAATAAAAATATTAAATTATATTTACGATACTGCTTTGTCGAACTTGCTTGAAAATTGTTCATCGTAAAGCTAAAAAAAAATATACTTTATTTTTCTTTTCAGTCACTTAATGTTTTATAAAAAAAATAACTCTGTTTAATAATCTTCATCGACGATGATCCTTAGTTTTCTCCATATTTTATACACTTATTAATTCTTGATGTCTCCAACATAGTCTGCTAGCTTTTTCCCGCGCGTCTGGTTTCCCCCCGATGCATCTTGTACGGACTTTTAAAATCTTCAATAAAAATTTTGGTTTCCATGGATTCATTTTCATTTAGTTGAGCCATTTAATTTTAACATTTTAACTCAAGCATTTTTCTTCATTGAATACTTTATAATATTTTTTCTAATAAGCTAAAGTTTTAGGCACCTTGCCATAAAATATTTATAGCACTTTAATCTTTTTACTTTCCTTTATTTCACCATTCTGGAAATATATCTTTTAATAATGTTTTCTTTACAAAATAAACGTTCTTTTCTTCATTATTATTTTTCTTGATAATAGGACGCATATTAAAATTTTGCTCATAGAGAAGTATAACTTAGTTTTAAGATAGCTCTGTAAATTTATCGTCATAAATTGTTCTTGACGACCTTCAGCTTCTTTATCAGATTTTCACATATCGTCCCAATTGTATTCCTTTTAGTTATAAGATTAAGTTTCAGGTTGAGCACAACTAAAGTGGCATTAAGATGATTTCCAATTATTTTTCTTTCATCAATCACTTTAAATATTTCTTCTTGTATTTCCATGTTACTGTAGGCTTTCTGGTTAAATTTGAATAAAATTTCCTGGTAAGATCACTTATAAAATTAGCAATTCATATCTCTGTAGTCAAAAATATATTATATGTTACCGAATAACTTTTAGAATAATACGAAATTATAGATTTATATTACTTTCAACTACGATGTTACCAGCTATCAAAATTTGTTACTTTCCCTTTCACTTTCACATTACTTCTCCCGCTTTGTTTAATTCTTAGATTTTTGTCTGTTAATTTTACATCCTTTGATTGGTTAATATTTATTTTAGCGCGAACAATTTATTCATTTTATTTTGATAACAGAATGTATGTTATAAAATTAAGAATTGATGACGTAATGTCTGGAATATTTCTACCAATATTTTTTTAAATTCAATTATAGTTTTATACAAAAAAAATCATCTAAGTTTTAAAATAATTATTAAAACAATATTTAATATTTTTAACTTTCACTTTAAAGATCGATGGCAATTATATCTAGTTTTAAATTCACACAGTTTATTATTATTTTACCAAGAGTGTGCGTGAAGGTATTTAATATACGGTCACGTGTTTACTAACTTTATAAAAATGATTTTTTATTTACGTCTTGGTTTAAATTACCAAAACTGATATATTTTATAAAAAATTTAGAAAATAATTTTAAAATGTTAAACTAAATATAACTCTCACCATCCCAAAGTTTATTAATAAATTATACTCTATTAAATTTGATTTTTAAATACAATTATAACATTACATTTCATTTATTTAATTTATTAGTTTTTAAATATTATACTAAATAATTGATATACTTTTAACTATCTATAGCTGTATTATTTTGTATGGCCAGCTTTCACAACCATAAGCAATGATATTTAAGCTTTATTTAATTGTTTTCTTTTTAAAATAATTTATTACACTGTTATATATCAGGTATTTTTAGCTTTAAATTGTACTATAAAATCTCATTCTCTTATTATTATTTATATATCTTACCAATATAACTTAAAATTTAAAATTTTTTAATAATTGACCTTTCTACCCTACCTATGACCTACAGACAAGGGCACAATATATATATTTATCAAATTGTAAACTAAAAGTAATGTACACCTGGGTCTCGTTTTATGTGGTAGATAGGTTCCTCAGAAAATGCACACAAAAGAAATTCCACAAAAATAAATGTAACTTACCTTGAAAAATGGAGGATAGGTTTTGTAATTTTCAGAAATCTGCATAAAAGCAAATCAACAAGGAAAAATTACTTTAAAATTCGCATTAAAAAAATAAGGAAATAAAGTATGACTAATAAAAAATTTCAAATATTTGAAAAAAATTAATACAAGACAAACTTTTTTTACTTTTTTTATTAACTACAGTATTTAATTTTACATTTTTTCATAATATTTTAATCATTACCACTATTTGACAATATGCATTCATTTGTGAACTAGTAAGAAATCAGATTAGTGACGTGATGTACAATTAGCGCCACTTTCAGTCTTGTGTTGTGTTAATGCAGGGGTCCTCAGTCCTATGCCCATGGGCACCATGGTGGCCACAGACCATTTTATGTGTGCCCGCCACTATCCGAACATGATAAAAAATTATTTATCTGATACAAATAAATTTAATTTTTAAAATTTCTTCTAAATTATTGTATTATATTGTAATCAAATGTTAAAATTTTATTTTTGAAATAAATATTTTTTTGTACATTATGTGTATTATTAACAATATCCAACTATAAATTTACATTGAAAAAATAAATGGTGCCCACCACCTGGCCAGTATTATAGAATGTGCTCTTAAGTGCAAAAAGGTTGGGGACCACTGTGTTAATGGTTTTCTGTTTCTATATTTAAAAAAATGAGATCACAATCAAAACAAAAAGATTATACATTATCATTAGAAAGATTATTTTCAGTTTATAAAATCAATAAAATCTTCATTATTATTTATTTTAAAAATCTAAAAAAATATTTATTTCTGTTAATATCTAACAAAATACGTTTTAAATGTTTAAAATTTTTGAATATTTATTGCAATATTTTTATATGTATGTATAAATCTATTATTTATTCATTAGTATAAGTAGGGGTTATTTACATAGAAGCTAAGATTCTAAATACAGCTTCAGGTCATATTCACATTAGCTGCTAATATAATGTTATTTTTTGAAAAAAAAAAGTATTTCAAATCAAAATAAATTATTAATAATTTAAATTTCTTGATATCTAATAAATATAGTGAAATATGAAAGATATTAAGAGGAAACATGAATCGCATAACTTCAAAATCGCATTAAAATAATCCACATAAAATGAGACCCAAGTGTATTTAGTTTTTGTAATAAATATTGATTTTATATTTTAATTATGTTTCTCTGTTTGTTGCCATACGTCTCAACCATAACCAGAAAATCCATTCAAATAATAAGTGTTTAAAGTGTATTTAAGAGTACGTTATTTTGAAATTGTAACATTGATACAATTCATGCAATCTATTATATCTGAGATTAGATTTATATAAGATTACTTTATTGATATCTTTGTTGTTAGATTACTTAGTGATGTGTTTGGTACAAGGAAATTCCCTTTTGCTTACTGCATCACTTTAGCTTTGCTATTATTAGATAGTTATTTTAAATTTTAAGGAAACTTGATTTTATTTAGCCAGTGACATAAGAACCAAAATAAAAGGTAATTGTGCTAACCAATATTATATTTAAACCCATCTCTAGATAAATTTGTACTCTATTATAAAGGAAGTAAGTGTTGATAAGATGCTAAGAAAATAAGAGTCTCATTGTTATGACCACCGTTAATTAATTAAAAGAACCTAAATTATTTTATTATTTTAGATCAAAGCAAAGTTAATATTCTTTACAACTGAATTATTTAAAATATTTAAGAACCCTGAGACCATTATTACTACTATTTATTATTATTGTTTATGGAACATAACTAAGACTTATCAATCAACCATTGGGCTATCTACATCTTATGCAATGTTGATGTATTTTTTTTATATTAGTGCTCTCAGTTCTTTTAAATTGCATCAGGAGAGTTATAGACATTTAACCTTAATTATTTTAGTCTGGTGTGCTTGGTTAGTTCTTATGTGACATCAGTATTTTGTCTGGTAATTATATTTAGATTTTCCGTGGACAGTTAAAACATTTATATTCCTAATTGCAGATAAAAAGATGCCAGAATTTATTGGGCCATTTCAGTTTATGATATAATTTAGGCTTTGGTTTATTCACTATTCCATTCTTATTTGGAATCTCATTATCAACAACACACAGACATACTAATTCTCTGCATAAAATTATATACATCGCATATCTTTTGACTGACTGATTACAGGATTACAACTTTTACACCCTAACATATATCTGATACAGATGAATATAAAATTGAAGAGATAAGATAAAACAAATAGCTAATTTATCTATATAATCAAGTAGTTTCATTCTTGACATTTAGTGGGATCAAAATCGATGAATAATATATGCAAGAGGTAAGAATAATTTCAAATAGTGCATGTCTTAAATACAAATGCTGATGAAATTTATTGGTATAAATGTTTTATATGCCATATAATAAAGAAAGAGAACTAAAGGTTATCTATTTTAATATTAATTAATGTTAAGGCTATACCATTTCCAGAAGTAAGGAATTCTAGAAAATATTTAATGTGCTTGGGTATATTACAGTGTATTATTAGTATAATATATTTATGATGAGTTATGTTAATTTTTATAAATAGTAGTCCAAGGTATTTGAGTATTTGTTAAAGTTTTATTAGGCTAATGTATATTGTATAATCTTTATTTGTGAACTAAAGTGATATTTTTCAAACTAGTAAGAGCAAGGGATTATGTAGGTAAACTACTCCCAAAATATATATATATAAATGTAAATGTTTGTTTGTTCAAAATCTTAAATCTCCGAAAGTTCTTCACCGATTGCTTTGAAATTTTGACACCATGTTGCATTCTAATATGCGCATTTTTATGTACCTACTATTATATAGATGTCATACTTGTGACAGGTGAAAACATGCCTTTTTTAAAAAACAGCACTATCTGTTGGACATAAAAGCAACTCATGCTATATTAAATATTTTATGATTCCATTTCAATGTTTCCAATTGCATTGTTAAATTGAATTTTCATAGATTTCGATTTATTTTCATTTTGATTTAAATATTTTGTGTGAGAGATTGCAATTCCCAATTCAAATGGCATTTGCAATCACCAACAACAAAGCTCAGAGCCAATTTTTAGAATTGTGCAGTTCAGATCTAGATACGGATTGCTTCTCACAGGGACAATTATATGTTACATGTTCTAGAATTGGCAAACCAGACAATCTCTATATCTGCACAGACAGTTGGCCAATCTTTAGAATTGCGCGGTTTAGATCTAGACATTGATTGCTTCTCACATAAGACAATTATATGTTGCATGTTCTACAGTTGGCAAACCAGACAATCTCTATATCTGCACAGACAATGGAACAACAAAAAACATTGTATCACCACAAGCATTGTGAAGTTAAACATATTAGAAATGTGCACTTTCTCTTTTCTTTCTTTTCCATTTAACCAGACTAAGCCACAGCAACACATGGCCAGGTACGGCTAGTATATATATATTTGGTAACTCGTGAAATTTTTTTAATTTAATTTTGGTACTATTAAATGTATGAAATAAAATACCATATAATATATAATTTTATATATTATAATATACCATATACATCTTAATTTACACTCTTCAATGCAGTTTAACATATGATTTATTTTATCTCCTCTTGCCTATAGTTTCAGTTGTCCAGCAGTCATCATCAGAGCTACAACATTTAAACATACAATTAATACCTATCTATACATATATACACACATACATATACAAATATATATGTATAAATGAAAAACAACATTTCAAACACTAAAACTATTAGCTATATTTTCATATTGGAATATTTCCATCATCTAATGCATGTGTTGAATGTCTTTAGAAAAGTTTAATTTTATTTAAATAATCCAAATACATTCATCTGTTAGTAATATCACAGCAAACAGGTTAGTATATGCACCAACTGTTAATAATATCACAGCAAACAGGTGAGTATATGCACCAACTGTTAGTAATATCACAGCAAACAGGTTAGTATATGCACATTTCAAGAGGTATTTTCCCCCTCCTTTTCAGGTGTTGCTGGCTGATAGTGACAGTACTAGCATGGGATTCGAACTTAGGTCCTTACATTCTTGATTATTTAATTTTAAGGTAACACTTTGGAAGGATGGCCTAAGTTTTCTCATATTTTTCTCGATCCTGTTCCACAACATTATCTTTATCCACTTCATGGCCTTTATATCTAAATCCCCCTTATCTTTTTCCAAACATAGCATAAAAACCAAGAACCCATTTTCTGTATAATCACTTTGTTTATATTTATTCTCCCACAACTTCATTATTTGCACCCTTTCTGCTTGTAAACATTTACATTTAATTATCAGATGCCTAATATTTTCTTACATAACTTGCAGAATAAATCATCCACATTTCTCCCTTTATGTGTATATTCCTATGTTGCTAACAATCTTGTTCAAGTCTTAAACAATAAAGTACTTTTTTTACTATTATAATAAATTAATTATTTCTATGTATAAGCTCTTTTTGTTCTCTATACTAGTTCTCTATCTATCCATCTTTCTATTTTTTATTAATGCAGCTATTCTTCTATCCCATCCCTTGCCAGTATAACACTCAACAATCCTCCTATCATAATTATCTCACATTTTGTATAAGTATACTGACATAAAGTCTTTATCCAAATCTGCATACCATACTGACTTTCTCACCCATCTTGTTGCCTGTCCTTTACTCATAACCTAATTAAATACCATTTTGACTATTCTCTTATTATCCATAAATTGCAATCTATCAAACATTTTCATTTTGCTTTTTCACCTCTCGTATAAAAACTTGACCATCTCATTTCTCCTTGTATTGAAAAACCATACTGAATAATGCTGACCCTTTCAGGTTTTTTTACAACTAATAAAACAATAATATTTATATTTAACACTATAATAATGATGCAAGAATATGCCTTCCATGACACTGATTGGTAGTTTCTGGTTTTCTCCATAGTAGAGTTGCTATCAATGACTTTGACAGTTCTATTTTTTTGTTTTGATTTATAAAATAAAAACATTATTTTCTATTGTTTTTTTCACAAAATATAAGAAAACAAATTGACAATGAAATTAATGACAATATGGCTGCAATCTATAATTGTATGACAAAAATACATTTTATGTTGACCACTATAGATTATTTTTGACAATCATAAATAGAAATTTACTTAAAAACAACTTTCATTACTTTGATAATCTGACAAATTACTAATTTGCATTTTAGAAACTAAACAAATACAATTTTAAAAGACAAATATATTTTTTACTGTTGATTCTGTAATTGACCAATCAAAATCTGGAACTTGGAGTATTGGAATTCATTCAAAGAAAGTGTCAGACATTGCTTTGACATCATGAAAAAATACTAGGATGACTAATCAATCAAAGATTTTTTTTGGAAAAATGGTGATTTATCATAATTTATAAATTCAAAGTGGTATCTAAAATCTCTTTATTTTTCATTGACATCTCTTTTTTGTGTGTGAACTTTTAGCATTTATCTTTTCAATTTCTAAAAATGGTCAATTCTAATTTTTCAAAGTTTCTTTGGATTTCTTGTCATCATAATACAACCTAATATTAATTTACAAAATTAATTGATATAGAATTTCAAGCAACCACTTTTACTTTGTAGTTTACAGATTTGTTTTGGGATTTTTTTAAATATTTTATTTCTTATTGGCTTTTTAAAAAGTGAATAGAGAGAAAGAGGATAAGGGATGAATTGTGTTGTGGATTTGATGGAAACAATAATTGTTAGCTACACTCATTACAAAGTACAAATCAAATCAAACATACCAAATAAAAATGAACTGGCTGGCTTTAAAACAACAACAAATTAACAAAAATAACTTAAGAATAAAAAAATTTTTCTTATAAATTTGGATTTTACCTTTTTTTATAAAGTTAAAAACTAAAAAAAATAAGACAATTTAATGAACACCACCTCCAAGTCTAATATTTCTAGATGCTTTTCAAATAAACACATTTTAAATAAACAATATGATCAATGCAGAACACAAGGTTTATTTTTAAATTAATTTCTAACTTAAGTTAAAGGGGAAAAAGTATTTCTTGTAATGCATAAGTAATATTTACTAAGGCTATAACCTCAAGAATGTGCATGTAAAAATGCGATAGTAGGGACCTCTACAGGTCTTAACCACAAGCTTCCAAAACAAGCTTGTGTTTAAGACCTGTAGAGATCCCTACTATCACATTTTTATGCGCACATTCTTGATGTTACAGCCTTAGTAAATATTACTTACGTAATCAATGTGCGTTTAAATAAATTTGTAATGCATACTAGATGCGAAAATGTTTCATTTTTTATCTTTCACTTTTTTTAATTCACATTGAATTTATAAATTAAGTCATAATAGTATTACCAGAATAAATTGCAAGTGTAGACCATAGTGCTCTATCCTCTTCATCTGTTGAAAAAAAAAAGAAATTAAAATATTTCTAAAGAACAAAAAAGAAGAATCCAAATTTTCAAACTTTTTTTTTTCAATTAAAAGTAAGAAAAGGGTTGTTCAAAATTTATCTGAATTTTGTAAGTTGACATTATGTTGGTAATATTATGAGAAATGGATCAAGAAAACTTATTATATATTTTTTATTTTCTTGTATCTATCTCCCACTTCTCCACCCCCCCTCTTCTGAAAATCCAATGAGAAATTGAAGAGAAATAATCATTAAAAAAGAGGATCTATCAATGAAAAGTAATAATAAGAGGTTTTAAATTACACATTGGATTTATAAATTGTCATAATAGTATTACTATGATTGATCACCATTTATCCAAAAAATCATATATTTTTTTGTTTTTCCTGATCTCTTTCCCACTCTTCCACCTCTTTTTTCTCAACACCCAATAAAAAATTGAAAAGAGAAATAAAAATTCACCAAAAAAAAAGTCTTGTCAATGAAAATTAATAGTAAGGTTTTAAATTACACATTGACTTTATATATTATATCATATATATTATATCATATTACTACAATAAATCATCATTTTTCTAAAAAAAAATCTTCAATTGATTGATTACCCATACCAGTATTCTTTCATGACATTAAAGCAGTGTTTAAAGAGTCAATTAAAGAGAAAATCAAAATGTAGATAGCTGACTAAATTGATACTCAGACAATATATATGTAATTTTAAAATGAAATATAAATTTATATACATATAATAAAGATAATGTGGAAATTAGTTTTTGATTGTCAGTTGTGTAATAGAGTGGTATAAAATGAATAAAAATATGGGCTCTGCACTGATATATTTCTACATAGTGCTTCTTATCAAAGGGCAAAAATATTTGCTCTAACATCTAGTGTCCACAGGTAACACAATTCTTCTATTGAAATGATTATAGAATGAGGAAAAAGCAGTCATTGCTATGAAAACTAATACTAAGTTGTTGTTTTTTTTTTTTTTAAAAAAAAAAACTTGCTATAATATAGTATTTGTTTGCATTTTGAAATAGAGAGAACAGGATAATGTTCATCAAAATTTTACAAATATATTTTCAAACTTTTTGGTTTTTATCCATGCATATCTCCTATCAACTCTAACTACAATGCACCCTTCATTAGCACAGGAACTCAGACAATCATCTCTCATTAATCATTCATTTTGTTAAGTACCATCAGTCATTAGCTAAACACCATGTAATGAAAAAAATTTGAACCGTCAATATGACCATGGAGAGTCTGGTGTTTTATATCTTTACCTTTCCTGATGAGTGAAAATTGTTCCTAAATTTTTGTGATGGTAAGTGATTGTGATATGATGATGAGGAATGCACCAGTAAAAACCACAAAGATAGGTAATTACAGAAAATTCAGAATTGTTATATCGTTAGTATATATATTTGTCTGCTATTTAATGAATTAATTAGTCTCAAAAAATCTAAACCTAATTGGTAATTGTGAGTTTTCCGGTAAACCAAGATGGCAGCCCATATTTTTGATAAATTTACAGTTTTGAGGTCTCTCAAAGATGTTTACAAAAAAAAAACGCCTACTAAAAAAAATCATTTTATTGGTGCTATTTTAAAAAAAAAAAAAAATTGTAAAAAAAATAATTACAATATTTACAGTTTATTTTATTTTCTTTTTGGATTATCTTATTAACAGAAAAATGCAAAGAAAAAAGTATATAAATATAATATTTACACTTTATTCATGTCAGCGGCGTGGAAGCATATCCTCACCATTAATGCGCGCTTTTCAGGAAGTCAGGGAATGCCGTACCGTTGGGAATAGCCCACTGCATCATGTTCTGTGACAGAAAAATCCTAAATTTTCATTGTTATGACATTTTGCCAAAAAAAAAAAAACTGCTGTTAAGAGCGTTTCGTCGTTCCCTCGTTATAATATAGGTAAAAAAAAAATTGAAATAAAGCTTCTTAATGAAATTTATTGGAATATATTCCTTTTTTTAAATTTAACAATCGATTTATTAATTTTATTTAACAACTAATACATCTTCTGTAGATTGTAAGCCCTCGAAACTGTATACTTTTATAATATTTTAGTAATGACAAACTTATCAAAAATATGAACTGCCATCTTCGTTTATCTGAAAACTATTATTTTAAACAGTATTTTTTTATTTATTAAATAATTTATTTTTGAAACTTATTCACCCTATTACTTTAATTAATCTAGTCAGCTACTTTATGTTTAATGGAGTTAGATTAATGTATCTTACTAATATCACTTTATACCAAAATAACTTTTAAATAATATAAATTATTTTCCTAATTATTACCTGCCAGGTTCTAAAACATTTGACCTATAGTGTAAAATCAACTTGATTAAGCGTTATTATTTTATTAAGTAAAATAAACTGGTTAATTCACTTGAAATCTCAAGAGTGAAATATTTACAACTTATTTACTGTATCAGTGGTTTTATATAATCAGCCAAAAGCTAATTTATGATGCTGACTAGAAAATGACAACATTCGAGGTTTAAAAGCTATTTAATACCTGTCATTTACAAGTGGACATTAAATCAGATAGAAACTCCGATTTAAAAAAAAAGAAAGCTGATTTTAACATTTATATTAACTATTCTCTGATCTATTGGATTAATTTATGTTTTAGTAAACCACAGAAATATTTATGTATTTAAATTAAATATAATTAAAGGAGATTTGAACACAGACTTCCAAGCTCTCTTCAGCTATCCTATCCACTTCATCTTAAATAACCGATATACATGATCACATATATGTGAAAAAGATAAATATTCTTCAATACACTGATTTCATGCTGAATCAGCACTCATCATTTGATCCAGATCATTATTTCCGACACACACATATATAATCGGTGCTTGATTTATATTAAAATAGTAAATCTTCAAACTTTAATGGCTGTGCAGACTTCACTCTTCTCCACTCCCAATTTTTCAGCCATCCATATTAATTAAAATCTGATGATGGAATGTTCAAAACCTTTTTAATGTCAATATTGCTGTTATACCCATGTTGACTTTAGGTCAATCTGACCTCTCATATGTAGGATCTTAATATATCCATTTAAATACACAGAAGGATGGGCAGAATTTAGGATGAATCTGTAATATTTAAATGCAAGTATATTGAAATATACTGAATCTTAGATGTAATTAAAGGGGATTTAAACACAGACTTTCAAGCTCTCTTCAGCTATCCACTCCAATATTTATATTTCATGCTGATCCAGCACTCATCAGTTGCTCCAGATCATTATCTCCTACATATCATCGGTTGGTCCAGATCATTATATTCCACAAATAGTCCAGATCATTATCTTCCACGTCCAGATCATTATATTCCACAAATAGTCCGATCTGGACCAACTGATGATATGTAGGAGATAATGATCTGGACCAACTTGGAGATCAATTATTTTTTTCACATGTATATGGTCATGTGTATCAGTTATTTAAGATGGAGTGGATAGCTGAAGGGAGTTTAAAAGTCTGTGTTCAAATTCCTTTTAATTATATCTAAGGTTCAGTATATTTCAATATACTTGTATCTAAATATTAAATTAAATATATTAAATGCAAATGACTTCAGATTAATTTTAATTGATTTACACACACAAACATATTATTAAAGAATGGTATGATACTGTAAAACTTATCAGTTTATTTTTTGTTTGAATTGGAATTGTTTCATTAAAGTATCAGCTTATTATTTAAAATTCACTAACTGGGGACAAAGCAATCAATCTATCTGAGATCAAAGACATATTAATGATAATTTTAAAAATTGAATATTATAAAAAGGAAGGAAATTTTCATTAGTTAAATAACATCATTATTTGTGGTACAATTTTAAAAAAATACTGAAAATTGAGAAAACATTATATGTTGATATTAGTGACTTAATGATATTTAGGAAAAGCATGTTGAAGATGATTTGGAAATATAAAAATTACTGAATCAAGTTCAAATGAACAGCAATTAAGCAAAGAGCAACAATAAAATGATAGTATGATTATTGATCTATTAAAGTTAAACTAGTATTAATAAAGAATTTAGTTTTGTTCAAAGTTAGATGGAAGGGAAGTAATTTTTAGCTCTGATAAAAATTGCTTCTTTGTGAAGATTTGCTTTAGCAACAGAACACACAACTAACATATGAAACACTGTATTCTTTCTTCACTTGGTATGTTTCAAGTTGTTTTATAATGAACAGGCTTACTAGATTTTTTTTAATTGTTTTTTTTTTTTCAAAATTCTTATTATCTATCTTGCAATCATTTGGGATGTTATTTCACCACATGTGGATATACCAGTGTTCTTGAAGTATTTTTCTAAAATGATCAGGGCACAAGAAAAAATTGATTTCAATAATGTCCAATATAATGCTCGTTTTTTATTATTTTTATTATTTGATTTTTTACCACATTACTTTCGAAATGTAAACGCTTTTCATCATAAATCCCTATTGCCATAATAATTTTACTTTTTATTGTTGACTAGAACCAGTGTTTCAGCTTCATAAGTGATGCTACTTTACCCAATTGTTTTGAAAATTTTTTGTCATTTTATTTGAATTATCTTATAGCTTTCTATACTTATATCAAAGTCTATTTGAATTACATTCTTGAAATTGTAGATATTTAAAGTTATGCTATGCCCTTGTTATCAATTTTTTTTTTAATTAGCTTTAAGAATTACAAGTGATGTATTTACACTGATTTTTTATTAACACAAATGTCTCGAAGACCTTAAATATAGTTTACAGTTTAGTGATCTTTGAAAAGTCTATGTACTGAACATTTCACAAAGCATTAATTCATTATTTGAATATTTTGTAAATATGGAAAAAAAAGGAATAATTCACATTTTATTTTATAAATATTCATTTGGAATGTATTTGGAATCATCAATTTAATAAGTTCAACATTTCAAGTTTATTTTCAGATCTTTTGTTTCTCCTCTGATTATCAAATGTTTTATTTTTATTGAAGTTAATATTTACCTTTCTTGTTATGAGCCCTGTCTTTTCTTACTTGCTTGAAGTTATTAATGATTTTCCATTAAATCTAATGAATATGTAACATAATTTCTTAAAAGAATGCATATATATATATATATGCTTGGAGTAAAAACAGCTCTTCTATTTTAATAGCAATTAGTTTCTGGGCAGTTTGAAAGTTAAAAATAACTATTTATTAGTCTGATTTCAAAACAGGTTTTATTTTCCTGTTTAATTGGGGTTTATGTAAACATCTATGAATTAAAAATCTCAAGCTGTTGCAGTCATATGTTACTTTTCAGTGTCTATATAATCTTTTTAGACCACAGAGAAAAACAGGAATCCTTTTTTTTTCATTAATAAATTGTTATCTTGACAGAAGATTGAAAATTCTTCATGTTGAATAGATGTGGTCTGCTTTCATGTATATATATATTGGCATTTTATTTTTTTATATTTTAGCACTTTCTGGATATAAATTTTGAGTAAAATAAGAACTAATGCATATCCTGAGACTGATCTTTAATGACAGTAAATTGAGAAAATGTATTTTCAATTTGATGAAATTCATGACTGAATGGTACTGTTATGTATTTCTTATTAATATTGAAGTCCTTTATAATCTACTAGTCCAAAAATAATGATTCATTATTATGTCTTTATTGGGTTACTAAATATTAATTTTATTATATGCTGTATGTAGAATACCATTGACATCATAGTCCTTTCTACTAAAAATCCACATTACCTTTACAATCTTTTTTTAATTTTTTTTCTCTAGTACAATTTTTTGAAGAAGTTGGAACAGTCTATTTTTATTTATCTTGTTAAAAATTTTGATTAAATTGTGCCTTTCCCCCCATTTTGTGATATTTAATTTTCTTATAAACATTTCATACAAAACAAACAAATAAAGGTTTTACCTGCAAATTTTATTAGATCTTTCAGTATTTTCTTGAGCTCTGGAATTACATTACTTTGGTATTTTTAGGGATATTTTGTTTCTACTTGATTTTATTTAATTTTCCCTTATTGTTTTTATTTTTTCCTATTAATATGATGATGTCAAGTAATGATAGCCATAGGATATATTTTCTTTGTTACAATCTTTTCAAAAATCTGTAATATCTTTTATGCAATTACTTGTATGTGTAGAAATATAGAACAGACCAAACTGATAAAACTATTGTTCACTGCCTTAATTTATATTTTCAAGCTTTCACAATTTAAATGAAAAATACACTGCTAATAAAAGGTGATTTTTTTTCCATATGTCATAGCATCGCCGGGAGGCGAACCCGCAACAACCGTCTGCAACCAACTGCTTGTTTGCAAGGCAGCTGCGCTGACCTCTCGGCTAACAATGCTTGACAAAAAAAAAAAAGTGATTTGAACAATATACAGTGTTGTTTGGCATTTTAAACATAGCCACTATTCTCAAAACAAAGGAATGCAGAAGAAATACATCATAAATGTAAAAAGGCATTTGAAAAAGAAAATATATTTAGTATCATTGTTTGCATATGTGAGTGTATATATTCATAGTAAAGAGGGTTCACTATATTATATATATATTTTAAATATTCAAAAATTAAATATAATTTAAGATGATTGTTAGTAGAAAATATAAAATATTATTGAACATGCATAAATCATTACCACAATATCTCAGTAGCTTTACCATCGGCTGTGAATTCATCTGTGGGACAGATAAAATACTGCACACACCATACTTTGGGGGATCCTTGTTGTAACATTATCTTGAAATTTATATTAATATTTTTTTATAATCATATGGTAAAGTTGGAATTTTGTTATTGTTTGTTCTAAATAGGAAAAAAAAATTTGGATTTTGATCATTATCAGTTTACATTTAATAGCAAGTTGTTGCTATCTTATTCTATTTTAATTGTATGTCTTGTTTCTAAATTTTTATTTTACTATTTTGGTGAGTAATCAGGCAATTGAGTGCTGCTTTTAGATTTTAGGTGGGTTAGATCTGAATGTACTAATGGTTGTTGTTGTGTTGGTAAATACTGTTAAAATTATTTGTTACTTTAATTCCTCATATGATCACCATTTCCTATGCTTACACAAAATATTAAAACAGTAGCATATTCTCAATACAGACAAGTGAATGAGTTTGGATTGAAAACATTTTTGTGTTTTCATCTTGGGCACATAATTTTATAGTTAACCAACTGGGTAAAAGGTGGCTGTTGGAGAGTTGCATTATCTTGTAAAAACTAGATGCAATGCTCTCAGATCCAAAGCTACTCACTGATGAAAGCAACAAGTTAGAAATTAGTTTGGGGATAGTGGATAAATATGTATTAGATAGAGATTTTATGCACAAACCTTCTTATATTCATTGATTATTAAGGTTTGTACTGGTAGCATTACTGTGTGAAGAGTTTGTTACTACTTTAATTTCTCATAATAAAATTATTTGTTACACTATTCCTCATAACACTTTGTCTGATCTTTTTTATAGATTTACAATTCTAGTTTTCATTTGTGTACTGACTTTTTCATTTACATCACCCAAATTTAAGACTTTTTTACCAATGGAAAATATTTACAGATTTCTGCTAATTATTGGAAGAATTCTTCTTTAGCTACAACTGATGCATTTTTTATAAGTGTATATACATATTTTAGTTATCTACCTTTACTGTGTTGCCAAACATCATTGTTTTGATATTTAATTTGTGAAGAGACTATCACAGAAGTGATGATAATCTTAATTTTTTTTCCTCAGTTAATGTTCCATTGTTGTTTTTTAATTTCACTTAATTTTCTCATAATATATATATATTTATGTTCAAGCATGTATATTATATATTCTAAAACTCTTAATCTATTATCTTTTTTTTTGTTTTTTATCTGTTTATTCAATTTGACAATTTTTTATTAGAATTTTAGTATTTTTTTTAATTCTTTCAAGGGTAACGTGTTGACACACTGTTCACTTGACATGGAGGATTAGAATATAGAAAAATTTACCCTTAATGAGGGTTAATTAGAGGGATTTGAACCCAGACTTTCAAGCTCTCTTTAGTCATCCGTTCCATTTTATGCAACCAATACATTTGACTATAAACATATGAAAAAGATAAATGATCTCCAATATACATATTTCAAGCTGAACCAGCACTCATCACTTGGTCCAGATCATTATCTCCCACACACAGGGCTCACTTTATATTAAGATAGCAAATTTTCAAACTTTAATGGACAGGCGTCAATCTTCTCTACTCTCCAACTTCTCACCCATCCATATCATTGAAAATCTGATGATGGTATGTTCAAAGCCCTTGTTTGCCAAATTTGTTGTCATACTCATGTTGATTGTAAGTCATTCTGATCCCTCATATGTAGGACCTTGAGACCATTTAAATACACAAGGGAGATTGGCAAAAACTGGCTGAATCTGTAATATTTAAATACAAATATAGTATATATATTTAAACTAGATGAAATTAAAGGGGATTTGAATCCAGACTTTCAAAAACCTTTCAGTCATCCACTCCATCTTATACAATCAATGTACATGACCACATAAGTGTGCAAAAGATAAATTGTATTTTGTGCTGAATCAGCACTCATCAGTTGGTCCGAATCAGTATGATTCAGCATGAAATACATATATTGGAAATCATTTATCTTTTTCATATTTATGTGGTCATGTGTATCATTATATAAGATGGAGTGGATCTCTGAAGGGAGCTTGAAAGTCTGGGTTCAAATCCCCTCTAATTACATCTAGCTAAGTATATGTACTATACTTATATTTAAATGAGGTTTTTTTTTTAACAGTAAACCAACACTTGAAATTTTTTAAAAAGATTTTACCA
Source organism: Epiperipatus broadwayi (assembly GCA_028023455.1). Classification (NCBI taxonomy): domain Eukaryota; kingdom Metazoa; phylum Onychophora; class Udeonychophora; order Euonychophora; family Peripatidae; genus Epiperipatus; species Epiperipatus broadwayi. The sequence goes on along the minus strand of JAQFVV010006422.1, from coordinate 15,248 downwards.
AATTTTTTGTGTCTTTAAAAAAATTTTACGTTACAATATGAAGCCACTGAAAAAAATTATTTGTTAAAAGAAAAAGGATTAAAAGACAAAATAGAAGTCATATTAATATATAGGTGTTTACTTAAGTGTATGTATTTTTATTCTATTTTAAAATGTGGATACATATTAATTTATTACTGTATTTATGTGTGTCTCAGCTTTTGAGATTAAATAAAAAAGTTTTTTAAATTTTACCACATAATAAAATAATAAAAGTCTTGTGATTGAGAAAATTTAAAGGATTGCTCTCATAACTTTACTTAGTTGGGTAAAGTTGTTTTCTGGAACAGTTCTTTTTATTAGACTATCAATAAACACTAAACAGTAATGCTATTATATCTAAAGTTGTGATTGGCTTATGAAATTTATTGATTAGAAGGTTGGATCTAATATTTTATACATCTAGAGGCTAGAATTCAGATTGATGAATGCATGAAAGAAGTTTTCTTGAAAAGTCCTTTTTAAGATACTCAAAAGCTTTAGCAATCTCAAATATCTCAATTAAAGAATTAAATGAGGCATGTAGGCATTTGTTAATGTTAAAAGTAAGAAAGAAGAATACATTTAATAACAAAAAAAATTGGGAAAAGTTATCAGCAACACAGAAAAAGATCAAGACAGAAGAACAGGGGGTATAGTCTTTAGAATCCAAGGTAGAGTTAATAGGAAAAAATTAAACAAGGGTTTCATTAATTCTCCCTAAAGAAAAAAATATATAAAGAGTGAGCCAATTTTAATGTTATATCTGGCTGTACTAACTTGAGACTAAAAAGACTGTCTATTATTAAAGAAGGTTGATAGATTATTAAAGACACTTTTTAACAAATACTTCTTTTATTAATTTAAAAAAGGAATTTTACAACCTAAGTACATGGATTCACATTGCTAAGTGCTGAGGTACACTCAAACCAAAGCACAAGATAGAGACTTTTGAAAAGATAATAGTGGCCATCTTATCTTTTGTACCTTAATTTAGTTATATAGACCAATCTAAAGCATTTTAGTTTGAGAGCTTGAAAATATTTCTTTATTCACTTTACATCCATTAATTTTTTTCTATATATTAACATTTGAGAAATTTTTCAATTTACCACATGTTAATATTATGAACTATTAGAAACCATGTAATATTCAGTTTTATTTACTAGTGCAGAGATCATATGTAATTTAAACCAACTTGTTCATTATGGATTAGTCAATTGGAATATTGTTTTCATTGTAAATATTTATACACATTGCATGTATACATAATAAACTGTTTATATTATACAGTATGAAAATATAATTAGTTTAAATGATAGATGTCAAGATTACTATCTAATTTGATAGCAGAGAGCCAAGTATGATGAAAATTTTTAAAAGAGTTGTTAAGATTTGATTGCTTTAATACCTTTTTTATTTATAATTATGTAATTTAAATAAAGAGAAGTTTGTTAAATCTACTAATATATTTAGTAGTAATATCAAGCTATATATACATGAACTACACACACATATATATATATATATTAAAAAAAATCAAGTCAGATGTCACATGACCTAATTTATATATATATATACAGTGTTCAGTAGTTGTATGCAGTTCACTGCACAACATTACATTGAAGACTTTACAACAAAATAGATTAAGTTTCACTAACATTATGTTTAATTGGTTAAACATTAGTTAGTAGATTCAAGTATTGTTTAAATTATTTAATAATATATTAAAATAAATTGGAGTTGTAAAATTATTATCTGTCACATTCTTCAAAAACATAAATTTTAAATATTTTAATAATAATTTCACATCTGATTTTAAATGGATATTCATTATATTATAATTTCTAATGAATAAAATTGGTACTTGAATACTAAAGCTGCAACACAGAGCATGTATTACACCTTTTATGTGCCTGTTCACATTTGTATCAATTCGCCGCTGGTAACTTTGTAATTTTGTGATCTGATCAAAATAACAATGTATACGGATCTTTCTTCGGCAAAATTCAACAATTACAAAGTTATTGGGAGGTTGATATGAATATCAACAACCACAGTAGTTCTAATACATGACACATTTATTGTGAGTGTGAAAAGGTCTCCTATCTTCCCTACAATGCAGCTTTAGTACTCAAGTACCTACAATTTAAATGCAGATGAATTCCAGAGCATTTTATAAAGAACATATCAGCCTTTTGAAATTAAAATATGCAGTGAAAAACTAATTGTGTATGAATATTGTGATGGCATTAGACGTAATTCAGATTGTTGGAATAAATGAAAAACTAATTGTGTATGAATATTGTGATGGCATTAGATGTAATTCAGATTGTTGGAATAAATGGCCAACCCAGTACTACTGTATGGAGAGTTTGTTATATCATTAGTTCAATGGTTATGAATTCTAGTAAACTTTATAAGATAAGAGTAACATTGGAAAAATGACACTAGCATTTTTTGATCATAATCATGCAGCCAGAAAAGAGGTTAATTATTATGAAAAGAGGGAAAAACAACTTATTAAAAGTGATTATAATATAGAAATAGATTTATTTTTATCTAGTATTATAGATGGAATGATCCAAATATTCTGACAAGAAAAGTTTCCCCCCTATAAATTCAGAGGCAAATCCAAAAAAACAATAAATTTTTTATCTCAGATTGAAGACAAAGGTAATGTGACACATCATAAGAAATGCTGATGCATAGGCAGTAATATTATTTATGGCTACTGATACAAAGATTTTTGAATTATAAGAATTTTACTTCTGCTATACCAGTAGTGTATCTTTCCCACTAAAACATCACATGATCACCATTTCCTATGCTTATACAAACTGTTAAAACAGTAGCAAACTCTCCAAGGATCTCAGATCCAAAGTTCATCACTGTTGAAAGCCACAAGCTAGAAATTAGTCTGGGCATATTGGATAAGTGGGCACTAGATAGGGATTTTATGTATAAACATTGCATCCATTGATTACTAAGGCTTGCATTAGGTGGCACTACTGTATGGAGAATTCACTACTGTTTTAATAGTGTATCTTGTAGCTTAAATAACTTCACTGCATGCTGTTCTGTCAAAGGAAGATTCTAAACTTTCATTATTTTGCCAAAATCCTAGTGACAAAAATAAAGTTGCTGAATGTAAACAAATTATGACAATATTCAAAGCATGCCAGTGTTTATATGTTGTAAAAAAAAAATTAAATAAAGCTTCTGAATGGAATTTATAACCAATTTATTAATTTTTTAAAACTTAACAATTAACACATATTGAGTAAAAAAAAATATAAAAAAATACTTGTATGCCCCCAAAACTGTATATTTTTAAAAAAAATTGCTGCTGAGCTGAGGAGACAGAATAGCACACAAATACCAGAAGAAAATGATTTTTTTCTCCAAAACTTTCATAGATTTGGGCCATAAACAATTAAAAAATTTTTTAATGTTTGGATCCAAACAGGAAGATGAAAATATATACAATCTGATACATGGTCTATATCTTCCAATGTTCTTTGTCAGCACATTTTAATGATCAGAAAATATAATTATTTTTTCAACTAAATAGAAGTTTATGCAGAAAATACTGATGAAGCTTTACTATAATCATTATTTGAAGATATGGATAATTGAAGAGTACTGTTGACAATCATTAAGAAACAATTTTATTAGATGAAGCTTTACTAGAATCATTATTTAAAGAAATGGATAATTTTGAAGATATTATTGATAATGATTAAGAAAAAATTATATTGTTTTGCTTATAACAAAAATATTGTTGATTTTATCAAACTGTGGAACTCACAGTTTCAAAAAATATGTAGAAAAACTAAACATAATTGATAAAAATGCTAAAAGTGGAATCAATTGTAGTGGTATTTGAAGTGAACTTTGAAAATATATTGATATAAAAAAATAAAAATGTAACATTATAATAAAAAATAAAATGTAAATATTATATGACTACTACTTATTAGCCATTTTGTTTTTTAACATTTATTGTATGCCCCTGAAACTGTATATTTAAAAAAAATAGTCTGCCAAGCTTGGTGGACAGGATAATGCACAAATACCTATGTAAATTCAGATTATCCATTAGTTAATGAATATAACTATTATAAATAAAATAAATTTACTATTTATATTTAATAAGTTTACTTAAATAAATCAATTTAATAATTATGGTAAATGATTATTATACATGCATTATATATAGTTGGTTATATATATATATTTCAGTTACATATAAACAATTATTTTGCTTATATATACTGTTAAGTATAAATAACTATTATATATATGTAATGTATGTATGAATAATCAATATCTTATACATATTGTACTTATAAATAGCTATTCTGTTTATGTATACAGGAAGTGCATGTTAATTTCATATATAGCAACTGTATGAAGAGTGCTTGCCTTCCACAATATTTCATGTGTATAAATCACTATATTATTAATTATTACATATATACCAACAAATAAAGTTTAGTGTCACAGGTTCTTAAAAATGAGAAGCTTTTTCTTTCCTATGATAGATAATCTGAACTTGTGCAAGTAATATTTCGATTTAAAAATCAGGCTCATGATGAGGTCAACTCCTAAATTCAGACATGGTCAATTAATGTTGATTTATTTAAAAAATAAGCTCTAACCATAGATTTAAAACATTTATTGATGAGAGAGTGAGTGCATGTTAATTTTATATACAATGCATATGTGAAGATTAGTTGTCTTCTACAATATTTCATGTGTATAAATCACTATATTATTAATTATTATATATACAAAGAATATAAATTAGTCAAATTGATATACATATTATATATATAAATAGATTTTTTTTATTTGGTGAAAGCTGAATTCTTGAGACAATATTTCATTAAAACACTTTATTAAAACAATGCTTCTATATAGATTTTGATTGGATTTTTAAAAAATAATTAGATTCATATTTAACAAACAGTAATAAAAAATTTTATGTGAGTAGAACCAACTAAAATCCCTTGCACATGCTTAACATTAAAACAAAAGTAACCATTTAATTTTATATTTTTGCACAACTGTAGACTTCAGTAATCAAATCACAAAAATAACATAAACTAATAAAACATTAAGTGACCTATCACATATCTTCAGTTTACATATTGCAGTTTTCTAAAGTTAAAACCGTCAAAACTCACTATACATATTGCCACACACACAAGCTAGAGTAATCAATGGATGCCAAAAGCTTGTGCATAAAATCCCCATCTAGTGCTTACTCATCCAATATCCCCAGACTATTTTCTGGCTTGTGGCCTTCATCAGTGAGGAGCCCTGGATCTGAGAGAGTGCTGACGAAGGCCACAAGCCAGAAACTAGTCTGGGGATATTGGATGACTAGGAACTAGATGGGGATTTTATGCACAAGCCTTCTGGCATCCATTGATTATCCTAGCTTGCTGTGTGTGGCAATATGTATAGTGAGTTTTGCCCGCTAAGAAGTGGTGGTCATGTGATGTTTATAGTTTTCTAAAGCTTATTGTATGTGGCAAAAAGAAGATGGAAAGTATATTGCTAAAACATAAAATAATTTAATATTTGAAATAAAAGCGTAATTCATATACTTGAAATTTAAATGTAATTATAGAGGATTTGAACACAGATTTTTAACCTTTAAAGGCTGTGTTCAAATCCCCTATAGAATATAATTTAATACATTTTGATCACTACAGATTTTTATAAAGTTTTCAACATTATGTTGGTGAGTTCACATTATTATATCTACCATACTTATGGTTATTTACAGTATTTAATATTATGCCACTGTTATAATATTTACAATAGGTTTAATATTTATAATGCAGGATTTTTTTCTAAAATTGAAAAACCATATATTGGGCCCTTCATTCAAAGTAAAATTTTTGAAAAATCCAACTTAAGAAGAGCCCCATCTGCAAAGCATCTTAAATTGGTGCTTAAAGCATTTGTGCAAAGACATAGTTATGTTTGTACATGTAAAATAAAAAATAATTAAAAAGTTCTCTTTTGAGTAAAGTACTCTTTAGCATTACTCTTAGAGAAACATAGAAAGAATAATTTGGCTATAGGTAAAATAATTATTTTCTCATTTCCAGACTAATGATGGGTGGATAATTGAGTCGCTATATGTCAATTATCTGAAAAATATTTTAAGTTTTCATGGAAATATTCACCTATTTTTTAAAAAAAATCTCAATTCGAACCCAAGTTACAGATGTAACAGATGCATAGGTATATATATAACTTAGAGTATTTATATATGGGAACAATAAAAAATATATAACTAACTAAAGGAAATAGATAAAAAGCAAAGCATAATTGCTTGTCTACATAGCTGTTTTTAATATTTTGACCAGAGGAATGGTTTTATCAAAAAATATATCTGAATGATTTTCTTCAGAGGACTGATAAAAACCAGTTTTCTGAATGAAATATTAAAATCAGATGTTTTATTCACCAAAGTTATAGTCTAGTTTTGAATTCATAGAAGAAAAGTTTACTAAGATGTAAGTGAATACCTGTTTTATTGTTTTTTCATCTTTACAAGAAATTTTAAACCAGTTTTCATTCAAGAATAATTGAAATTGCCTATCGATTCGTTTTATGCAAATGGCTGTTATTAGAAATAGGCAAAAGCTAGGTTAAGTAATTTTTAGAATCATTAGACTAACATAAATCTTTGAAAAATAGTTTTAAATGAAACCAAATAATTCTAAAAAGAATAGAGACATTAGAAATCCTAATTTTATTGATAGGATAAAAAGAGAAAGCATTTGGACATCAATTCTCATTGAAAATGTTGAAAATAAAAATGTTAACAAAGTTAGTTTTAAGAACTTTATCTTTGCATCAGATATTAATAATGTTAAACAAGTTTTTATGGCTGAAAACCAGTCAGGGAAGACAGAAAACAGCCTAAGGAACATTATAGATACAAAAATTAATCATAACACTAAGAAAAAAAGAAATCCCAGTGTTAAATTGTTCATAGGAATAAAGTTACAATATCGTGTCGAATCGGATGTTACCGGATGTGGCAAATCAGTACAGGTCGAATAAATTATTTTGAATTTTAATTCAATCTCAATTTTAGAATTGAACATTGTAGATTATGACTTAAGCTATCTTCCTGCACAAAAATCAAGTTTCTCCAATGATCACAACAGAAGTTATTAGCCCACTTCCGGTGCGATTGGGGCACCACAAAAAAAAAAAAAAAAAAATTTCAAATCACAGAATTACAATGAAATGATCCCTGAGCTTAAAAAAACAATGATTTAAAGGCAAAATTAGTACAAATAATGTTTTAGACCTAAACAGAGACATGCTACAAATGATTCATCCTCTTTTAATTCAACAATTATTGAGATTATTCCAAAGTTTAACAACAAACTTTCAGATTATATAAATGAATCCTTGATTACTAATCAAGACCTAGAATTCAATCCAAAGAAGCAGAATCCAATTAGTATCAACAAATAAGAATCATAGTGAACCTTGAAGGACTTTATAGTTGGGTGAGTTGAACAGGTATTGTGAACATTTGCAGTCACAGGAGGTTTATAATAATTACAAACAGACTTTCAGCTCTATTTATCTCAGTGTGGAAGGTGATATGGACAAATGGTGTGTACTCATGGTATGCAAATAAATCTGACTTGATTCCAGACTACAGTGAATCAACTGTTGCCTTGGTGGGCACAGGTCTGCACTTTTTTCTCAGGTGTGGTGGTCATGAAGGGCTTGGTTCATTTGTGGGGGTGGTCAGTGATCATTGCCAAGCCCAGGATACGTTCCGGGTAGGTAAAAGTCACTGCCCTCCATTGGACTTTGCCCTGAGAGGCTGCTGCACCCCCTTGATGGATTGTTTATTAGGACAGTGTTAATTTGAGCTCATCATTATTTTGTTTTCTTAGTTAACTTTTAAATTTGAGCATTTGTAAGCCAGTTGGTCTGTTTTGGCTACCATCAATTTTTGTAACTTTGATGGACTTTTTGCTGTGATAATTTTGCGGGCATGAGTCTGCACCCCCCTTTTCTTACTTGGGGGTGGAGGTGGTCATTAGGGGCCTGGTTTATTGGTGCAGGCTGTTGACAATTATTGCCAGTACCTGGAAAACCTGGTGGGAGGGTATCTGGTCAAAGTCTCAGTGCTGTTCCTGTTCTGGTCAGTTTCTGTGACTCCTTGATAGGTTGGATTTGGGCAGTGCAAATCTGTGCTTGTTACTTGTTAGTTTTTCCCTAGTTGGTTTTCCAATTCTGGTCAGGTAGACAAAATGTGTCCCTGTATACTTGGATGATTAATTGAGAGGCAGAGGTACCTCGAATGATCTTGACTTGGCTCGGCTGTGGGTCAAGAGTTTATTGTTTAATGGATTTGGGCCTTGGACCTCGCTGCCTATTGTGGTGGTTGGTACAATGCTGGACTTGTCCACCTATTCAGCTGAAGCATTTGGGTCTTTTCTTTGGGGCCCCAGGGGTGGGATCATTGGGTGATGGATAACTTCTCGGAGGCTGGGCCATGTAGATCCATGTACAGATATCCATTAATCAACATTATAGTAACCCTTTTTGTGGATATAATTGTTATCGAGTATATGTACTTTATATAAACCTGGTCAATAATTGTTTTACCTTGTAACATTGAACACTTTGTAATTCTCAACAGATAAGTGTACCTGAAAATTTTTGCAATCTTTTAACTAATAAAGGTTACTTTTGAAAGATAACTGTTTTGTGTTTTATGTATTTATGCATAAACACATATACAGTACATATTAGTAATACTTTTTTTTATTACTACAAGTTTTTAAGTAAATAATGCCCTAAAACATTTGTATTCTTAATATTAAATTATGACAGGCTGTACTTAATAATATTTTATTTTTAAAATAATGTTTTTATTTCCCTATAAATATTTAATCTTTTCTGTCATTACTTGTCATTTAAGTGAAAAGAGTGGTTTTTCAATTTTTTTTTCTCTTTTTCTTATAGCATAAGATAAATAAATGATTTACAGTCTAAAAAGAGAAAAACACAATAAACATCATAACAGTTATTATGCTTCAAATTAATAATAATTTTTTGAATTATGCTTCAAATTAATAATAATTTTTTGAATATAAAGATGAATTAATTAAACAATTCAGGAATATATGATACTTTATACATATGAGTAAAAAATAATTGGGTGCGCATAAATGATTCATACAACAATAAAATACATATTCTATATGAACTATTTTTTATAGTTTCAGATAGAAGTTGTAAATTTATCAGTTTTTAATCAAAAAGTTGGAGTGTTTGAATACAAGTATAATTTATATATTTGGAGTTTAGATGTAATTACAGGGATTTGAATGCAGGCTTTCAATCTTTTTTAACCAGCTGAAAAAAGCGTCAACGTCTATGTTCAAATCCCCTATGATTATATCTAAACTCCAAGTATATAAATTATACTTACATTCAAATATTACAGATTCAGCTTGTATCCTGCACATCCCTCTTTGTACATTTAAATGGACAAAGTCCTATACATGAGGAGTCAGAGTGACTTAGTCAACATGAAGATAACAATAATATTGGCATCAACAAGAGATTTGGGTGTTCCATCATCAGATTTTCAATGGTATGAATTGACTGAAGAGTTGGAGGGTGGAGTATATTGAAGCCTGTCTATTAAAGTTTGAGGATTTGCTAACTTAATGTAAATCAAACACTGATTATATATATATATGTGATGATCTGGACCAACTGATGTATGCTGGTTTAGCACGAAATATTTAATTTTTTCACATGTATGTGATCATGTGTATCCGTTGTTTGAGATAGTGGATAGCCAAAAAAAGCTTGAAAATCTGTGTTCAAATCCCCTATAATTAACTAAAAATGAAAATTTTAGATGTTTCAAAATAAGCAAAGTAACTTTAATAGATGATATATGAGATTATTCTAAATAGAAAAATATTTGTGACACATTTATTTTTATCTTGAACAGGTTTGATTGTAGTCAGTATTTCATCCATAGTATATTCATTGGTAACCCTCCAACCCTCACATTGTATGTACCAAGAGAAATGACTGCAAAAGAAAAATAAAGGAGTTGTACTTCATCATAAGTGATCCATGCACCATTAATAGAAAAGCTTGCTTCTCTATCTCTAAGAAGTGATCAAGCTGATTGATGTTTTGATAGTAAAATTGTTTTGCATATGAAAACTAATTTGCATATATTAGCAAATGTCAACAACACCTATGTTTCTGATTCTTTGGCTATGAATATGAGGTCAAAAGACCTCAAAAGTACTAAGCCTGATATTTAATTTTGATTTTTCTAACTTCACCAATGAGCGTTTGAAAAACATAGTATAATTGCAATTTAGCAATTAATAATTACATTAAATTTCATTACTTTGTTAGTTGTAAGAATAGCAGAAGGAATAAGCAATCATGCAAACTCTCCATAAACTTATTGTTTAGCATGCTAAGCATAAGATAGTAGTTTTAACTCTAGAATTGATGCTGATGCTGCTTTTGGGTATAAATTCTATAAATTGGTTAATACATGGTTACTTCCTAAGTATGTATCGTGTGTCAGAAACAACAATAGAGGTTGTATGTTTTTGGTATTAAATTCTTTCAATTGCCAGTCAGCTGTAAACATTAAAATTATGTTTTACTGAAATATCAATAAACTTTATCATTATTTTACATTATTTACCAGTAAATGCAATACTTAGTTTGACATAATTAGTAGCACAATTCAAGTTATTCTTACAGAATCATCACTAAAAGCCTAATGGAGATAAAATCTTAATGGTTTATATATTACTAATCGAAGCTGCTATGAATATGTTTACTAACTGAATTATGTTTGTATTCTTGATTAAAATAAAAACATTTTGAATTGTGAGTGGTGTTATTAATATAATTATTATAAAGTAAGCTAAGATAACTAACTTTTGTAGTAGCAAAATGTTATGTATTATTATAAGTTAAATAATTTGTGGTGAATTTTGACCATTGTTACTAGTATGTTGTAAATTTTTGATTCAAATTTTAAAAAAACAAAACCATGGAAGTTTCACAAAATCTTGAATCCCACAAGTTTAGACTTGAATCCCACAAGTTTAGATATGTCTTTTATTTTAAATGAGCTCATTTTAAAAAATCAGAATGTCTAAACCAGTACAGTTTTAAAAGCTATTTATGTTATCCGTACAATAATTGTAATAACATTGTAGCTATATGAAAACAATTTAGATATAATTAAAAATTGATTCATTAGGTTTTTTGGTGCTAAAATGAGGCAGGTAGAATCTGTTTGTGATCTTCCTTTAGATTTGTAATGAGTAATTCAATATAATAAATAGAATCTTAGAGTGGTTGTTGATCATCTTTTATAAAAATACAATAAAACATCTAATATGTTTGTATTATTTTTTTCTCAGTGATGAGATGTTTATTCATCAAAAAAAAAAAAAACAGATACAGTGAAACAAATGAAATTTCAGGAACAAAATGGTAAGAGGGAAAGGATACATGTAAAAAGGAAATGGGAAGTGGAGAGGGAAAATGGTGTGTAGTTCAGGCTGGTTAGAAAAGCATGTCTTTGTGATTGAGTCCTATGACAGAGGATGGGAGTTAGAGGATTGCCTAAGTGTCTGTGAGGAGTGGAGGTGGGACTAGTTTGGTATCTCGGGTTTTGAGAGTGTGAATTAGGTCCAAGAGCTTTTGATTGACTGAATATACTCTCTGGTCAAGGATGATGGCACATCGGAGTAACCAGAGAGCATAGATGAGAAAAATTGACAGTCTAATAGCTGCAAAGACCCTGTTTTTATGGATTCTTGGAGGTTGAAGATGGTATTTCTGTGCGAGGAAAGGCAGGAGTTGATGAGATTTCTCATGCCAAGCAGAAAAGGACATTTAAGTAGGAAGTGCTGGAGGGTTTCATTGTCAGTTTTACAGAGCTGGCATATGGGAGAGATCTTGGTGAAACCCCTACAGTTCACCAAAAATTGATTCGTGGAAAGGGAATGGAGATTGATTTTGAGGAGGAAATCAAGGAATTTTGCTTCAAGGGACCACCTTTTGAATTTGCAGATTAATTGGGCATTGGTGAGTCCGAGGAAGGTAGGGGACACAATGGAAAAGTTCGCAGTCTGGTTGAAAACCTCCCAGTATTTAGGTTTGCTGTTGATGGATGGTATAACAAAGCCAGCCTTTTGTGGGATGTTGGCAATGAGTGAGGTCCATGACCTAGATCTGCCACTGGGAGGAGGAGTATCAGTGGGTGTGATAATGATATGCACAAGATTGGCAGGGAAGTGACTTAGGAGTGTGAGGATAATGTGAAATTTCTGGATCAGAAGAGTGTCTATAGAGTGCAGGCCCAACCCATTGAGGTTTTTAGGAAAACCAAGTTTTTTTTAGGCTGATGGTCACCACCTTTCTTCCTCAGAGAAAATGGGTGCAAAGGGAGTTGATTTTGGATATAAAGGAGTGTGTAGGTAGAACAATGGGGAGGTAGTATGCTATTTTAGGAAACACTAGAAGATTGAGGAGGGTGACTTTTCCATAAAGGGAGAGATAGATGCCTGTGATAGCACTGAGAGTGGATGATATGCTTTGATAGAGTGTGGTTTGAACCTGAACTCTCATGTCCCTAGGAGACAGGATGAGGGGGAATCCAAGGAAGTTGTGTGGCTTGGCATTGAAGGTGGAAGGGATTTGTTTACCAGTTGAAAGTTGCCAGGCTGCTGATTTATCACTGCTAAATTTCAACTGGTATGTATTGGAGTACCAGGTGAGGATCTGTTGAAGCCTGGGAATGAGATCAACTGAGGGAAGGAAGACAACCATGATGTACGTAAACAAGGCATTTGATGCTTTTGCTCAGTGCAGGAATGAAGATGCCAGGGAGGTCATGTCCTAGCCTGAACAAGAGGGGATTCAGAAATGCAGTGAACAACAAAGTGCTCAGTGGTGAGTCCTGATGGATGGATATGTTGGGTGTAAAGCCAGGGGCAACTTTCCCATCCAGGCTAACTAGGATTTCTCGGTTGGACAGGAGATTGTGGAGGATGGACAGAAGGGCCTCTGGGACATTCAGGTTTCTGAGGACACTAAGTAGCAGGTCGATCCTAACAGACTCAAAGGCTGTCTGGAGGTCTAGTTGGACAGCGATGGGCCTGCTATTTTGAGACCGCCTAACATGCTCAGTGGTTATTTTAAAGAGTGTGGCAGCATCAAGAGTGGAGTGCCCTTTACAAGCAAACTGTGAGGCAAAAAGGGCAGGAAGTATTGATTGTGCTAGTGACCCTTTAATGGTAGACTCAATCAGTTTTATGAGCAGAGGGGTCATCAAAATGGGCCTGAGACTCTTGAGCTCAGTAGGTGGCCGATCTTTCTTAAGGAAAGGGACTAATGTTACTGGATAGAGACACTCGATGATGTAAGCACCTGAGGCCAGCTTGTTGATCATGTTGAGAGTAATGGGGATAGTGAACTGACTTAGGTGAAGAAGAAACTTGGGGATAGCATGAGGACCAGGGTGGACATGGTCAGGAAAGCTTTTCAGTTTGTTAAGTAGCATGACCTGGGTGATGTCAGGATCAGAACCAACATTCAAGGTTGATGGCATAGTGAAAGGAGGGTTGTCAGCTTTGAGAAGCATGTGCTTGTAATGGTTTCTCAAATGAAGGAGCAATTCCTGACCTATGTAGGATTTGTTGCTGATCATGATGGATGAGGGGGTGGTTTGCTTCCTGTGGGAACCAAGAGCCCACCCCAGGTAACTTCTGGTCCCACAATGCTGATTCTCCACGTATCTCTGGGTGTGTTTGACTGAGATGTACTCAGCCAAGGCCTTTTGAGCATCATTATATTGAAGTTTCAGTTGAATGATGGTGCTAATGTCTAATGGCCCACTCTCCTGATCATTTAGTTGTTCTGAAATTTTTGTCCATGGAAGCCAGAAACTTGAGTGGCCCTCGGGAATTCCAGGTGTATTTGTGGATGGCAGCTTGCAGGATTTCCATAAATGCGAACCATGCAGAGATGGACTCCATTTGAAGGATATTGATTTTATGGAGGTAAATATAAACTTCTGATATCAGTGCTATAAGCATATTTTGTTTGTTGAGGAATCTTATTGTTTTTCTGAGGCCAAGGTTTATTGGAGAGCCAGAGTTAATGTCAAGGGAGAGGTCAAATGCCTTGTGATCTGAAAAAGGTACGGTGTGGAGTTGGGCCGATTCAATCATGAAATGGAGATCAGGAGAGTAGAATGTTAAATCAATGAGGGTTTGATGCTTACGAGTGTAGAAAGAGTAGGCATGGTCTGGGAAAAAGCCCTGGCTGCACATTAAGCCCCTGGAGAAGAGAGAGAGATTATTTGTTTGTGAAGGACTGGTAGCCCATATTGAAGTCACCCAGAAGAAGAATGGGAAGGGAGGAGGAAGTTGTGATGTTGATTTGGTGAATAATAGATTTAATGAGAGTATTGTCATTGTCATTGGAGGGCAGATATAAATAAATCACGAAACTTCTGAAGCACCCAAATTGCACCTCCAAGATAATAGAATGAGTGTCAATATGTATGATGGAAAAGATAGAGGGAGGGGCACATTTATTAATCAGGATAGCAACTCCTCCAGCAGAAGTCAGGGCAGTAGAAAACTTGAAAAGACCAAAGGTGGACAAAGTGGAGTAAATCCTGTGTTTGAAGTGAGTGGAGAGTTTAGTTTCAGCAAGGAAGAGGATGTTGGGAGAGGTATGAGTTTCAAACCAATGTTTGAGAGCTAGGAGCCTATGGATTGAATTAAGGCCCCGAATGTTTAAACTGACAACAGAGATAAGCATATTTGACATCAAGATACGGACATAAGGAATGGAGAAAAGGTAGGAATTTGGAAATTTTTATGGTGAGAGAGGATGAGCTAGGCTGGGAAAGATATCAGGAGTACAGTTCTTGCTTCTCCTGCCAGAATTGCACAATGATTGATGAAACACTGTCTGAGAAAATTTCAGCAGAGGAAGGTGAGAGAGTGCAAAGGGAGGAGCCTGACAAGGTCCGGGTTGAAGCCAGAGAATTTCTTGCTGAAAGAATTCTTTTTTTCCTTGTGTGTTCTGATTGTCTGAGACTTGCCCTTGGGTCAGGAAGAGAATCCATTATGGTTTTACTGGAAATATCA